>JAKNDB010000066.1:600000-978460 GCA_024305405.1 Dirofilaria immitis | reverse complement strand
AAAAAAATTCCAAAAAAATTCCAAAAAAGCGACTAACAAACAGGCATCTCTGAGTTTTCATCTCTGAGTAATTTGCATTCGGCTTGATTTTAGCAACAAAATATCTTGCAACGAAAGAAAAAAATGTAAAATGATGATCAGATAGACTGAAAATTAAACTTGAAGCAAACAAAGAATCAATGGAAGTGAATAATTGCATCAAATTTTCTCGTTCAGAAACTTTCTTTTCAACCTTGCTTCATCTTCTGATGATGTTTGTAACAAAATGTCGATGCACATATTATCCAAGATGTGTCTATTCAAAATGCGATAAAATAAAACTAATCCTACTTTGATCAGCAATAAACTATTTATATATTGGTAAATAAGTTGCGATTTACACCTTTCATTTGTTTATAATGATTTTAAGATGTTAAATTTGAACAAAAATTTGTCAACATTTGACGTTCTGTTTTTGTCTCATCTGATCACTTACGCTTGCATCACTTTGCATTGTTGAAAAATGCGTGCGCTACGTGAAAATATTTTTAAAACTTCGTATACTTCTTTCTATATTCTGATAATCATAATGGATTGCATAGAGATAAAATTCGATTATATTTTTATTCAATTATGCAAAGTTTTCTGTTTTTGAGCTGAACAGAAGGCATAGTACATGATAATTTTTGTCATGTGATGATATCGTATTACTGATATGATCAATATTTCGAGAATTCGCTAAAAATTTATCCGCGGGTACGATAATGTAATTTCGATATGTTATTAACGTTTTTTGTTTAAAAATAAATTAATCTAAACAGCAAATACTGAAAATGGGAAAAATGAAGTTTAAGCGAAAATTGGATAGAAAAAATTTCGAAATATTACTCAGCAAAGGATAAAATTGTTGAATAAATTTTAGCAATCGGAAGATTTCTTTGAAAGACTTTTTTGGACAATTTATTTTTCTGTCTGAATGATTTATCGAAAAATTGTAAAAGTGAAAAACTGGAATTGACAATGTTGCGAAATTTAAAACAAGATTTTATTAAAAAATGATTATATCTTGCCGAAGAAATAAATCAACTGAAAAAAAAATTGAAAAATATGCGATAGGATGTAATTCAAGAATTCTTCTTTTTTTTGGTCAAAAATTGATTAAAAAGTGAATTTATTGTCAAAAAAGAAACCAGTTCAAAAAAAAAAACAAATCAAATTCGATATTCAAAAGCAAAAGGAAAGGAGAAAAAAGTTCTGTGCAAAATCAATAAATAAATAATTGCATACAATATGTGGCCTAATAAAAAATTTTCAGAAATGAATTTTTCATTTTTTTCTTTTACAAAAGCTTACGATTCAAATTTGTCATAAAAATTAGGCTTGCAAAATGAATAAAATGAAAACTTCACAATAAAATTTGTCTAAAAGTTTTGGCATTAATTCAAATTTTTGAAATTATTTTTTGATTTATATAGAATTGATACTATAAGTTTATTTTTCTAAAGATAATTTACTTACCTGCCAATGTGAATATGAGAGAATTTACTCTGAAATATATACATCACAGCATAATGAAATGAGGAATGACAGCTTCACTTGAAAAATTATTGATTTTGATCAAAAACGATCAATATGATTAATGGTTCGTATTTCAAAATTTGAACAATAAATCAATTAATGCTAATAGTAGATGATTTGATCTATCGGAGAAATGCTTGATTATTTAAGATAAAATAAATGACGATTTGAGTAAATCATTAAACTTTATTCAAAAATAAGCATTAGTTTTTTTAGCTAATTAATTTAATATATTTTACAAGTGAAGGCTGCTTTATTAAAAATCATATTCCGAGACAGCAATGAAAACAATAAAATTATTTATTAATTTACTTGTTCTATATGGTAACTTTGAGATGCTTCGTATAGCAAGTTTATATGTTCCTGCTCTAAGTTGAATATCTGAGTTTTGCAATGTTGCTCGACCATTTTTGTCTAAATTTTAAATTAAGTCTCGAGAATTTCAGAAACTATTTAAATTTAATGACAAATCTTCTTATTTAGAAATTTCTGAGGAAGTTTGTGAATTAAAAAGCAACTAATTGATTAACGATTATTTAATCGAATCGGAAATTGTCAACTTTCTGATAAATTCATGTCTGGTAAGGTTTTAAGCAAGAAATGGTCACGCTCGGCTTCTATTATATTAGTCGATCGATATTGATTAAATCTCGATGATTATATTTCATATTTTTTTCCAGTTAATAATGGACAGTATTTTTTCAGCTTACTTACACATCTGAATTACCTATTTAATTCATAACAGAATATTAGTAATCAAATATTTAGATGGAGTGATCTATTTAGCAAATTAATTAAAGCCTGAAATTATTTTATAGCTTTATCTATAACTGAAAATAAATTAAACTTACTTTAAAAATAAAAGGGATATGTTTGGAGAATTTTGAAATTGATTTCATAAAAAATCGTGTTCGATGAAGTACACGCGATCGATGATCGTAAGCTGTCAAACGTAGCAACGTGGTCGCTGGTGGCATAATTTGCGGTATTGATATCATATATATTCGTATAAGTGAATCAGAGCAATTTTGACAATTCGGCATGCAATTTCTGGAAATGCATTCAGGTTGCAAAATTTTTGATCGCTAAAAATTGCTTAAAATGATGAAAAAAATTTATTGATATAATTTGAGATTTTTCAGAAATAATAAAAGAGATATTACTTACTTATATTTTTTAAGAGAATTAATTTTATAAAATTGTAAATTCTAAGTAAAATATCCTTACTGATCTTCCAGATGATAATCAGATGGACATGGATTGATAAGGCATTCATAGCTTCCCAACTGATTAAAACATAATTCATTATCGGCGCATGGATTATACAAGCATTCATCAATATCTGCAGAATATGAAATATTCTATAATAGGAAGTACAAATGAATTACTTCTATTTGATTTTAATTAATATTTTAATTACTGCTGTCTTTTAGGTGCTTTTTTTTGAAGTCAGAATAGAAGAGAGTGGAAGAAAAAAGTAGAATTTGTATTAAGTTTTTAAAAAGGAAAAAATTAATCCGTTCTTGAGCAAATCTAAAAAATCAATGATTAATCAAAGGTAAAAACGCAAGTTTCAAATTAATCATTGTTGCAGTTGTGGCCAATATTGATCGAGGCTTCGATTGATTTTTTTTTATTTATTTCAAAATAAACAATTCTGAGTTTATTAAAAATATAGTAAGACAATAATAAATGATTGTTGATATTTCAAAAGATTGAAATTTTATGAATGAATTTACCAACGCAATTATTCTCTTCAACTTTGTAGCCTTCTGGGCACAAGCATTTATAACTTCCTTCAACATTTTCACATTCATATTTGCATGGCAAATTGAATACACATTCGTCAATATCTTAACATTATATACATGAAAATATTGATCCAATCAAATGCTTCTGGATGGCATTTTACAGACAAAAATTTGTTTTTCCAATTCTTTGAGATTGACATTGATGACATTAAAATTAAGAATTATGATTATAATTCAGTTTCAAAAATATGAGAATCCGATAGCTAGAAATATATCCATTTTAGCCAAGAATTTTGCATATTTGATCAAATGAGTAGACTTGCTTTTCATTAAATTAAAATTTGTACCTTGACATTTTCCGTCAATACGATAGTAACCTGATGCACATGCATTCGAATTTTCATAAAATTTAATTAATTTTAGATCTGTTAAATTGTCTTGAAATTCTGAAAAATAAGCATAATAAATTTTCAGATATAGAAGTCTATCGGAAATAAAGAAAAGTAAGATAATGCTAAGCAAATTAATTGACACATACCTTCACAGTTGCCATTAATATCGGTAGGAAATCCTGATGGACAGATGCAAATATATGATCCTAAATAATTCAAACATTTCAAATTACCACACAACGATTCTGCACATTCGTCTATATCTGAAAATTTATTATGCTTATTATTTGTTTCTCAAATTCTTGTCGGTTTCATTTATAGTACCTATTACAGTTTTATAATTTACAGTAATGATTTTTATCAATTTCATACATTATTTAAGAACAGAGATTATTTGATCATTGAAGAAATTACGATTCTATTACAGTAGTTTGACATCATAATCTAACACTGAAAAGGCCATGTAATTTTTGTCATCACTTGATTTAATTATTGCAATCTTTAAAAAGCCATATCTTTGAAAAAATTATGCCAAAATTTCTTAAATTTGAGAAATATACCCAAGTTGCTATAACGCTTTAACATCTGGCATTTGAATTGAATTATGTGATTAAAAAGATTTCATTGTTATAAGCAATATGTTTCATATGATTCTATCATTTTTGCAAATTTATTATATATTCAACTTTTACTCAGAAAATATTATTATTCATGACGAATACCTTTGCAATAACCACTAGAATCTCGAGTATATCCTTCGGCACATAATGATTTTTCACATATGAAGGCACCTGTAAAAAATATATGTAGATTTCAACGAAAGGTATTATTTAAATCATTTGTTTTCTATTCTTGTTCATTCATTGTTGTTGATGTTATCAAATGCTATGACTTAAACAATTCAGATTCTCAATTATTTCAATTCAAGTTCTAACACATATTACAAACCTGGTATATTCATGCATAGCACATCATTTGTACAATTATGAATACCAAGGAGCATTCATCAATATCTTTACATTCACCCTGTGAATCTGCTTTGAAACCTGCTGAACAATTGCGCTCACATAAATAATCTCCGATGGTATTAATGCAGCGTGCTTGCTTATGACATATTTTTCGATCAGATTCACATTCATCTATGTCTGAATTGATATAAATTTAGATGTTAAAATTAAACTAGAATAGTATTAATAGCGTTCTTGATGAGAGAAATTTTTCCATTACAAAAGATTATGCTATATTCATTCATTATATCTTCAAATAAATTTCTCTCGATAAACTTTAAATAATCGTTTCAAATTAAGAATGAAAATAATCATTGAAATTAGTTTAAAATAACCAGCGCAGAAGCCATCTTTAATATGATATCCAATTGGACAAATACGCCGAATTGGTTCAGTGCTCGCTACAACGTTAAATTTCGTATTACCATATACTGTTTTCCGAAATTCAAATTTAAAAGTCACAAATCTGCCCGGCTCGATATCCATTCCCTTCGATGCATCATAAACAATGCTCTCATTCCAGCTTAACAAATAATAATGAAGTTAGAAGTTTAATTTATGAAAATATTCCTATAATTTCGGAATTAATATTTTTACAGAACCATCACATTTTATCACCTCTTTCTGTTGCATTTGCATTTTAGATTTTTAAATTTTATTTTTACTTATATAAGTTTTAGCTTCATTATGTCTTAAAATTATTTTCTTCATGCTCATAAAGGTCAATAATTTTTTCTACAATTTAAGCTTAATCATATGTATAATCTTTGGCAAAACCCAACTCACTAGAACGGTATGTTTGCTTGATTACCAATACGTAGAATTGCCAACCCATTGCCACGTATCACACCTGGTTCCTGCTCAACTAACTCTTCCTTAGCTTGATCTACCCAAGCATAACTCTAAATTCAAATTTAACAAATGAAATTAGAAAATTATCGAAAAATATCTAGTTCAGTCATTCAGTACTGATTTTTGTTGGCCTGATGAAATAACCGTCTAGTAACAATAATAGGAAGAATGTTTTCATTTCTTAAAATTCGCTTCCAGAAAATCTAACAAACAAATGAAGTATCGAAGTTTTCTGTTCAACTAATGCAATTTAAATGAATTCGATTTTTATTCTTTTTTAAATGCACGTTGAATTTTGTAAAATAAAAAAGCAAGCAAAAGCTTACATAAATTCAGATATTTTTCCATTTCAGTATTATTAAATTATTACCTCATTACCAAAATGTGGTATTTGTCCATCAAATATCATTTCAAATAGCGCATATTCACCGTCGAGACCAATACCTTTTTGGTAAACGCGCATAGTTTCACTGTTTTCAAAGCGATAATCGATGATACGATTAAATTTTACACTTGCAAGTGAATTTTTCTGATTTGGATTGAAAGCTAACTGTGGAGAAGCTGTGATCATGTAACCAAGCAATGTTTCTGCTGTGGTGCCTAAATTCAACTTCGAAATCACTAATATTTTAGATATTACTGATGTTGATATTTAAGTTATCATCATTTAATCATGCAGTATATAAGTTGAACTTTGAAACCACTAATACATCAGATACCATTGAATGTTGACATTGATTCCAATATCTTTAATTAATCTTAACATCTTCGATTCGTTTCAAACAACTTTTTCATATTCGTTTTTAGGAAAGTTAGAATCGTTTAACATTTCTTAAACAATTGGATCATGTAATTACGAATAGACGTAAAAAGTCACATAAAAAAATGTAATTTTTAAAATTCTGATATTTCAGCACATTGAAAGATTGTTTACGTAAAATATTTTATTACATTAACATATTACATCGTAAAATAACAAATTGAGTAGATTTTAGCTATGAAATCAGCCAACCTTGTTTACTAAATATATCGTTAGTGTTCACTGTAATCACATTAGCTTCAATTTTAGGCTTTATATTAATAAGTACTGTTTCTCGTTTGATTCTTCGATTATTTACGATTCCTTTAATTTTGTTAATCGCACCAGCCAAACCTGTCGAAAAAAGATTTTTAATTTAAATCAACCATAATTTGAAATAGCACCGTTATGATTACGAAGTTTTGAAACATCAGACTTCAATAATTTGATTTGTTTTGTAGCTTTACTAAACGTATACTTCAAAATAAATTATTTCATAGCACACACACAGTTTTGTTTCAACAATAATACAGTAATAAAGCGTCATATATAAGTCGAAGTAATAAACATAATCAAATATTATATTAACTGAGCGAACTTACTTCTTACAATAACTTCCACATCGTCATATGATTTGCCGTAACGATTTGATCCAATACATTTAAATATAGCACGATCAGACGGTAATACTTCCGTGATATGGAGAGAATTATTGGCCTGAAATTTTCTATTATCGTATCAACAGCAAACTAAGCAAAACTTAAACAATTTTCATAAATTTCATATGCATCTGATCACTTCTAACCATTTCAAAAGCAGCATACTAAAAATTGAATATTTTAGGAATTGAACATTCCAGTAATGTATTCAGAAAGATTGAACTTTTCAGGAATGTATTAAAAATATACAAGCACTCTTGTTCTATTGCTGTCTTTCAATTTTGCATCATTTTTGTCCATTGAACCGTTGTTGTTAACGGATTAGACAACAGTTTACAATTCAGAATCAGCGATTCGTGCAAGTTAACAATGACTTGTTTTGGCGAGACAAGAACATGTGGTACTTCATCTTGCACTTCCAAGAAACTTATTTCAATTGCTTGTTTACGATTTGTCGTGTAGCACTGATAACCAAATAAATCTGTCTAGAAGAATATTTAATAATAATTTATCTTTTAAACTCAATAATAATCGAAATATGTTAATCTTACCAGTCGAAAACTTTAAATCCTAAAGAAAATTATCCTGTTCAGATGATAGTTCCAGAAAATCATTATAAACTGTAAACTTATTTCATCTTTTAAGAATTCATTTCCTCTTTTAAAATTTGAATTTTTGTTTTTCAAAAATTTAGTCGAACTTGGAAAACAAACTCAACAATTCCATTAGATTAGATCTAAAGAAAGTAACCTTAAAATGTTTGCTTACATTCTTACAAATTCTAGAAATGAATTTTTAAATCCATCAATAACTAAATTTCAAATCAATTACCAAATTATTTTCGTTGACATCGTAGACAACAAGCGAACCATTACGCATAAGGTTTATTGTTTCAGTGGAATTGTTCAATAACGTATTAAAATATTTCCAAATCACATTTTTTTAAAAACCGTATTCTCGGATACACAATTTAACATTGCGACTGAACGTTTTTGAGCCTTAAATTTTGATTTCAATTTCAAACCATTCAATAGATAACAATTTTAATTAAGTGTTCAAAATACATGCATAAGAAGAAATGAATTATTTCAGGTCTATACAATTCTGAACATTAATTAACACATCATTTACGTATTGTTGGAAAACCGATAATAAATATATCCAAATAATCAAAATTATTTATTTTAAGATTCATCATCTGGCATAAACGAGTATTAGGATACCCGATATACGAAATCACTTATTTAATTCTCCTTTCTTTCGCTATAGCAAAGCTTATGTGAATTAAAATGTTGAAATCTTTGCTAATTTCTGGAATATTGTAGTAATCCAATGATCCTTTGCGCATATTTGAATAATGTCCATCTTTCATTCTTTGTTCTAATGATTAAACTTTCCGTGTAATTAATATATAACAAGCTGCACGTACTGCAAGGAACAAGGATTCACCGATACCAAAATGATACCAAAAAGAGCTTCTCACGGTAAGTCTAGCATGTGTTAAGATATTGATACTCAGTCGAGCAACATCAGCAGTTATTCTTTCTTTCCGCTCTTACATCATTCGGCTGCTAATCTATATGATTCTTCATTTTAGTCTCTCAACATTTTACTCGCCTTATTAAGCTTTCTATCGCTTACTTCGTTCGACATATTTCTTATGAAATAAAAATTATCACCATCGAAGTATTACATTTGGAGGTTTAATAACCCAAGTTTAAAAACACAGCAAAGAAAGATATTTTTCCTAATGTATCTCTGGCAAGAAGGAGAAGGAAATTATTTTTCTACAAGCATTTTTGATTGTGTCAGTTTAGTGTAATTTTCCACATTTTATGCAACATAGGCATCTTGTATATATTTCATGAATAATTTATGAATTATCTGTCCCATAAATTTGCTTACTTTTTTGTAGTTTGATCCAAAAGTAAGGTAGTAATACTGGAGACAGTACCAACAGCATTCTGTGCCAGACAAATATAATCACCCAAATCATTATCACTTTCAACTTTCACTCGCAATGTTGAATGACCATCTGATGGCTGCGATATGGATGCTAGAAAGGCTCCATTACGAATCCACGTAATATTTGGCATAGGCTGACCGATAGCACTGAAAATATTCTTCTGTTATGATTGATCCCTCTATGATTCCTGTTAGCATTATTTGAATTTCTTCCTCAGTCTATTTAGTATCAAAAATTTCTGAGATATTTCGATAATCCAAAAAGTGGGAGCTTGCACTGATCGCATCAACAATTTTTGATAAAGATCTTTTTGTCTTTTATTTTTAATTCTCACATTTTCAATTTATAAAACGCCAAATTTATCCAGAAATAACCTGCAATGAAGATCCGCAACAGTTCCTGGTAGAACTTTCCGTGTTCTTGGTGATCGTATGAATCTAGGCACAGCTAATGGAGCATTACGTGATGCACGAGATTCGGGTAAACAGCGTATCAATATTTTATTAGTTCCATTTTGTGGAAGATCCTGAAAAGTGTGGAAAGCTAAAAGAGATTATTTTGATTAATTTCAGTAGCATTCAGTTGATAATCAAACATATAATTCGAGAATATTCAGTCATAAGAACTCAAAATTGTCAGATAATTCTTCAGCTGCGTCAATTTTGTAATACACTTTGCATAAATTAACGTACAAAATGAATACCTGTAGATCTTGTTTCCATGGTAACAAATTATTACCATTTTCGGGAACGTCACCACGTGCTGGTACATACGTCGTTTTGATTGGTTGTCCAGATTCATCACATTCCACCCAAATTACTTTGTAATCTTTTCTTGGGTCTGAAAAGAGAAATGGAAAATTTTACAAATTCTGTCTGTTGAAAATCTGAAGGAATATCTTATCGAACGCAAAATTCATTATGCAAAGATTTGAAATTGTATTTCTTTCAGCATAATTGATAGGACGTTCAAAATTTATTGGAAAAAATTAATTTCCAATCCCGAGTTTGTAAGCCAAGACAACAAAAGATCATTTAGTTAAATTTTGCAAAATTTAAACGAACAATGAATAGTAAGTCGTCTTGATCCGATTGCTTGACCAGCATTACTTTTTGCAACGCAATGATAAAAGCCTTCATCTTCTAATGCCACATTTTTGATATGCAATGCTGTTCCATAGATTTGATATTCTGAAGTTTTATAAACGCTTCTCCTCGAGCTCTTTGAACATTTGAAAAATTTAAATAATTTGAAACGATTAAGATATGATTGGAAATGGAAAAAATCTCACTCTCGTCACTATTGCTGATGTCAATGTTTGGTATTTTAACCCATGAAACAACAGGTTGTGGTACTCCTGTTGTATTGCACGTCAAAATTACCGTCTCTTCAATATTTGCAGTTACATTCAATCGCTCTGGATGAATTTCCGGTGGAACTACAATATTATTAAATTAGACGATAATTTTCATTTATAACATGTGAAAGATTTAAAGGAATAATTTTAAAATGTCACAAACTTAGAACGACTAAATCGACATCCTTATAACTGGTACCAGCCCAATTCTCAGCTTTACATGTGTAAACTCCACTATCTCGACTTGAAACATTCGGAAACAAAGCGGTTGATTTCAACACATCCGTATAATCATCCAAAGCTGCTGCAATAGCGAAAAATTTCAATTTTGGATGATGGTAAAGCGAGCTAATAATAATGGTTTTAACAATATGTTGATAATGATATATGATAGCAACAAACTTTGAGACAGAGCCTTATCATCCTTCAACCATGTGATATGTGGTTTAGGTATACCAACTGCTTCACACCATAATTCAGCTGGTTGACCACTTTTACAACAATTCTCCGCGGTTTTTCAGTTATCCGTGGTGGAACTAAATTTATTTTCGTTTTATAATGTTTTCCTAAAGGTCATTCTGCTATCTTTCTAACTTATCAAGATATTTATTTAGTAATTTCTTATTAAATAGCAGCAAACTTAACTCTAACTGAGGAATAAATTTAGTGAGCCAATTTCTGAACTACCAAAAACTGACTAAAGTCCACAAAATCCAAAAATTGAACTTTGTACGATTCAACGAAATATTTGCGACTTTTAAAATTCATAAAAAGCTTTGATAATTCGTAAAAGTAATCAAGCAAATCTTGAGAGAATTAAATTAGCGGAAAACTATTATGATGACTAACCACCAACGTAAAGTTGTTGTTTCTGTGTCGCATTACCAGCCGGATTAACAGCAATGCAACTATACATACCTTCATCATGCAGCTTGGAATGATGTATTTTCAGTTGTGTCCGATCCGGACTTAATTCTACATTTGGCTTTAATACTAATGGCTGACCATCCTAAAATTTTAATTTTCTTGAAAAACAATTTCTTGCTGTAAAATGATGCAACCTGTTTTGTTTGTAAATTAGAATTTAAAATGCAATATAATTAACGAATGAAATTTGACTGAAATTTAATGGTATCTTATTACTTTTTCTTTCATAACGTGAATTCATTCATTCGTTTTTATATAATTTTTTTGCTAAAAATTTTATGTACGATGAAATATGAAAAATTCAGAAACTGCTAAACTTTAAATTTTGATTATTTATATTAATTATGTGGATTAAAGTATGAAAACTGTACCTTATACCAATCAATCTTTGGAAATTCTCCTTCGATTTCACAGATCAATAATGATGGTTCATCCTCTGTTGTATTGATTGTTTTGATGCCTTTTTATTACAACCGGAGGGCCTAAATTATCAGAGATAATATCATTCATATGCATCAAACAATCAAACAATAAGAGAACTATTGTAACTTCAGCAATATTCATAATTATTCATTTCATATGAGTTAATACAAAATTATAAATAAACTTTTAAAATAACTTACTTATAACTCGGACGATATACTCTTTACTATCCGAACCAGCATTATTTCTTGCAATGCATTTGAAAGTTAGCTTAGCTTGCTCCAGCGCTTTTTCAACAAACAAAGTACCATCCTCCGCTGAACACATTTTCAAATTAGTCGTTGATTCTGTTTCTCGGACTGATATACTGCGAAATATTAATCACCAAAAAAAGAAGAGAATGTCACTGAAGTGCTAAATACATATGTTCATCTCTAAACTCGATTTAAGATACTGTTAAACTTGGATGCATTCCTTCAATTCAATGTAATATTGCAGTCAAACTAAGCCTTATTTTGAATTCAAACAGGGTTAATTCACCTGCTCATTATTGCTACTAATGGATTCGCTAAATTTCGGAAGATTCGTAATATTTATACTTACCAACAGTATACCCCTTATTGTCTTTGCTAAGTATTTTTCCGTTCAATAACCATGTAATATCTGGTGATGGAAAACCTCGTACACCACATTTCAGGCTGAATGGACTGCCAATAGGTACCAACGATTCGTTCGGGGATATTGTGATGATGCGAGGAATAACTGCGAAAAATAATTTGTGATAATTTAGAATCAAAACTTAACCATTCAGAACTAAGAAATTAAATGTTAAAAATATATTACCGTAGACTTCAAGAGTAAATGCCTGTTGTGCAGTTCCAGCTTCATTCGTCGCCACGCAAACATATAAACCTGAATCCGAACTTCTAGCATCCGTTATTCGAAGCATCTGAACGAAATCAATAAAAATTCGCTCATGCAAAATTTTGCAATTAATAACGTCAAGAATTGTTAGGATTTTCTAGAAATTCTAAACTAAAAAGATATACCTAGAAGTATATTGATCAAGAATCCGAATATTTAAAAAAGGTGAAGTCAACCTCATTTTCAGTAATGTATCGCATTCCAGTTTCAATACTAATTCCATTTCGTTGCCATGTAACTACTGGAGGCGGTTCGCCATTAACATTACATAAAATTTGGGCTTCGCCGCCCTCAATAACTTGATAATTGCCACCGTTTATGATTTTTGGAGCTTCTGAAGTCAATCTTTCAAGCATCCAGAAAAATCACAATCTTTAAGAACTTGTAGCTGTACTTTTGAATTTAAAAAGAAAATAGCTAATAAAATTCAGAGCTTGAAATTCACTTACGAACTATAGTAACTGTATATAAAAGCTCATCTTCGCCGGCAACATTTGATGCAACACACTTGTATGCTCCATTATCGTTCAGCGAAACATCGTTTACCTTTAAATATCTTCTGAAGTCAATTTTTCAAACATCAAGAAGAAAAATTCTTGATGACAAAGCACTAATTGTATATAAATATCAAAAAAATGATAAACAAAACTTCTCAAAATACAAAACAACAACAAAAAGATTTTAAGACAGATATATTTTTATGAATTCAATATTTTTTTGTAATAATTATGCTGGAACAAACTGAGAATCTTGCTAGAGTAAAATTAAATAAAAGAAATGAATTTCTAACAAAAATATCGCTTTTTTTTCAATATTTACCTGAAGATAACGACCATCTTCACCGATGATCACATTTGATGTCGTTTCACGTATCATAGTATCATTCACGTACCTATAAAATTGTATCGCAGCCAATAATATGGTAAGCTGATAATTACATAAGATTCTAGGAAGAAAAGAAATATTATAATTCTTTCATATCTTTTAAGGTTTTAAAAAAAAATCAAATATATTAAAATGATAATTAAATAAAAGCAATGTAAAAATGTGAGAATAGTAAAACAAACCAAAGTATTTCAGGTAATGGTTTACCAGTTGCATCACAAATTAATGTCAACGTTTGAGCAGTTGGTAGACGTGGACTCATTTCAATGTTATCACGATTAATCACTGGTGGTACTGAAATTATGGAAAATTTTGTTAAAAATTGAATTTTTAAAAATAGAAATTGGAATATTTTGAAAATAATTTTGTCATATAACTACCTAAAACATCGATGTGCACGGTAGCGAAGGATGTACCAACTTCATTCATTGCAGTACACGTGTATTCGCCCACATGTGATTGTTTCAAACGTGGAATATCCAGTCTTGCTCCTTTTAATGAAATTCTCACTCCTAAAAAATGAAGCATTCCTGAATAATAAGTCCAGGCTAAGCATGGCACCTAGATCTTGGTTAATTCGAAGATAAACAACAACAGATGGAATTTTTAAACTTGTATAATAATTATGCTTATTTTAAAATTTGATATCGATATGCGCTTATTCTTTATATTCATACTTTTCTGACTTATTAATTTCATATTTCTTGCAATTATTTTACCAATTATTCTTCTTTTCTTCAACTTCAAAATTTTGTATTTATGATCGTCAGTGGAAAATTCAGGAAATTTTTTAATCTATCAGAGAAATTAAAAGTAAAAATATTTGGAAAAATATGCTGACCTTCTGCAGAAGTGATTAATGGTTGACCATCTTTGCTCCATGATAATGATGGTTCTGGATTACCAGATGCTTGACACTGTATCGTGATAACACTATCTATTGGTCGTACATTATCTTCCGGATGTATGTACACAATTGGAAGGAGCTGAAAATTAACAGAAATAATATGTAATTTAAAAATATTTGAAATCTATAAAAATATCGATCTATTCAGTTAACAATTCCCATCCATTTATTTAATAAAGAGAATTGATTTGTAATTGTATTTTTAAAAAGTAATCCTCAAAAAATATAAAAGTTTACTCCAAACATCTAAGTTTAATTCGTGATCTGTTTTGCCAGCTGCATTTGACGCTTCACATATCCAAATACCAGCATGTTCACGTTTAGCTTCCAAAATTTCCAATCCTATAATTACAAATATATTAGTAAAAATAGAATTTTATAAAAAAATTCGAAATTGTTCTTAAAATATTTTCCAAATTTATCTTTTAATATTTTCATCATAATTTGAATAATTCTTGAAAATTTTTTAAAACTTCCTCAGTGTCTGTCTTCAGAATTCGTTGAAGTTGCAAACCTTGCCCACCATCGATTAATCGTATACCACTTTTCTCATTAACTGGTACAAGATAACCATCTTTCATCCATCGAATTGTTGGTAACGGATATCCGGAAACTTTACACCACAAAGTAATTGGACGTCCAACGATAACATGCGGTTGTTGCTCGTTTCGACTATAGTCCAACTGAGGCGCTGCTATAATAAAAAAATTTTTAATCAATAATATAATGATTAAATTAAAGTTTCTTCAGTAATGGTTACTGTAATAAAGTTGTATTACTAAGCTTGAATTTAAATATAATGATGAATTGCAAATTAAAAACTTACCTGTGTCTCTATGCTTAATAGTGAAATATAAGAGTTTTGTCGACACTTCACTTAATTACAGATAATTTAATCACTTCATGTTAACTTTTCCATTTATGCGTTTTTTATCTAACATTTTTTAAGGAATCTTACATATGCATATCTTTCAATCTCTTTCACTGATATTTTCTTAATGCGATTTGCTGCTTAAAATTAAAATTAATCATCATAGAGATTTCAATTCGCTAAATGATAATTGATAAGTCGGTGTCACAATTTCTTCAATTGTTGCAATTTGTGATAAAAGCTGCTTTAAAACTACCGTTAAATTTAAATTTTATTTCACATCAAGAAACATGCTATTAATGTGAATGAAATTATTTTGTTCAACAGTAATAAATTTCAAATTCAATTCATGCGACATTACAAAGTCATTGCAATGGATGAAATCATCATCATGCGCTGCAAGTTAACATCATCCCAATTCATACGAGAATCCGAGTTTATTCAGAAGGACCAGTGCAGCTGATAATTTTCGCTTATAGCAAACGAAAATCTGAATATTCAGTTATTCTGTTAGATATAATAAACATATTTTGGCATAGCAGTTTCGAGGCAAATAGAAATATTTCGTAACTAATAAATCAAGAATTATTATATCAAATCATACAAAATCGTTCATGCAAAGTAATTAAAGCACATGTGATCATTTATCATTCTCTATCGTTTTCTTAATACTAATTGATATTTTCAGAAATGCCCTTATTATTTATCAATCAGCATTAACATAATTCGTTATCATTAAGTCAAAATTATTATTTCGATAATATTCTAGAAAGTAGTTTAGATCGGACTTGATGAAATAAATCAATCGATTTAACCAAGTTAGATATTTTTTTGCAGATGAGGAATTTAAATTATTGCCAATCTATACAAGCGACATTATCATTCATATTCGATTACAGGACTCAAGACGATGCTATCATGCCCTTACCGGTATGGTAAACTATGAGATCAAATCAGATTACCGAATAGTTTTTTTTTTTTAATTAAGCAAACTGTAAACGATTTTGATTGTAATCGCCGTTCAGCAACTGTCGGTCTTTTTATTGTCCATTATAGCAAGAATTCTGAAATACTGGCTCCTTCTAGTAGTCATTACAAATAACTGCTTCTATCATCACTTCATTGTCCGTAAATGACGAAATTGTGCCAATGAAAGCGTATACAGTATCCCAATCCAACGAGCATCTTCCGTTTTCTGATCGTTATCATTATCCATCTATTCAGATAAAGCAAAGCAAAATTATTATAAGGCAAGCGGGTTAATTATTAAATCACTGTAATGCTAATATTTTGATGCACTGCAATATTCATTCTGATGCATTTAAGATTCTATTGTATCGATCTTCTGGATTATAGCGTATTTTGCTGATTTTCAGCAATGTTGCGAAACCAGTGTGTCAATTGGGCAATGCTGTTGTTATCATTAATTTTTTTTGAATTAGTTAAGACAAAAAATATCTTATTCACAAGAATAGCAACTCCTTTATTTCTCTTCATACTCATCAGCAAGTATCCATGATATTTTTCTTCAGCTCAACATAATTTGCTTCTATGCTTTCCATATGTTTATTAGTTTCCAACATTCTGCAAAGCTCAGAAGTTAAATGCGTACAAAGTATTTCCACGTAGAAATCAAGTGAAGATTCTCCTGCACGATTCAGCGCAACACATGAATAATTACCAGCATCAGAAAGTGAGGTACGGGCAATTTGCAAACGTAGACCTTCAGATGTGATCTGGAATTACAAGGATTGTAATAGCTGAAATTGTAAAAACTACGTTTTGAATAAAAAGTTAAAATTTATGGAAAATGAAGTATCCAATAACAGTGATGACAATAGTTAAATGATATTATATTCTTTCTTAAATATAAGAAATACTCGAAAATTCAGCAAAATGCCATCTTTTATCCTTCTAAACACTGTATGAAAAAAAGTCTCAAAGCAGGTTTAGAAAAAATGAATTAAGTCTTTCTCACAGATCATCTTGTTCTATATCAAAAAACTTATTTTAAATCTTTCATTAGCTATTCAGATAAATCGAAGATCGTCAAAATAATTTATATCAATTATAACGATCAATCTAATATGACAAATAATCAAACAACCCATTCATCATTCCTTTTAAAGATGACAAGTTTGAAAATTTTAATTCGAAATAGTTCGAAAACATAACTAATATATTTAGGAAACAAATAAAATTATTTTAAAAAAATATATAAGAATAGTTTAATTGACTTTAATATTTGACGCTGCAAATCCATCAATTGGTCGACCATCTTTGTACCATAATATTTCAGCAAGAGTCGTCGTCGAATCATCATCATATTTCACCGGACAGAACAATGTAATGCTCTCTTTTTCTCGTACCCGATATGTTTGAGGTTCCACTGTTTCAAGCTCTGGCGGTACTGTAAATTGAAAATTTAATAAAGTTCATAATAAATCACTGATCCAACTAATCAGCTTGAGAATAAAATATTCCTATATATATATATATATATATATAGGAATATTTTATTGAGGTTCCACTGTTTCAAGCTCTGGCGGTATATATATATATATATGAAAAGATAAGTATCTGTGACTAAAACTAACCTAAAACTTCCAAATTGAAATTTTGTTCCACTCGACCTCCTTTATTTTCAACCACACAAACAAATTGCCCCTGATCGCTCATTTTCACTTCTTTGATGCCAAGCGTTTGATTATTCTACAAAATATAATTTTTACATCTTTTACAAAAACAAATTTTAGTCATCCAAATTTTTTACTGCTATATTTTAATTTAAAAGATTTGATTCCCCACAAACTTTTATTTATAACAATTAGAGATTATTACTGGAAGATTTTAAATAACCATAGTTTAAGAAATTGAGGCATATGATATTTAATAATTTCATGCAATTAACCTGCTCAATAACAAAACGATCATCATCGGTCAATATTGGTATATCACCTTTGTACCATATTACTGAAGGATGAGGAATTCCGGCGACAGGACATTCCAAATAGATTGATCTGCAGAATATTCAGTTAAAAATTTCTGACATTTTCAGAATCTAAGAATCCATGAGATATTCAGTGAAAATAAAAACAAGAATCAAATACCAGAGCAAAAAACATTACTATTATTGATAATGATTAACGCTTGAATTTATTATCAAAATTTGAGATACAATCTAAAATTAATTTCACTTATTTACACCTATCAACTTATTTTATTTTTGCCAGAATATCAAATATATTTGAAGAATTAAAAATGACCATCTTTTAAAACGAACTTTCCCGCAACGGCTAATGGATTCCCTATGATATTTGAAGTATCGATACTGGGTGGTACCAATACTTTCAATGTTAGATCAATATCCGCTGAACCTGCTTCATTTTCTGTCTTACACGTGTATTTACCTCCATCGCTCAATTCTACTCCACGGATCGTTATTTGCTATAAAATTGTAGAAAGTTTCAAAAATTATTCGTAAATACTTGAAAAATCATACTTTATTAATTATAGTATTTTAAAGAAGTTAAAATTACAAATATTAACGGACGGATTAAATCAGTACGCTCATTTAATTGTCTCTTTTTTCAGATCAAAATTCATCTTTTAATTAATTTTTATGCTGTAATATTTTTTGTACTGTAATTTTTTATTCATACAAAAATTGAAAGAGAAAATGAATAATTTATGTTATTGTTAGTTTTATATCCTGAATCAAATAAAAAGTTTTTGTTTTTGATGAGATTAACATCTTTGATTTCTAGTGAATATCCTTTTTGTTATAAATTATTTGAGCATTTCTGAACAATGAAATTTCACGTACAATATTTAAAAAACTTGGCATCTGATAAAATTATGGAGAATAATCAGAAGAGTATTAATATCATATTTCGAACACGTTAGCATAGCCGGAAAAAAAACAATTTGTTGATGTTGAATTAATAAAACAACTGACCTGTCCATCTGGTGAAATATGAATATTTTCGCTAAGATACAAAGGTAAATCACCACGAAACCAATGAATTTCCGGTTTTGGTTCCGCTTCAACATCACAATCCATCGTTACCGTTTTACCAAGTATTACCTCATATACAGCTTCACTACGACGATGAAATTTGGGTGGGCCTGATTAATAAGCAAACTTTACATTATTTCCTACATATTTTATCCTAAATTTTGATTTTAAATTTTGAAAAGAAAGAAAATGTTACTACCGTTTTATAATTTTGATTCAATTATGTTGAAAAATGTCGATATTTTTTTCTGATCAGATAAATTCATTTTTGAAATAAGAAATAATATCATATAATTCAGCGTAAAAATTTTATAACTTTCAATGTTAAATACCAAAACAACTGAAATTATGGAAAAGAAATTGTGAAAATTAAAAAATTAACCAATGATTTCAAGTTCATAATTTGTATTCAATATTCCAGCTTCATTTTCGGCAAGGCATGTATAACGTCCATTATCAGATTGCTTAGAAAATATATATATATATATATATACCATCAATAAATAGTAAAACAAGAAAAAAAAAAAAGAAAAGATCAATTAGCTCTGGAAATGTATGATGTTTGAGTGGGAGAGTTATACTTTAATTCAAAATTTCATTCATATCACATATTCCATAATGTCAAGTTTACTTATCAAAAATGGTTCACTTGGAGCACATATTCAATGTCTATGATACTTCATTTAAGTAAACGAAATATCTTGAGAATAGATTGAAAATTTTTCGTCCCACATTTCCTCTAATTATTTGCTTTACCAAATATAGCTACATTATTATGAATTTCAGCTATTTTGCAGTAAATACCAGAAAGAAACAACTGCTAGATAGTTCGATTACTTTTCGATTACTCCTATATCAAAATCAAAAGATCGATTTATACGTCAGAATTGCTTCGGATCCCATAGTTTACATATTTATTTTCTACAGCTTGCATATTTTGTGGAATTTCTTTTTGTCGTAATCTCACTAATCTATCTATTTTACAATTTTTATTTTTTTTTATCTTGTTAGCTAAAATATAATCATTTTCCTCTAATGTAAATTGAAAATTCTATTATACCTTCAATCCCTGAATCATCAAATCACAAAATTCTACTATACCTTCGATCCTTGAATCAGCAAATCAGTCTCTCCAATAATCATTGCACGATCATTTATAATTGGTTTCCCATTGTACAACCATTTAATCTGAAAAAAAAAAATTATCTTTATAAAATGAAATTATATCAAAAAACAATGTTAGTAATTACGAGTCTGCTATGTGTTATTAAGATAATTAACCTTTGGTTTTGGATTGCCCTGTACTGGACAATGCATGATAACTTGATTGCCTTGAACAACACGTAGATTTTGATCAATTTGTTCCTCGATATATGGCGCTATCAAGACAATCACCGTGAAACTAGCCTCTGTTTCTCCGGCAAAATTTTTGCAACACATGAATAACTTCCAGAATCTGCTCTGCAATAAAGTAGACATGAAAAATTTCTTTATAAACAAAAAATATTACATCACTCAATGAAAACGCCATTTTTTACTTTCTGCGGTTTATCAGGCCCAAAATTTCTGTTATGAAGAATATAAAATAGATTTGGATACGAAATAGATTGTCATCAAACCTGCGTGATTTAAGAATCATCATTGTCTCTCCACGTGGACTTAATATGATATTCTTCATATCTTCGATTGGACGACCACCACGCATCCAACTAAAATTAAAGTATATGATAAACTCTTTTTAATCTAAATAACTAATTGAAAATATTAACTTATGATATTAGCTCATATCATTAATCGTAAATTGCTTCAATTAAAAAAAAAAAAAATTGTACATGATGGTTGGTTCCGGATGTCCATCAACTTTACATTCAAGACGTGCTCGTTCACCATCGCGAACTCGAGTTTCTGTTTTGAGATCACGAAAACGTGGCTTGGTAAAAATATCAACTTCAAAATCAACTGATGCTTTACCAGCTTCATTACGTGCCTCACACGTATACCTAAAATTTTTCATAATTCTAACGATAGGATTAGGAAATTTTATTCTGAGCTTTCTTCCAATATTTTTTACGCGAAAAATTTCACTATCTTCATTTGATAAGAAATAAAGATAGTTTTTAAATAAAGATAGATTTGATAAGAAATTGAATATTTCACAGCAATTTCAATGGTTCTGCTTGGACAACTATCACGTCAGCAATCCGCGATGATATTAAGTTTCGGATTATAAGACGAATATCCTTTTACAAACAAATAAACAAGCCAAAATGAATTTCATTACTTGTTTGTTAAATCAATGCTTCATGAATTTAGAAAATATTGCTTTTAAAAATATTTTAATTTACTCATATTTTCGTCTAAAATATCGAAAAATCACCTGCCACCATCAGAGACTTTCGATGATGTAATTACAAAACGTGGGCTACGTGTATCCAAAGGTCGTCCATCTCGTTTCCATACAATGATCGGTTTCGATTTCCAGTTGCAATACAGTCTAACGTCAGTGAGGTATTTTCTTTAACCTGCACAATACGCTCACCTTCCATGATCATTGGTGGCACTAAAAAAAAGTAAACAAAAATTATTTATAATAATTTGATAAAATTTTCCATAGCAGAATTATAATTTAAAGATGGAATATCAAATGAATGGAGAGTTATCTTAAATTTTTCGATGTTCTTCCCTTCTTCAAAGTTTTCTTAATTTTGGAATCTAAGATGAAAGGACAAACTTTTACTAAGCGACCATAATTTTATCATTTAGTTTAATAAATATGTTCTATGTTTTGAAAGTATAAAATGTAATGATAAGATCACTTTTTTTATATCATAAAGCTGCTGCATATCGTTATTTTTCATGATAATACCAAATTGTAGAATTTTTAAAATAAACAACTTACCAAGTACATAAAGTTGCGTTGTCACGCGATGTTCGCCAGCTCGATTTCTCGCTATACACGTATAACGACCTGCATCACTAACTTGTGCTTCCCTAAATTAATTTATCCATCGTAATTTGAAAAGAGTCAATAAAATGAAGACATTCACTATCATTAATCTAATGCAACATGCTAACTTTAATTTCCTGATGAAAAAACGTATTTTAAAAATACGATTCGATAAAATCATCTTCTTTACATAGATGATAAGTAAAAGTTTCATTTACGACAAAATATATAAACATTTTTTAAGTTAATTAACTGAGTAAGTAATATTTAAATTTTTCGCTCTTTTATTAATTGTCATTTCTTGTTTGTTTCTTCTGTTGAAATTTTTGAATTTTAAAAGAAAAAAAAACCTCAGATGAATGTAATGCAAATTACTGGATGATTGAGCTATGCTAGCATTAAATTGTTGACCATTTTGAACCATTCCACTTTTGGCACTGGGCTTCCACTCACTTCGCATCGAATTGTTTGTCCTTGTCCTTCGATTACTTTCAATTCATCGTCAGATGTTAAAATTCTTGGTGGTTCTAAAATTATGAAAAATAACTGATTTAAATTTAATACATTTAACCAATTCTTAAATTTCAAGAGAATTAATGCAAATGATTTTTACAAGAAAAAATGTGAAAAAATAATTCTTTTTAAGTTTTTGAGCATTTTGGTACTCAATAATTCTTACCTATAACTTGCAAGAATGCATCAGCTTCAGCTTTTCCAACTTTATTTGTTGCCATACACGAATATCGTCCTTCTTGATTTACTTGTACTTCTTTCAATACCAATAAAGTATCATTATTTAAAATCTAAATTTAAACAAAGAATAACTATTGGACATTTAAAAAAGTTACATAAAAAATAGAAGCACCAAAAATCAAAATTTAAAATAAAATAAGATTTAAAAAATAGCATCAGAATATCATGCATTGAATTGATGATATAAAAACAAGAAATTTTTAGCAGAAAAAATAAGTTGAATTACTTCCTTCTTAAATCAGAATATTATTATATTCATAAGAATGAAATGCTTACATGTATCGATCTAAAAAATTTGAATAAAAATAAAAATACTTGAATTTTTTCAGATGGAAAAATTGTTCGTCCATTGAAAGACCAAATAATTTTTGGCATCGGTATACCTGTTGTTTTACATCCGATATGTATTGTTTGATTTAAAATTGATTCAATCGTACGGAATGCTTCTTCAGTAATTTTTGGTGGTACTAAAAATAATTTATACAACATATATATATATACATGTAATGCTATTTAGGATTCAGAAAATTATTCAGAATCCGTTTTTCTTTTCTTCTATTTTCACTCTTACACTTCTATATATCCATACGATTTGTTTAGTATTTTCAAAAACTTTTAGAATTTTTATTCGTCACGAAAACGAACTTTATTGTTTACCCTTCCCTGCATAGTATATTTCTTATAACTCAACTTTTACCGAGAAATAGATCTTTGTATTAAAGGTCAATTAAATAAAAATTTATATAAATATGATAATGTATTGATTTCATGATAAAATTTCTTTATAGTAATGATAAGTTTCTTTTTTTTTTAAAAAAAAACTCTTTATAAGATCAAATTTTGAAAAATTACTAATTTGAAATTATTTCATTTCTGAAAAAAAAAGCAAAAACTTTTGGAATGATTTAAGAAATAATTTTCCAAGAAAGCTTATTCATATGTAATTTTAATCAAATATATTATAATATTTTTATTTTTACGAGATAATATTAATAATAATACTATTTGATTGAATAAGTAATACATACTTCTATCCGAAAATATATTGAAATTATTTACGAAAATATATGAATTAATTTAAAACTTTCATTTTGCTTTTTCTAATTATTGCATAAGTAATTCATCGTATCTGCCGAATAACTTTTAAACTGACAGGTAATTTAATCATGAATGAAAGCTGATCATTTAGCATCGAAAGTAATTGAAATTGCCAGCTCTTTGTTGGTTAATTAAATTTACCTAAAACGACCACATTCATATTAGCAACGGCTTCTCCTGCATCATTCCATGCACGACAAATATATCGACCTGCATCGTATAGTTGTCCATGTAAAATATGCAACTTTAAACCGCTTGCTGATAGCTGCAATTTATTCTTTATTTCTTGCAATATATGTATATATATATATATATACGTAATTTAATTAATTTCTGATTATCGCTCTCGACTTATCTATTTATCATTTGATGGGTAACATGTTGTTGATCTCAAGTTTTCTATGTTTTCTGCTATATCGATGATATATCTATTGACTTCAAATTTCACTATTTTTCATCATATTGATAAGAAATGATAAATATATTTGTTGTTTTTAAACATCTACTCTTTTAAACACTCTATCAATAAAAAAATCAAATGGATGGATTCAAATTAAGCAAAATCTATAATCTATTTATGAATCAAATTTGTTCTGATTTAATTTGAAAAAAATCGATAAAAATATTCTATCGATCCCTCTTATATTGTAAATTGTTACAAAAATTTTCTTTTTGATATTGTCGAAATTTGTTAAAACTAAAAAAAAAAAAATTTATTCTTCAAAAAGAGCAATAAATTTTATTGGAAATCAATGAATCAATGAATCAATCATGATAATATGCCATTTATTGCATGAATTTTCGCACCATTTTACATCAATCTAACAAAATTATACCCTATTTATTTATGATATTTTAAGTAAAAAACTGGTCCGAGCGCTTTTCGGTGAATTATATTTTTTCATAGAATATGTAAAATAAAATTGTTAATTAAAAATTTTCAATCTATTTTTATGAGACCAATTTTAAAATTTAATTTTCTTTTCATCAATATGCACAATCTTTTAGCTAATTAAGCCTTTTTTTTCTTTGTTATTCCATTTCATTGCATTAATTATCTATTATTATTCCGTTGTAAAATTGAATAAAATAGGAATAGAATTTAGGAATTCTCCAGACCTTTCGAACTTCTTTTCTCCTCATTTTATAAGAAGGTAAGCATTTTGATTGCAGAATCGCTAAGCTCGATTATTTAAACATAATATTAAATATTGAAATTTTACCTGTAAATTATTCGAAGTAGTAATCGGAATACCATTCTTTGTCCATTGTATTTCCACTGATGGATCATTGATTGGACAGGTTAGTGTTATTGCTTCATTTTCAGGTAATTCAAGCACATAATGTTGACCATCCATTTGCGGTGGCTCTAAGTACGTATATCAGTTAAGCAAAAATTATAATACTTAAATTTCGTATTTTATTTTTCTCAAAATTTGCGATCTAAAAAAATTCAATTTTCATATTCGATTTATAAAACTATTCTAAATTAAGAATGGAACATTTCTATTCTTTTTGAAATTTAATGTATTTAAAGATTTAAAAAAAAAAGAAAATTAAGTTATCATGGTAAGTTATGATTATCATGGTAAATTATGATAAGAAATTAGACTATCATGATAAATTATAATAAAAAGAAAAATTAAATTATAAAAAAAAATGTGAGAAAGTGGAGGTAAAATTGAAATTTATATATTTAAATAAAAAATTCTATTCCGTTTCCATCTCGAGAATGTTATTCAATAAGCATTTATGAATTAATGCTATTTTAGAATTATAAAATTAGTTAAAAAAAAAAAAGAAACTCGAAATATCGAATATTTTTGTGATAAAAAAGCTTTTTTTTAACTCTAAAATGTGACATTTTCAAAAATTGAAATTTTGGGAAAAAAATAAAACAAAAAAAACTGACTGAGAACAGCTACGATAAGATCTTTTTCCGCTCGACCAGGTTTATTCTCCGCTACACATGAATAACGTCCAGCATCATCATCCGTTGCCGATTCAATATGCAACTGTTGATGGTCATTCATGAATAAAATATCCGTTTCTTTAATTCGTTGACCATTCTATGAAGAAACAGGATAATGGGTAATAATTGTTTTTGTTTAATTTAAAAAGAGGAAAGACTAATAAACGTGACTAATAAACGTGACCAATAGACGTGACCAATAAACGTGTTTTTTCTCGTTTACAGCTTTTTATTTAATTAAGCATTAGTTTTATCCTTTATATAAAAATATTTTATTTTAGCAATATTTGAAAATTTTTTTCTCAAAAATTTTAATTCTTCTAATTCAACAATATTCTTTGATTTTTTCTTCTTTATTAATTTGTGTTCTCTAATTGATAATGTGATAATGCATATTAATGAATAATAAAAGGATCGAATAGCTTTTGTTAATTATTAATTGAACAAACTTTGAAGAAAATTATTGAAATGACTTTCTATCGTATTTTTATCATTACGATAATTTCAAATTATCCTCGAACGGTATAAGTTAAAATTGAAATTGATTATGATAAAAAGAAAATAATCATTCATAAATTCTTCAAATTATAATTTCCGAATCCATGTGAGATCAAATTAGATTACTATCAAATAGAAGACCTAAAAATTATAAACAGCATAATTTATTAGCTTTGAAATTTTTTATTTTTTTATAGCCTCTTTAATGTTAACAAAAAGTCCAATAATTGCTATGAATAAAAATTTTTAATTCTTAGATAAAATTTTTTTATTTTTGAAATTATTTTTTCAAAATGCTCAAAAATTATTGCAATATTTATCAGTAATAATCGGAAAAATTTCCATATTTTTTATTTACTAAACAAATAAAAACATTTTATTTACTAAACAAATAAAAGCTGATAAATATCGGAATTGCACATATTTATTAATTATTACTGATAAATATTGAAATTGCATATATTTATTAATTATTATTGATAAATATGATAAATATCGGAATTGCATATATTTATTAATTATTACTGATAAATATCGAAATTGCACATATTTATTAGTTATTACTGATAAATATCGCAGAATTGCATATATTTATTAATTATTATTGATAAATATGATAAATATCAGAATTGCATATATTTATTAATTATTATTGATAAATATGATAAATATCGCAATTGCATATATTTATTAATTATTATTGATAAATATGATAAATATGGGAATTGCATATATTTATTAATTATTATTGATAAATATGATAAATATGGGAATTGCATATATTTATTAATTATTATTGATAAATATGATAAATATCAGAATTGCATATATTTATTAATTATTATTGATAAATATGATAAATATCGCAATTGCATATATTTATTAATTATTATTGATAAATATGATAAATATCAGAATTGCATATATTTATTAATTATTATTGATAAATATGATAAATATCGCAATTGCATATATTTATTAATTATTATTGATAAATATGATAAATATCGCAGTTGCATATATTTATTAATTATTATTGATAAATATGATAAATATGGGAATTGCATATATTTATTAATTATTATTGATAAATATGATAAATATGGGAATTGCATATATTTATTAATTATTATTGATAAATATGATAAATATCGCAGTTGCATATATTTATTAATTATTATTGATAAATATGATAAATATGGGAATTGCATATATTTATTAATTATTATTGATAAATATGATAAATATCAGAATTGCATATATTTATTAATTATTATTGATAAATATGATAAATATCGCAATTGCATATATTTATTAATTATTATTGATAAATATGATAAATATCAGAATTGCATATATTTATTAATTATTATTGATAAATATGATAAATATCAGAATTGCATATATTTATTAATTATTATTGATAAATATGATAAATATCAGAATTGCATATATTTATTAATTATTATTGATAAATATGATAAATATGGGAATTGCATATATTTATTAATTATTATTGATAAATATGATAAATATGGGAATTGCATATATTTATTAATTATTATTGATAAATATGATAAATATCGCAATTGCATATATTTATTAATTATTATTGATAAATATGATAAATATCAGAATTGCATATATTTATTAATTATTATTGATAAATATGATAAATATCAGAATTGCATATATTTATTAATTATTATTGATAAATATGATAAATATCGCAATTGCATATATTTATTAATTATTATTGATAAATATGATAAATATCGCAGTTGCATATATTTATTAATTATTATTGATAAATATGATAAATATGGGAATTGCATATATTTATTAATTATTATTGATAAATATGATAAATATCGCAATTGCATATATTTATTAATTATTATTGATAAATATGATAAATATCGCAGTTGCATATATTTATTAATTATTATTGATAAATATGATAAATATCGCAATTGCATATATTTATTAATTATTATTGATAAATATGATAAATATCAGAATTGCATATATTTATTAATTATTATTGATAAATATGATAAATATCAGAATTGCATATATTTATTAATTATTATTGATAAATATGATAAATATCGCAATTGCATATATTTATTAATTATTATTGATAAATATGATAAATATCGCAGTTGCATATATTTATTAATTATTATTGATAAATATGATAAATATGGGAATTGCATATATTTATTAATTATTATTGATAAATATGATAAATATCAGCAATTGCATATATTTATTAATTATTATTGATAAATATGATAAATATCAGAATTGCATATATTTATTAATTATTATTGATAAATATGATAAATATCGCAATTGCATATATTTATTAATTATTATTGATAAATATGATAAATATGAGAATTGCATATATTTATTAATTATTATTGATAAATATGATAAATATCGGAATTGCATATATTTATTAATTATTATTGATAAATATGATAAATATGGGAGTTGCATATATTTATTAATTATTATTGATAAATATGATAAATATCAGAATTGCATATATTTATTAATTATTATTGATAAATATGATAAATATCGCAATTGCATATATTTATTAATTATTATTGATAAATATGATAAATATCAGAATTGCATATATTTATTAATTATTATTGATAAATATGATAAATATCAGAATTGCATATATTTATTAATTATTATTGATAAATATGATAAATATCAGAATTGCATATATTTATTAATTATTATTGATAAATATGATAAATATCGCAATTGCATATATTTATTAATTATTATTGATAAATATGATAAATATCAGAATTGCATATATTTATTAATTATTATTGATAAATATGATAAATATCAGAATTGCATATATTTATTAATTATTATTGATAAATATGATAAATATCAGAATTGCATATATTTATTAATTATTATTGATAAATATGATAAATATCAGAATTGCATATATTTATTAATTATTATTGATAAATATGATAAATATCGCAATTGCATATATTTATTAATTATTATTGATAAATATGATAAATATCAGAATTGCATATATTTATTAATTATTATTGATAAATATGATAAATATCAGAATTGCATATATTTATTAATTATTATTGATAAATATGATAAATATCACAATTGCATATATTTATTAATTATTATTGATAAATATGATAAATATCAGAATTGCATATATTTATTAATTATTATTGATAAATATGATAAATATCAGAATTGCATATATTTATTAATTATTATTGATAAATATGATAAATATCAGAATTGCATATATTTATTAAAAGATTGCATATTACGCAAATAATTGGCTTTTTTGGAGAAATAATTAATTAATTAAATTAAAGTTTATTAAAAGATAAAAACGAAAAGTTTTTCCTTCTAATATTTTAATAACTTTTCAAATTATTCAACTACTTCTTCCCTTGTTTTTCGTTCTTTTCTCTTTCTTTTTTTTCGAATAAAGAAATAAACATATGATCAAGAAAATTTTTCCTGATATGAATGTTTCTGTCTGCTTGAGACTTCTTAAATTGGAAATGACACTTTTCTCTCTTCCCTAACACTCATTGCATCGCCATGCTACTTACTATCCTTGCATAAAAACTAATCGAAGATATAAATATCGCATCTGAAGGACCAAATCCGGAATATGAAATTCTAAGGATGTAATTTCCAAAATGCTTTTAAGCAAAAAATACAGCGAGAGAGAGAGGAGGGAGAGAGTGAAAGAGAAAAAGAAGGGGAGAAAGAGAGAGAGAGAGAGAGAGAACGATACCTTATTTTCATTTGCCATCTTCAATTTCGATGAAAGCAATTTAAATTGTGTATATGTGATAATATGCGATGATGAGTTAAAGTCGCTTTGACATGCGGATAAGTGTTTACCTCATCCATCTTATGCATATTTCAACTTCCTTAAGCTGCTTCTTTTCCTCCTTTTTCCAGAATTCCGAAATTTAAAATTATTCGAGATCTCGAAAATGAATTTAAATAATTCAATTAGCAATATAAAGTTGTACCTATTCCATAACCTTTCACCTATACTATCTGTTACATTTTGATTTTAAAAAAAAAAAATCAGATATAATCTCTTACAGATTGTTATAAATGTTAAAATTATTGTTGTATTTTTCAGAATTCTAAGATTTAAAATTAATTCGATATTTTATATTTCAAAAAGAAAAAATAGAGAATCCGATCAGTAATAAAAATTATCCTAATTTATGTTAACCTTTGACCTATTCTATTTATTGAAATATCTTGATTAAAAGAAAATGAGATTTTTGTATAATAATCTTTTATGCATGGATTAGATAGAAACATTAAATACTATTGTTGCTGTTGTTAATAATATTAGATTATAAATGTTATCATTGATAATAATTAGATTATAAACAAAGTTTTCTTTTCTGCTCATTCAATCAATTCTTAATTTTTGAAATGGAATTAAAAAAATTTAGTAAAGTTTTTATCAATTCATAAATTATGATAATATTCAATAAATGAGATAGCTAATCATTTTTGAATTTTAGCTATCTCATTCAAAAGATTTTTTAAAATTTCCGACCTATTCAATCACTTATTATATATTTCATTCTATTTTTTTTATTCTAAGCAAAATTAAAACTTTTTGAAATTAGTACAGCATATTTCTCGAACAATTCAACCAACATTTTCACTTTTCGTATTCAATATAAATTTGCAAAATGAAAAGAAATTGAAGTATTGAAATATGAAAAATGTTTTGTGATGAAAAATGTAACAATTTTCTATTGTACTTAATAGGTATATTGAAATAATTGGAAATTAAATTAATTAAAATTACTAACAAATAAATTAATTAATCGAAATTTTTCCTTTTTTTTTTTTTGGTAATTAAATATTTAAAAGAAAATTTTTCAATTTTTTGCAAATAATTTATTTCTAATATCGAAAGTCAATTTTTTAATAATTTCATTTATAACGCATATTAGTCTGAAAATAAATTGCAAGAATCTTTTAAGCTTTTAAAATATTCTTAAATCACTTTGACGATTTGATATTATCAAAATTTAAAAAATATCTATAAGTTTGCTTAAGACGAAATGATTGCATTATTGAAAATAATATTGTTGTCAGTCAGTATACTGTCAATAAAGATTAAAATACTGTGAATTGTCAACAAATTCAACAAAAAAGGTATCAACGATGAATCATCTTTACAATGAACACTTCTAAATTTGTCTAAAATGACTAAGTTTGTTTTCAAAAAAAAAAAATTATAACAGAAATTTGATGAAAAAGGAATAGAGTACGGTGAAACCAAAAAAAAAAAAAAAAAGGCAAGAGGAAAAAGACTCTAAGTAAGTAGTTAGTTAATTATTCCAGTCTCGAATTCAAACTTGCGGATATCCTATGTTTTTCATCTATTCCTATTCAAATTACTTCCTTTAATATTTTACTCGATGTACAGACTATGAAAAACTAACATTCTTGTTTCCGCGTGAATTACGCAATAAACTTGAAATTGCGAATTGTTGAGCTCTATATGAATACAAATAGAATTCGAATAGATTAGAAGGAAAAATAAAAAAAAAACTTTCTATTGACATAATTGATATTGAACAGATCAAAGATAGAATATCGGATGTTAAATGTTTATTTAGTTAAGTTGAAATTTTTGCAAAATAATAACTAACTTTTATTCTATTTAAAAAGGCTTAAATATTAGCAAATGTTTATCATTTATTCATTTCTTATCTTGAACATTTCATTTATGATTGTTAGATATATTTTTATTTTTTACTGAATTGAATTAGCTTCTTTTCAAATTTTTGTTTTCACTCGTTTTTTTTTTGTTGCTAAAATTTCGAAAATCTTTTTCTTTTTTAAAACTAAAGTTCAATAGTTGAAGTATTATTTTAACTATAAATTCAATCTCATCAAATTTAATAATTGTCATGAATAATTATGTGACGAATTATTTAATTGTAAAGTATCCAAGATTCTTTCTCATCTTCGTATCATAAGTTGAAGTTCAATAACGAAGCGTTTAATAATTTTGCCGCCGTCTTATATAACATCAGAAGTATGGTTAAATTTAATCAAACTTCGAAGTTATATAGCATCGTGAATGACTTTCTTATTGTCCTCATTTTTATCCAACACATTTCTTCATTCATCCTCATACAACATCCAACGAATAATTCATCAAATACCAGCAGTGTAAAAGAGACCATACATCATCAGATAGACATCATTTATCACTTGATAAATGTATAAAATTTATTCATTTCAAATATCCAACTTTTTCATTCAGTGTAAAGAGAAAATTTCTTTTTCTTTTATCACCGATAAATATTTGCTTTCGATTATCAACTTTGTTAACATTGTTATTTTGCTAAAGCTATCATTATTCTGATAATAAAACTATACCGTTTGAACAAATTAGTTGTGTTGATTGCTTCGCAAATAGTTCATTAGTAAATTGATATTCGTAAATGATGTTTACTAGGATTTTTTTTTCACTTTACCAACATTTCTTATCTCTTATCATTTTTCAATCAATTACAAATAGCACATTGAGTCAATTTTTTTTTCTAAAAAATAATCAATTGTAAGATAGAAAAAATTTTTTTTTGTAGATACTATTACAGTAATTTTATGTATTGGAAGGTCGTAAAATGGAAAGAAATAGCATGAGAGAAGAAAAAATTAAGAAATTAAAATTGAAAAACTAATTAATCGATTAGTTATTTTAATTAAAATGATGAAAATATTCTTCATGAATTAATTTCGATTCATTCAATAACTAAATTAAATTTGTCATCCTATATTGTTGATATTTTAGTGTTTGTCAAAATTCTTTTATATTTTATTTTTATTAGGAAAAAAAGGAAAGAAAAAGAATTCCAATTTTAATTCCAATTCAAGGATTCTAAAAACAAGCAATTTTCAAATGCAATAACAAAATTCCTAACAAATATATTTATAGCCTAATTTCATCAGAAAAAAAACTATTAGATATATATTTAAAAAAAAAAAAAAATGAATGAAATTCCTTCACATGTAATTTTCAAGCTCATCTTCTTAAAAATTACATCAACAATTTTTCCTTTCTTAAATCGCTTAGAAGTAAATTTAAAAAAAAAAAAAACACACACAAACACAAATATTGCTTTATTTATTCATTATCATTCCTTTATTGAGCTATTAGAATTTTATTGTTTAAATGATGCATTTGATAAAATTCTATTTTGCATTTTTTTTTCTATAGTTCAATTTCTGAGAATTTTTTCATTTTAAATTTCAAATACAAAAGAATTCAAATTTCAATTTATTTAATTGTAATTTTTCTTTGTTTACATTTTTATAATTTTAAATTTAATTTTTCCGCAATTTCGTCATTTGAAATTTTGGATATAAAATAATTCAGGCATTAATTTATTTAATTTAAATTTTTATCTAAATTTTAAAAAATTTGAAAAATAAAAGAAAAAATTTTCTTATAGATTTATAATTATTTTTTTATAATTAAAAAATATATATTACAATTATACTCAAAAAGTAATATTTGTAAAAGTTTTTATGAAATTTTTATAGGTTGAATTTTCTATCTGACACAATTTGAATTTTATTTATAAACACAATCTAAATTTTATTTGAACTTATGGCAGAGAAGAAGATTAAGTAAAATTAGCATATCTGTTTGATAAAAGATAGTTAATATCATATCATTACAGTCGATAATTAAAGAAATAAAATTTTAAATTATTTGTCGCTGATATTTAATTTCATCTAATGAGACAATATGAAATATTAAATATAAATAGCCATTGTGGTAGGTATGTTTATTAAAAATTCTATCAATATCATAAATCACTTGACGTACGTGATTCAATTGCCGTACGCTTGTAAGCTAGCAAGAATGCTAAATAAACTTATGCACTGTTTGCATTTGCAAAGAATGATCTTGCATGATCTTATTTGCGAATAATCTTATTTGCAATGTTAAAGCGAAAATTCAGTGTTGCTGGGTGACAACAATAAGTTATCAATGATAAATTCCAGTAACTTCTCAACGATACGTTTTTATATTTGTTTAACGTAGCAATATAAATAAATAAGGAAATGCTTTAATGGAAGTGTTTTTAATATCAATAACTATCGTAAATCTATCAATTCACTCATATCAATTTTTCAACGAATTTTTCTTTATCAACAAAAATATCTCCAAAATCTTAATCTTCTAATCCTGTATTTCTTCCCTATCCTGCAAAATATAATTAATTTATTTATAGCAATTAAAAACTTATAAAAAAATTATTAATTTCAAATATTTATAAAATTTCAAACATTTTTCCCATTTCCTATTTAAAATAATATTTTACTACGATAATTTATATTTAATGGGAAAGATTTATTCAAGCAAAAAATAAAAATAAGAAAAAAAAATAATAAATTCCAAACTTTACAATTCTCGTCATTTGTTTACCTTTCTATATTTATTGTTAATCGTTTTGCGGGAAATTACATCAAGCGTATGACATAATAACATAGAATAAAAAGAGAAACAAGAGAGAGAGAGAGAGAGAGAAGGAAAGAAAGATGGAGAGAAATATGTAAAAAAGAAGGTAAAAGTAAGAAAGAAGAGGAAGCCAATTTAATCGTAATTGATAACATCCTCAAATCGACTTTTTTTTTTCATTTTTTACTTTGCTTATTTGCCTTAATATTATATGTATATTTCGATTATAAAAAAGAAAAAAAACTTCCTTCTTTAAGAAATTTTCAATTTTCAATTCTCAATTTCCAATTTTCATTTCCAATACAATTTATTTCTCTACCAAATAAATACAAACATACATTTAAAAAGAAAAAAAATTTCAATTTTGCTCAAATTAAACCTATATTAAAATGATACAAGAAACTATTAAAATAAAATTCTAACATTGATGAAAACGAAAAATTCATTTTTCAATTTTTATTTGATAATTGGAAAAGGCAACGATAGCTTGTGCCAAAATAATGATACTACGAAAAAAAAAAAAAAGATCTTAAAGAATTAAACTTTAAACTAAATTGTATTAAAATGAAAAAAAATGAGTGGCAATTTAGTAACATACAAAATTAACTTATTGAAAAATTTTCTTTCTCTTCTCGGATATTGCTGAAATTTTAGAAAATAAATTTTGAGGAAAAATTTTTTTTTTGCTTTTCAATTATTATCAAATTTCCTTTCTCTTTTTTTTTTCACATTTTTTATGAATCGATTAAATTTTTAACTTTCTTTTTCTTTTTTTTTTTAAGAAAAACTAAAAGAAAATATTTTAAAGCGAAAAAAAATATTTAAAAAATTTTTTCATAGCAAATTTCAATGAAAGAAAAAAAAGAAAAGTTATATTACGTAAGCATATTTCATTGAAATGGATATATAAATGAAAGAAAAAAAAAGGAAAGAAAAAATTTGTTCAATTTTTTTAATTTTGCATATTCAACAATAAATGATGATATCAAAATTACATATTCATAAGTGATACTTTATAATTATGCAGAGAAAAAGTAGAATTTGACGAATAAATTCCGACATATATTTCATCCGTAAATATATTTAAATTCATTTCAATTTAAATCTAACATAATTATTTATTTTCATATATGCATATATATTATTTATCTATCGATAGGTTAAACATAATTATAAAGCATATATCTTAATAGCAACAAATAACCTTTCCACTTTTGCTAATATACTTCCTCTTATTATTTTAAACTTTCCATTATTAATTAATTTCTAACTTTAATCATTCAATATCATTTCCTAACAGAAATTTCCGTTTTTTTTCAGCTTAATTATCTCTTGATTTTTCCTGTTTTTTTTTTCGGAAATTAATTTTCTTATAAAATTCATATATATGTATGAATTGATTAAATTATATAAGTAAATGGATAAATTAAAAAAATAATTGAAAAGTCTTAATGGAATATAGAAATAACAAATTATCAAAGTCAAAAATTTATAAAAAAAAAAATTTAATAATTTAAAATTGACAAATAAACGTTGACAATTGTGCTTTATATTTCTTTTTTTATCATTTTAAAATTGATTTTTTTAGTAAATTTTTTTTAGAAAAAAAATTCCTTTTACAATATTTTTATGTAAAATGTCGAAAAATAGAAAGAATCATTTTTGTTTTCTGATTTGAAATGAAATGAAATAGTTGTTGGAATATTTTTGCTATATATTCAATATGTGCTTTATGAATTTTATTCGTCCGATGTGCAACGAGCCGTAATAAAACTTCTCGATGAGGCTTAGGCTTATTTAAAGTTTTTATATAGATGTAAGCTATTACTTCATTTCTAACAATCATGTTCAAACCATACAGAGAGTGCAAGTTACATACGAAAATATGTCCTCATGTTCATTCATTGATACTTTCTCATCTTTTGTAACTATTAATTTTGTATTGATCAAATCGATGGTATATTTTATGATTTGAAATTTAAAATTTCGATTAGTTCAAGAAAAAGAAATTTTTCAATATTTCGTAATTTTTAATAGAAGAAGTCGATAGAATGTTATTTTTAATTTTGATTTATTAATTTATATCATTAGATTTATGATAAATTTTAATGCAATACAAATATATGCTTGATAATAACTACTTTCATATTATCAATAAATTTTTTGAATGACGAAGTTTTTTTTTTTTATCATAAATTATTTTAATTAAAATTAATTATGCCTACGAAATCAATTAACAATATGATGCAGTAAAAAATGATATCAAAATGAACATTTCTAACATATATTTAACTAAAGGTATTAATTTAGATAAAAGAAAAAAAAAAGGAATGAATGATTTATAATCTATTACAGTAAACATTCTAATTTTTTAACTCAACCATTCATTTCTTTATTCATCGATATATCTTTTCCAAATATATTAAAATTTATTTTGAAATGTTAAAAAAAAAATTTTCAATTCATTATTTATATCAAAAAGAAAAAAAACAATGCTTATATTTTCATAAAAATTGCCAGAATTCTTGTCAATTTTAATTCAAAATTGAAATTATTAAATCGAAATATCTGACCGAGAAACTTTATCTGTTCCATTCTCGATAACGAAATGAAATTAGGAATAATTTTGCTAGTGGAAAAATTGAAGTGTAAAAATTTATAGATAGGTAAGCAGCGCACGTTAGATTCGTAAGCAGCGCACGTTAGATTCATCATATATTTTTTTTTTCATCTTTCAGGAATTACTTGTAGTCGGAAAGGATTCGTTAGAATTCAGGAAAATGTCCCACCCATTTTTCATACACTATTATATCATTTGTTTGTCAATTCATCATTATCTTTCTCAATCAAAAATTTAATAAATCCTTCCTTCCTTCCTTCTACAAACGTTTGCCGTATTATTATCTTTCCCTCCTCCTACAAAGCTTCACGATATTGTTGCCGAATCCTTCCTTCCTTCTATAAAGCTTCTCGATATTGTTGTCGAATCCTCCATGCTTGAGTCCTTCCTTCCTTCCTTCCTTAATAAATCTTTGCTAGTTTGTTGCCCCTATTTTGCATATAGATTATTGAGAAACAAACAATCTTCTCTTCATTTCGCTTAGTCAACATTCTCAATAGCCATTTTTGGCTAAAAATTGCTATAGCAACGTTTCTCTCCACTTATATGCTTTACATTAGGATTTATGACTTGCAAAAAAAAAAAAAAAACATTGAGGCTCATTTCTTGGCCCATCTCATGAAGATTTATGGATTCCATCTGAAAATAGCTCTCTTATCGAATGATAGACGACTGATCGAGAAAAATGAAAGAAGGTGCTGAGCCTAAAAGTAGGCGTAAGGCTGCAAGAATAAGAGTTAAGAAAAGCTCATAAGTATAGGATAGAAGCGAAGATATACATAGAGGCTAAAGGGCAAAACCTTAGAGAAGGCGTGGGGACACTCAAAACCAACTTTAATAGCAGACAAATTTTCAAATTCACAATGCTCGTTTTTTTTTCCTCACTTCCACCAAACGCTCATTTTCCGTAACAGATTCAGTTATTGGCTATTTTTTTTTTTTTTTTCTATAAAGTATCAATAGTTCGATTTTTTTCTTTTTTTTTTTGTCGATATTTCAAGAAAATCGATTATCAACTGATGAATTATCGATTGTTATTTCAGGTTGATTTAAATTAAATCATACGAATTATGAAACATTCAAATATGATGCAAATTTAAATTTAAGCATAAATTTCGGTGTAATTTTGATATAAAATTGATAAATGTATTTTATCAAATATCCTTTATGAATGATTGATTAATTGATAAAATTTCACTTTATGAGATATCGATCTTTTATTTTTTGATTTATATTTAAATTTCTCTTATACTTTGATAAATTTTCTGCTACATAATTTAAATAGTTCATCAGTTATCAGGTAAATCTTACAGATAAATTAATCAATTAAATAGTTTGTTCGAAATCAAAAATGAATGTTATGATAGCATTAGTTAAAAGTGTATTTTATAATTCAAAGTGATGTAATAATTTGTTAACTTATCAGAAATAAGGCATTATTCGATTTAACCTAGTATATCATTTCAATTATTCATATTAAGTTTAAATATAATATAAATTATAGATGATTTTACGTATTCTCGAAAATTTCATGATCAGTTTCCGCCAATTTAAGCATAACTATTAATCATCATTTCTTATCAATCTATATTTTATGATAATGCATATTTCTAATCTTTATCACTGCAAACATTATTATATTTCTGTAACAATCAAACTTTATTAATTATCATTATCAATTTTGATTAATCAACAATTTCAGTGATAAATATTTTTCTGATCATTGATAATATCATTTCAATTATTCGTATTACTATATATTAAAAGTTTACTCAATTATCTTTTCGTTTTTGAGAATATTTAACAAATTGAGGGAAGAGGAAATTGATTTTACCGCAACAGATCATTTTTTTTTATAAAATTAATATTATCATTCGTTTCTTATTTATCATTTTTCTAATTCTTATCATTGCAAGTATAAAAATTATCAAACGATCGCCAATGAAGCAATTGTAGATGAATTGTTAGATATTATTGAAATATTTTTGCATTAAATAAAATAGATTGAAGGAAATTCTTCATAATTAATTAGCATTTGTTTATAATATTTTTTAATATAAAATATCAAATTCTTTTCTATTATAATCAATAAATTTATATATAATAATTAATTAATTAATAAATAATTAATTAATTAATTCTATAACCTATATACTTCTCATTAACATTTTTATATTAAAGGAAAAAAAATTTGCAAAATTTAGGTTATAATAACTTTAAAGAATTTGTCAAAAATTTAATATTCAAAAATTTGCGGTAATTTATGAATGTAAACATACAAATATAAAACACACACACACACACACACACACACATTAACATACATAAACATACATATACATGGGTTGAAGTTTTTGAAAGCAGCTGCACAGCTGGATAAAAGAGTAGAAATGAATGAATGAGGAAATAGCACCTGCTTGAAAGTTTTAAAACTTTCAGCTAAACAATCTTTTCATGTTTAGTAACTCAACCAAAATATACTCTCCTCTTATATCATTTCAATTTTAATCCTCTCTTTTTTCTTCTTTTTATTAATTCATACTCTTATCTTAACACTAATTTATAAATCCTTCCTTTAGATGAAATATGATAATTTAAAAGATATAGAAGCAATTAATTAGTAAATAAATCAAAAAAGATTTATTTACTTTTCTAAATAAAAACAATCAAAAATTAAACTTTTCCTCTTTGCCATTCACTCATTTCTGTCGCATTATGAAAATTTTACAAATTTTTTCTTTTAAAAATTTTTATTTAAATTAGAAATTAAATTTAGTAATAGTAAAATTTGAAGGAAAAAAAATTGAAATTAATTCAAAACTGAGAAGTTCTTTTCTGTGGCAATTTGATAAATGTTCATATTTAAGTAGCAAAAAGAGAGGAAATGGGACAGAGAGAGAGAGAGAAAGAGAGAGGGGAGAGAAAGAAAGAAAAATTAGAATATGATGTAATAAATTTTTGATTAAATTCAATTTCGATCTAAAATTTTTTCAATTATTTTCCAATTTTATTCGTTTGATTTGTATCGTTTTGTTTTAAATTTTAAAATGCTATTATTTTATTGCATTTTATTTTATTTTATTTTTGTAAAATAAAATAGAGTGAGATGAAATGATGATTTAACAATGATAAAATAAGCAAATTAAATTGAAATTATTTCGTTTATTTAACTTTTTGAATGAATTTTGCTTTGCGCTTATTTTAATTTTAAATATCATTAAATTTACGCAATTATTATTTTTTTCTCGATTTATTTGCTTTTTTTGTTTCTTTAAAGTAATATATGCTTTAGTTTCAAATAACACATTCAATGTGGCAATCAGCCTATCTCAAATTTCAGGTTGCTTTTTAGGATATTTTTATATTTCAAAAAAAGAAAAGAAAAGAAAAAGAAAAACAACTTCATTTCATTCTTTTTTTTTTTTATTTCCTCTTAACCCAATAAAGCATCGTAAAATTTGTCTTTGCTGCCTAAAATTTTTAGAAATTTACCAAAATTTATAGACCTCAAAATTTCTGGCTTTTTTTTCAAAATTAATAGCCTAGAAATAAGTAGCAAAAAAAAGCATGGCTAATCATATTAACTTGATAGAGCGCTTTTTTTTTTGATTTAATATTTATGCTATTTAAACTATATAGCCATTATCAAACACAATATTTTAGCCAATTATTTCTTTCATTACGAAATCTCGAGATATGTTTTCATTAGTCTATTTGCTTATTTCCAGTCCGATAAATTCTGTTGATTAATTATCGTAAAAGATTATCTTTATTATCATTTATAAATTGTATCCCGCTTTCAGGTGAAATAAAAATTGGCAAATATAATTATCATTTGACTGGATCAATTAAAAATGATTTAAATATAGCAACAGCCTGAATGTTCTGTTATTGCGATCAGGAACGAAGAATCTGGAAGTCAAATGCGGTAAAAAGTGCATCAAGCTTATAGCATCTGATGCTTCTTAGCTACTATCTATCCCGAGTACTTATTCTTATGGTCCTCCTCCAATTGTCCACAATACATCATCATCAATATCACTATTGGTCAACAGAAGCTTCGCATTTGTCATCTTCATGCACCATTGAAAATGCCATCTGTTCCGCTAGTGATGCACGAATTTGCCGAAATTCAAGGTCCAATTTATAATCATTCAACATTTAAGCCTTCAATATTAAATTTAAAATTTCAAATTGAATTTTTTTCTCTCGTGAATTCTCCCAAGAATATTTGAATTTTTGATGGAATTCATTAAAAATTTATTCGGAAATTTTTTTGAAAAGAAAAATTTCCAAAAGAAAAAAATCACAATCATACAAAAAAAAAAAATTTATAAATGAAATATATTAAGCATAATTATTTTATCAATAAAATTCAAAAATTTAATATAAAAGTGAAAATTTCAAATTCGCCAATAAAAATAATCAGTTTTGGAAATTCCGAAAATGATATGAATGAGCCGTTTATTGCATTTTAAAATTTCCTTTTATTTAAATACTTAAAATATATCAAATATTTAGAAAAGTTTTCCATTCATTTGTATATAAAGATAGATAATAAGATATAAAGATAGATACATAAGAGATTAGTATTTAAAGATTAATTTAATGCAATTAAATTCGTTTGCTTATTTATTGTTTTAGCTATATCATTTCTCATTTCTAAATTTAATGAATATTTTAAATTCAAATGAATAGCTCATTATCATATTAGCTAATATTTCAATTTCGATAAAATATTTCGAATTTTGCTTTTTTTTTTATTCTACAGATGAAGCAAAGAACCTTTTCTAATATTTCATTTATTAAAAATTTCCCACAGCTAAATTAAATATCCATTTAAATTCAAATAATCTATAAAGCATTCTTTGATAATCTTATCATTTCAGCTTTTTCAGTATTGCTTTCAATTTTGCATACGATATTATTTATGATTCTCTGTTTTCTTAACTTTTCAATCATTTCAATTGATCAATTCATTAGCATAAGTAAAATGAACGAATAAATTTTGCCATCAAATTCGCAAAAAAACTTGAAAAATTTGTTTTCTTGAAGTTGTTCTTTTTCATTTTAACTATTCAAATAAAACAATATCTTTTGTTTTTCCAAAAATTTAAAAAAATAAATAAACAAAGCAAAAAAAAATATCATTAACAATTTATAATTAATTTCAGATGACTCGGTTTATTTTATAATTCCAAGAGTATTTCAGAAAATTCGATTCATTTTATAATTTCTAGCAATAAATTTCCCCGAAGAATTTTGCTTTTTTATGATTAAATTTAAAAAATAAATAAATAATATTTAAAATATGAAATGAGCTAAATTTTTCAAATAAACTAATCGATCGAATTAAAAAAAAAAAAGGAGGAAAATTTGAATTTATATAGCAAAATTCTGGATGATAATAAAATCGAAAAAATTTTCCACTTATCTCATGGGAATATCAAGAACGAGATAAAGAATGAGTTGTGATATTTTCAAATGAGTCCCATTAAATAATGCTAAAATATTCAAATGTCAAATTCAAACTTCTTTTTCCATCCATACATCATCATCATCATCATCATCATCATCATCACTATATCTTGCTCTTTCATCTTCACATATATTGCTTTTTAATCACTGAATTATTCGAGCAAAATGCTTTCATAACAAAGATAAAAAGAAAATTTTGACAGATTCATCCATTTTCCTATTCCACCGAGTCTTCTTATCAATTCCCACAATATTTTGCAAAAGCAAAAAAAAAGTAAAAGTAACAAAAGAAAGAAAGTAAAATGAAATTATATTTTTATTAACCTTCTAATTGAGGACAAAAAACTTTGTTATAAAAGTCGAGAATAGTTTAGATTTAAATTAGTTTTTGCTTTTTGTAAAATTAAAGCAATCAAAATTATGCTATAATATGAGAGTAAAAGTGATTTAAATGGCTTTTACAAGAAATTCGATAGATATAATTTAATAAATCGAGAAGCAAATCAATTCTAATCAAAATTAGTCACATGAAATGTGTCGATTTTTTAAATTCTTATCAAACTTATTCAATCAAACTTATTTAATCTATGCTAAGTTAAACGGACGGATATATTCTAATAGACAATTTTTGTTAGATCGAGAATTAATACCTAAGTTGAGATTAGGATTAAATTAAATAACACCTTGATTTTTGGTTCAGTTCTAATTAAATAAGTTAAACTTATTTGATCTATGTTAAGTAAGCTTAATTGATATAAATAAAATTGATATTTGAAGTTTTAGTTGTGTATCAGTATGTTCAACACGTGGTATGAAACAATGTGAATGTGACGTGGAAGAGGACAACTATTGTTATTTGTGTTGCGGTAATTCACATTCTCGATGTATGCCAGCACATCAGTACAATATCCTTAGGTATTTAATTTTATTCAAAATTTTTTTTTTTAAATGTATATATATAACTTGAAAATTCGGGATCGGGAATAGTATAACTTGTTTTTGTATATCAAAATATTCAATAATTAAAAACAGTTATTAGATATTTTGGAAATTTATTAGGAAATTTTTGAAAAAATATTTATTCTCAAATTCGCATTATATAAATTAATAAATTGAAAATATCGAAATACTCAATAATCGAAATAATTATTTAAATACTTTAACAATTCATTAGAAATTTTGGGGAATATTTAAAGATTTGCTAAAACCTGATTTTTGTTTAATATTTATCAATCGCATTGCATGAATTAATAAATTCAAAATATCGAAATACTCAATCATCGAAATAATTAATAACTTATTAGTAATTTTTGAGGACTATTTAAAGATTTGCCAAAGCCTAATCTTTACTTAGTATTCATCAATCGCATTACATAAATTGTAAATTTAAACCTATAAATTATTCATAAAATATTTTTTAAATGATAATTTTCGAATTGAAATTGCATAGTTGCTTAGCTCATTTTTACCATTTTCAAGATTATCTCGAAAAGAGTCTATCATCACATATCATTATCTATAGTCAAGATATATTTATATTTCGTTTTTATTTCAAACCTTTTAAAATTCCAAAATAAACCCATTGAAGGACCAAACTTAAATTCTTATGGGAGAAATTTTTACGATATCTCTTGAAAATGCTTGTTAAAAAGAAAAAGAAAATTTGCGCTAAACAGATATATGATTGATTGATATGAATCAGTAAATCTTGCGTTGTTTAGTATGATAGCAACAGCAAGATAAAAGCTAAAATTTTCCGAAAAGTTTCAATCTTTTTCAAAATTTCAATCTTTCAATTATTTCCATCAAAAAAACGTAAGTTTAGAAATTGAAATAAAAGATGGAAAGTCTTATTTATTATTTAAAATTTTCACATTTCTATCGAAACAATAAGATAAAAATAAGAGTGCTAACGAAGAAAATGAAATTCATTTCCATTCTTTTGATGAAAAAGTTTAAACTTCGAAATTTAAAGTAAAAAGTGGCAAATCTTTTATTATTTCAAATATTTATATTCCCATCAAAAATGGCGGATAATGTGTGAATGTTAAAGATGAGAATTAAATTGTAAATATTGGAAATCAAATTGAAATCGCTAATCTAAAATACTGTCAATTCTTATATTTGATTCCTATGCGTACTTAAAACAAAAAAATTGTTTAATATAATTTAAAAGATGAATAATGTGTGAATGTTAAAGGTGAGAATTAAATTGTAAATATAAATTAGAAATCAAATTAAAATTGCTAATCTAAAATACTGCCAATTTTTATATTTGATATTTATGTGCATTTGTAAAATACGGTTTAAAATTTTTCCATTTTTTTCTAAAACAAAAATATAATTTTAGTTATTCTAATTAAAATGATATTATTCAATTATTTCAATTCGGTGTTTATCTTTTCATATTTCGAAATTAAAACTTGAGAAAAAATTTTTCCCTAAATTATTCCATGTAATGAATCATCTCGACCACCTGCTGAATTTGTTATCAGAAAAAGAAACGGAAAAAAAACGAACAATAAAGTGCATTTTTTCTTATTTGAATGATAGAAGAAAAACTTATTGGATATGCTCAATTTTTGCAGAATTAACATAAAAATTTTGAGAGGGAAACAAAAAAATAAAATGAAAATATACCGTAACAAAGTATTATTCGATTTTTAATTATTCAATTTCGAATTACAATTTATAAAATGAAAATGAAAGATAAAAATTCAAATATTAAAAATATATTATAGTATTTTTAATATAAATTTAGCATTCTTTCAATCGATTTGTGTACAATGAATTCATTCTTTTACTATAACATTTCTATGATTTTTAAATTAAAAAAAAATGAAATTGAAATTTTTTTAAATTTGTAGGGATAATGGAGAAAGATGGGAACGTGAAGCATGCGCACTTTGTCGTCAGAATGGAGCAGAGCTAGAAGGTTTAGCATGTGATGATACGGATCCGGCTCGATTGTGCCTTCAAGGCAAATGCTCAAATAGTGTATGCCATGATAAGAAACCTGGACAATATTGCGATCGAAAGTTAGCTTATCATTCATATCTTTGGAATATTTTTAATTGAAGTTAATTTCATAAATATGTAAATTGAAAGGATGTAAATTCAATAGATAAGTATGCAAAGTTTCGAACAGAAAATTTAAATTACGTCTTTATAGGCTATTTTTTTCTTGAAAAATTAGCATATTTTAATATGACTCCTAAAAATCACTTCTTTCACTGATTCTAGTAAAAGTTCAGTAGTTAGAATTTTTATGGAAGATACGAAAGTTAGAATTGAAAAATATTTACCACGATATTTTATCTTAGTATTGATTGATATTTGTGACAATAAATTCTTCCAAAAGTCACTTTAAATGATATTGATAACCGGAAACTACCGATGATAATTAGAAGCTACCGTAAGTTTAAATACAAAGTTTACTAAAATTTAAGAATGGAAAAAATATGTGTGGATGATATTTGTGAAAATCCATGTGCTCGAATCAGTCCTCATTTGATGGTTTGTGATTGTCCTTTGATCGATCCTGATACAGGATTCGCTTCTGATGATCGCTGTCAACTTTGCTGCTACGATTTTAATGTAGTAAGTGCAGTAGCTATTAATTAAATTTCATTGAGATATTTTGATCAAATATCATTTGCTAATAATTATTTTGATAAAAAGATAAACAAAAGATTTTTATACCAATTTAAAATTACTTTCACTAAAAAAATGAAGAAATTCTAAACTTTACAATTATTTGATATCAATTTTAAGTTTAATTTTAAATTTCAAATTTATGAAAAATGAAATAAAAACAATGTATTTACTTTCTTCAATTATCTATTTATTTGAAAATAGTCTCAGAGCAAATTTACCCTTCATTATATTTCAATTCTGATTATTTATGCAAATATGCATCAAAATATCCCCACGAGAATTGAAAAAGTTCTAACGAATGCATTTTCAACAACTATATCTATTCTTATCAGATGGAAGTATCGAGATACTTCTTTGACTGAATTTAGCATTAAAATGTAAAATATTTATTTTATCTAAAATATACTTCAAATTATCACAGGTGATTGACTTGACTTGTATCAAATTCAAATTAATTATAGAGCAAAAGTAATCCCATCTAAAATGAATTTCCAGAAGTTTATATTGTAGAATCTATTAAAAGCAAAACGTAGAATAATGCATTTTTTAATTTCTTGATTATTACAAAGTTTCTAACATATATATTTAGACAAAATGATAATTCGAAGAAAATTAACGATATGAAGCAAATTTATTTCATAATTTTATCGATTTTTGTTTTCGATAAGAAGCTTATGTTTAATTCTATCTATAATGATGACAGAATTCGTTCAAACTAATGCTAATGTTAAGATGCAACTGGAAGTAATACTAATCTTAAGATGCAACTAGAAGTAATACTAATCTTAAGATGCAACTAGAAGCTAATCTATCAAAGTATAACTCGAATTATTCGAAGTTTTTTTTTTCACTGAAATCTAATATATCATTGTTATATCACTAATATATCGCTAAGCAATTTAAATTTTGATGAAAAAATGAAATCTGAAAAATCAAAAATTTGATTAAAAAAAATTGAAATTTAAAAAAATACTATTGTAGAAGCCTGCATCACGACGTTGTCAAAATGCATATCGACGATTTAATTTAGCATCAACTCATAATAGGCCTATTTGGCGTGTAGGCCTAGATTGTGCCGGTGGTAAAAAATGTAATCGCTACGGTGTCTGTCGCGGTCTTTCCTTGCAGCCAACATTTTATTTAACATTTTTTCACTGCTATTTTCTATTTGCTGCCTTATATTATGATGTTGCTAATTGATAATAATGATAATGGATGATAATGATAATGGATGATAATGATAATGGATGATAATGATAATCGATGATAATGATTGATTATTTCACTATGAATTTATTTTTTTAACATTTTTCCCTACTATTAGCAATGATTTCTTTACAATTAAATTCCCATATGAAATATTTAAGGTTAAGAGAAAGAGAGATAGCACAATATGTTCAATTGTTAAATTATAGCAAAGAGTAGCTTTTTCATTTCTTATTTATGATTTAAATATATTTTTGGCAGAAAAATTTCAATTTTTTTCTAAGCGATGATTTTATCAAAGGTCATTGAAATCAAAAAAAGCTTTAAATTCCATGCGAGTCGATAAAAAAAAAAAGGTAGAAGGACAAACTTTCTGAAGGCTAACCTTTGTCCAGATTACTACTGGCTTTGGTGTACCGGTTACCGAACAATCCAGTAATAATGGTCTTCCAACAATGATTGATGGATTTAAATTTGTCATATCCAAAAAGCGAGGTGGTTCTGGAAAAAAAGAAAAATGAAAAGTTCATGAAAAAAAGTTTCTTTTGAAATTTCGAAATAATTTTTGTACAAATTTGCAATATATTAATGCTTGTATCTATCAAATTTTTATGATAAATTATGCGATAGATAAGAATAATTTATTCATTTAATTTAGCAAATTTATAAGTTAATTTCATCTATCTTAAATTTATAATTCAAAAAATAAAATATTTTCGAAATCATTGATTCGACGACGCATCTTAACTAGTCGCAAACTTTTCAGATGGCTTTTCAAGCATGCAAAATTTATTAATAAATTGTATAGTACCAAGTACAGTAAGTTCGTATGTTTTTCGCGCTTCACCTGCTTCATTTTGTACCACGCAAATATAGCTACCTGAATCACTCAAACGCGCATTCCGAATTTCAATTCGTCGATCATCTACCTACACATATAATATAGCTTAAAAAACTGGAATTTGAAATCATGATTTCCTTAATTAAAAATAATTAGAATCATTTTATCAATTAAAATTAAGCAAGAAACGACGAAGTGATTGATGAAATAATTAGTAAACTTGATGGGTAAATTTCGAAACAAACAACGGATAAATACATAAAACAGCCTTATCAGACAAATAATTCGTTTATCAAAGAGAAGTCATATGCAGTAAATAAAATTGTATACCAAATATATTTTTAAATTTTCTGATTTGAATATGAGACAGAAATTTGCAGAAATTTCGATTAGAATCTTCTTAATCTTAGAAATATTTCCAATAATTTCTCAAATATTTTATTGATTATATCAAATTTATGAAAACATGCCAAAATATTTGGACTAATTTGTCCATTTCCCACTTCTTGTCCATCAATAATCCATTTTGTTATCAATTTTCCGCTACCGCTAAGTATTTTGCAAGTTAAAATGACAAAATCATCAACTACTACCTCCATTTCTTGAATACCACGATCGAGAACTGGTGGTGCTAAATAAGATACAATGAATTAAATTCGAACGATCAATATAAGTCATTAATCAAGAAATATTTTAATATCGTTAATTTGTATGTAAATAAAAAATTCATTTCTGTTAGGCCAAATTAGATGATATAAAGTAAAATTTTTGGCTTTACAGGACATCGGAATTATGTTTCACAATATTATGATGAAATTAATTTCGATATTTAAGAAAATAATAATTCAATTTGAACCAAATTTAGATTTGGCTGATATTTTAATATCGATAAGTTTGATGATAAAATCGATACCGGTAAGTTTGATGATAAAATCACGACTTGCTCGACCAATTTTATTTGTTGCCGTGCAAGTATAACGTCCATCTAAACCTTCACGTGCCACATTTATCCACATCGTCTGATTATTATTGAGAAATACTAAATCGGAATCCGATTTAATAGGACGATTATTTCTGATCCATGTGATCTTAAATGATCAAGCAAATAAATGCAGGAAACAAAAAGATTAAAATGAAATTAAATTCAAAAAACAACTCATTAAAATAATTTCCATTTAAAAAATACTCAATAACCTAATTGAATATTTTTTCTTTGCTAAAAGCGATCCAAAATTAGATTGCTTAAATTTTTGGCTTTTTAAAATGATAAATAAGTCATGTAATAGAGTAATCATCATTAATGAGTAGATTAGCTTTGCTTTGTCTTCTAAAAGAAATTGTAAACAGGTCAGTCGATAGAGAAATCATCAAAGCATGACTTATATAATTCGAATTAATTAAGTATCAAGTACAAATTTACAAGACTAATGAAATTAAAAAAACGATAATATCAAGACAATCAAGATAATTCAACAGAAGAAAAATTTCACATTAATTTGACGGAGTTACGAATTCCAAATTTTATGAATGAATAACAAACCTCTGCATCCGGAATAGCTTCAACTAAACATTCTATAGCAAAGCTAGTTCCGGGAATTATTGTTTGCAATGGTGGTGAGGAAGCGGATTCGCTGATAATTGGTGCGACTGAAATTTCAAAATTCTAATGAATTGCTGCAATAATTATTGATAAAATATTTAGCATAAAAATGTAGTCATACTAGAATCATCATTCCAAAACATGCTTATCCTTTTGTTTTTATGCTCTGATAATTCTGAAAAATGATAATTTATAAAAACTTGCCTAAAACATTTAAATCAAATATTTTCTTAGCTTCGCCTGCAGTATTCCGCGCAACGCAAACGTATCGAGCAGTATCGGAGATCTGTGCCGATAGAATATGCAAAATTCGACCTCGAGAGGAAACCTAATTAAAATACTGCTTCAGAATCTTCTCCACGTATTCAAAAAAAAGAAAAAATAGACAGAGATTTTTTCAAAATAAAACGAAGCATAATTAATCTAATTTAATGAAATAAGAAACAACAATAAATAAAATAAACCTGAAGATAACTCGTTTCAGTACGTGGCTCTCCTGTAAATTCGATAGCTTTTCCGTCGCGTAACCATTCAATATCAATTGGTTCACTGCCCGAAACATCACAGAACAAATCTTTTGGCTCATTAACAAGTACTTCAATCATTTCCTGCTTATCACCAGCTATCACTGGGCTTCCTAAATATATCATCTTTCCATTTTTCAAAATTTTTCTATTTTTCGATAATCAAAAATATTTACATGCTTTTGATCTTTGCTTTTTAATTGATCCTCTGAATTTCTAAATTGATAATTGCTGCTTTTAAGTTGATCTCATTTTATTAATTGATCTAGCTCATATAAACACTATACTTATATCGTATCAATTTACCGATAACTTGAAGATACGTTTCTAAATCGGCTAAACCAATATCATTCGTTGCTATACATGTATACCTGAAAATATTCTCATAAGTTAATATAAAAAGGAATAAAAATTATATCCATTCATTTATTATTTTTCATTCTTTTAATTTATTATGCAGAATATTTCTTTCCAAAAAAAATTTTTATTTATATTTTTCTACGCATAACATACGTGTCTTACACTTATATTCACGTATACACGTAAAGAAACGTCTTTTATCGATTTAAAAACAAATATACTGTTGTGAATTTTTTAAGAAAAAACGAATAATAATAATAGTTACCTTGCATCATCAATCGATGAAGCATCAGTAATTTCAAGTTGACGTCCACCATTCAAAATAGCATGACGACTGTTAGTTCCAAGTGGTTGTCCATTTTTAAGCCAAGCAATTGATGGTTCAGGACTACCGAATGCTGGACAATTAATTACCGCTGTTCGGCCAGCATTTACCTGTATACGATGCAAAATATTTGGTCCCTCAATTGTTGGTGCTTCTAAAAATAACGTTTCATCGTTTCTTGCATTCCATTAGCAAAATATATTCCATGTCTTGAGTTTGTTTCGTTTCGAGAATTTCAGAGTAATTCAGTTTTGAGATATAGAAAACTGAGAGATACTGGTTCATAATATGTGAAATATGTAACGGTATTATTATCTATATCTCATGTAGATAATGATATTTAATTATAAAAGATACACATCTATTAGCATCCAAACAAAAATATTATTTTTATATTTAGGAACGATCAAGTACCTAATAAATTTACGATGAAATCACGTTTTTCCTCACCAGCTGGATTTCGCGCGATACATGTATAACGATCGATATCATTCTGAAAAATCATTTTCTAAGCCAAGCATTTTTTCATGTGAAAATAGAAGATATTGATTAAATAAGCAAGTTTAATCAGAATTTCGAAGAAACTTATTGGCGCATGCATTGCTTTAATTTGGATCTTTACATCTGAACTTATTGGGGATGTTGAGAATTCTATGAGGAATGAGCAAATCTGACAAAAGGATTTATCAACTCCTAACATTTCGAATAATGGAATTCTTAATTTAGTAAACTTTGATGATAAAGCTTTTTTCTTACTTCGATATATTTCATAATATTTTTTCAAATTTAAAGATATCATTGTATTTGCTTATTCGAGATTTTTCCTATTCAACACAATATATTTTCAACTGATAAGTTGATGAATAGCAAACCTTTTTAAATTTAAGAAATGTAATTTCATCCCGTTGGCAGACAGATAGACATCAGAATCGTGATAAAATGGCCTGCCAGCTTTTAACCAAGTTACTGTAGGTGTCGGTCGACCATATGCTGGACAATTAATTGTCAAGGCACTTTGCGATTCACCACCAATTTCTGCAGGTACACCTTCGCGTTCTATTTTTGGTGGTGCTGTAATAATTTTGCTGCACTCTGAATGTACAATTTTGGTAATTTCCGTTAAAGAATTATGTAAAATTTCATAAGCCAAAGGTTAGGACTTTTTAAAGAAATTTAATATAAAAAAAGGAAAGTAGTGTTACTAGAAACATGGCGAAAAATTGAAAATTGAACATTTCAATAGAGTTGAATTCGAGAAATGTTTCTGAACTTTATTATTTGGTATTTAACGATTTAATTTTATATAAATTGCAAATATTCAAGAATCAAATTTACTCATAACATATAAGAGAATTTCTTGCTCTACCATTCCAGCTTTATTTTTTGCTTCGCACGTATAACGACCTGAATTTGCGACCTGCAAAATTATAATCGATTTTTGCAGACTGAGTTTATAAAATATTTAAAAGCAGATAAACGATTTTATTTCTTCTAAAGATCATATATGTTGATTTTTCACCAGTTTTCATAAACCATAAATGAAACTTACTTTCACATGCGAGATTTTTAGGTCAGTGCCCTTCAATTGTCCTGTATCGATTCTTTTCGTAATATTGAACTGCGTAAGAAGTTCACCATCCTTAAACCATTCCACTTCTGGCTCTGGTTTTCCAGTTACCGGGCAACTTAACGTAATTGCGCTATTCTCGATTACTGTTCTGCATAAGATACGAAACACAAATTTGGATTTAATGGATAAATTTAACTTTAATTTTATTAATTGATATCATTATAAGAGAACAAAAATAACCATATAACTTTCAGGTTAATTGCGAAAACTTATAACATGAGGCAATATGTTAAAAATAGTGCATATTTAAAATTATTAATTAAAGTTTTCCCAAAAAATAAAAGTTTTTTTTCGAAGTGATAAAAAATCATATTAGGGACTGTACCTATTCTTGTCCTTATCGAGAATTAATATTTCTGGTGGAAGTAAAACATTTAATTTGTAATCAATTTTCGATTCACCTGCATCATTTCTAACACGACAACTGTAGCTTCCCTCATCACGTAGATCAGCTCTTAATAATGAAAGTATGACGTTTAATAAAAATAAAATATCATGCATACATGAAAGCAAGGTATACATGAAAGCAAGGTATGTCGCTGAAATCGCGAAAAGAACATGAAAGCAAGGTATACAAGGTATACATGAAAGCAAGGTATACATGAAAGCAAGGTATACATGAAAGCAAGGTATGTCGCTGAAATCGCGAAAAGAACACGAAATTCAGCGAAGCCAGTGATTCCATCGCGTTTGATTTTACATGAAAGGGTTTATACATGTTGTATGTGCGCATTTATTGTATAATGCAAGATGTAAGCTAAAAATGTTTCGTCTTTGTTTATGAGCTGTAATTTCCACTCTATAAATAAAGCCTCCTTTAATCTTATATTCACAACCATGTTAGGGTCCAACACCAAACAATTATAAAGATGTGCTTTACGAGGCGGTTGGACATATATAACGGGCATTATATTTAACCTTCTTTTCTTTAAGTTAAGGATAAGGCAAATACTTCAGAATTAGTTGATTCTCGACATAACATCTTCAGAAAATGGAATTTGTAAAATGTTCTAAAAAATATCGCTAAAAACTAGTTAATAATACTTATTCAATTTATTGAATTAAAAAAATAGCAGTATAAAATGGCATTTCTATTATTATTAGATGATTCTTCGTTAATCAAATTGTAGGATTTTAGTTGAAAATGATAAAAAAAAAGAAAAATTACTGATTAATATGAAGTTTTCGACTCAACTGAGACATAGCATACTTGCGACCATCAATTTTTAGCGGATGATAATCTTTAAACCTGAAATTACCAAATCACAAAGAGAATCTGATTACTTATTTGTTCATTCTACCTGATGATTCAATGATAAGTTTGAATAAAAATAAGAGATTCATAGTTACTAAAAAATTTTTGTCTTCTCAACAGAATTAGCATGATTATTAGCAACTAAATTAAAAATTCAATCAAAAATTAACGATTAAAAATTAAAATTTCTAGAATTCGACCTTACCAAGTAACTTCGCCAGAAAATCTTTTGTCAACTACTGGACAATGAATTACAACCGAATCACCTCGTACGACTTCAGTTATTGTTTTAATTCCTTCAGCTATTGTTGGACGAGCTGAATATTTCATCATTAGAAGTCAAACAAGATAAAAATTAAGATTTCAATCTTTACTGATTAAATATTCCCAAACAATTGATACATTTCAATAATGATCTCATCATTGCTATCATTTCTTAGATAAATGGCTCAAATTCGAGGCGCTTGATTTTCTCTTAATAATCCATTTCATGACCTCACATTATTGTCGTAATTCATCTCTCTTGGGAGGTTTCCATCCGGGATAAGCTGAATTCTCCAAGATGCAACTTACTTATGACATCTACATCGAAACTAATTTCCGCTTGGCCAGCTTTATTCCGTGCTAGACAGACGTACGATCCACGATGTTCTACGCTAGCCCGTGCAATTTTAAGTTGTTGTCCTTCTGAAAGCGCTTGTATCGATGTGAGTTCTAACGCTGGCTTACCATCCTGAAAAATTGTATACAATCTTATATGTCGATTCAGTATTTCGTTCAAAATATTCACTATATCATAAGATCAATGAAGCAAAAATGAGTTATTAAAATTACTGAAATTACAATGTGGTAATTAATGAAGTTACAATGAGCTAATTAATGAAGTTATGATAAATTAGTCATTAAAATTGCAATAGATCACTGGAATTATTATATCCCGTTTACAAGGATTTACAGAAAATACCTATCTTTATGTACCATATTAATAATAACAATAAATATCTGTCATTAGGGCCCACTAATATCGGTTTTCTTGGACGAAGGAAAACGAATTTTAATAATGAGTTGTAAAATATAAAACCTTTATCCAAGTAATGATTGGATATGGGTCTCCTTCAATTTCGCATGGTAAAACCAACGAATTATTTTCAATTACTTTATGTAGCCCACCTGTGCTAATAATTGTTGGTGGCACTGCAAAGATTCTTAAAATCATAATTGAGTTTGCAGAAAACTATAGAAAAATATTGATTTTATTTTTTAAAAATTACATTAATACTAGAGATCTTCATCAGCAATATTTCGGGGCTGAAATTTAGACCATATATAATCTGAACTTTTTAAACTTTTAAGATTCATAATACTGTAAAATTAATGTACCGGTTACAAATAATTTGTAATTTTGCCCGCTTCACCAGCTTTATTACGTGCGACGCAACTGTACGTTGCTTGGTCATCTGGTTGAACATCAGAAATAACGAGCTGTCGTCCACCATTCAAAATCTAAAAGCAAATTAATTTGATAATTTCAAAAATATTAAAGAGCAAGTTAGAAGCAAACAGTAGGAACAAAAACTCAACCGTTGAATCAGCTAAGATTGATGCATTGTCCGTCGTCAATCAACAACGATCAAATTCACATAATTTAACGTATTGTCGTGTATTTATTTACTAAATACTTATGCATTGAGTTATTGATGACAATTAATTAATAATGATTACTTGTACATCATCGTTGTAACCAGGAATCAGAGGAACGGAATTTTTAGTCCACGAAATATTAGCATCCGAATTGATCGCTAATGGACATTCGAGATTTACTGGGCGATTTGTAAGTGTTTCGATCAATGTTGTTACATTAGCATTTTCCAGCTCTACAAAAAGTGTAAAATATTTGGCATGAATATTTTAAAAGGTAGTTTATTCATACGGAATAAGCGTACCGGGTTTCATGATCACACGCACATTAAACGTTTTCTCGGCACGACCAGCTTTATTGGTAACAATACAGCGGTAACTTCCAGCACTTTGAGAATCTACTGATGATATTAAGGCAGTTCTTTTCTCATTCAAAAGCTATAATCATAATGTCAATTATCGGATATGACGAAATAGCATGGAATTGAAAATATTAAAAATTATGAAACCTTAATTCTCTTCTAATCAATTTGATGAAAACATTATGCTAAATCTATCTAAAATAGATTTTTCTGATTAATTTATTTGTCTTTTATTTCCTCATACTGAACTGTAAGGCTAATTAATTAACAAAAGAAAAAATAAAACAAATAAGTTCTTTTGAATTCCAATCATTAATATACATACGTATCATTGGTGAATTGAATTTGAAAGCTAGAAATCATGTCAAGAATCTGCTTACCTGCACACTATCTCCAATATTAGCACTATCTTTAAACCATTGTATATCCGGGATAGGATCTGCTTCGAAATCACATTCAAGTTCCAACGATTCATCCTCCACAATCGAAATATATTCGACCACTTTGCCAATAATACTTGGTGGAACTAAAAGAACTTATTTGTTTTATTTTTTTTTGTTAATTAATTAGCTTTGAAAAATCAGTTTGAGAAATATGAATTCAAAATAGTTGATTTTATATTTTATTTTTATCAAAGATAAGCAAAAGTAAAATTTTCAAAATATTTACCAACGACTATAACATCGAATTCTTGTGTTGCCTGACCAGCAGAATTTCGCGCAACACAGGTATATGTTCCTTCAGAATCTTTCTGGATGCTTACTATTACTAATTGAGTCCTATCCAATGAAATTTGCATATTTGCACTATCCGACTAAAGAAAAAGAAAAATTTTGCATAACGATGGTAGATATTATAGTATTTAAAGATAGAAACGAATCTTAGAATTTTGTTCTATTGAATAGAGATCTGAATATATGAGAGAAAATATCTTATTATTATTCAACAGATTCAGAATTATTATGAAATTGGTTAATAAAATTAATAGCTATTTTTCTAAATCACTTAATCAGATGGATCTTTATTTACTTTATGACTATTCGTCTTTTAAAATATTTGAGGAATATATAAAGAAATAATTCAGGATAATTTACAAAATTGATTAATAAAATATTACATAATAGTTTAGTTGATATTAGAAAGATATCAAAATAGAGACAAAAATGGATTATAATAGAAGCATTCAAATTTTTAATAAATATAAAAAGTACTCAAACTAAATGATAGAAATTTCCATCCCTTTATTATTATGATTATTGATTGTCAACGAATGAAATTTACAAACCGTTATTGGACGTCCATTTTTAAACCATTCTATATCGATAATGTTACTTGATGTGGAAAGTGGACATTCTAAAGTTATTGCATCTCCCTCGATAACTTCAAGCGGTCCGTAATCATTAGAATCAATCATTTTCGGCGGAGCTATCACCTGAAGCAAATAAAGTAAATGTAATCAAAATTTACAAGACACAGTGATTACAAAGTTTTCCTGAAGAATAATAACAATCACCATGATTATCTTTCTCTACATGAAAATTTTCAATTTTATTGAAATAAAAAGATCGATCAAAAATTACTAGAAAAATCAAAGTATACCTGAACAAGAAATTCGCGTGATATATTACCAGCCTTGTTACTTGCAATGCATGTATACCTGAAAAATATTATGAAAAAAATAAATGAATATTCTTGGCATAGTGATAAAGTTTTTATAATTCTTCTAAACATCTCAATCTCATTTATCGAAAGTTATCATTGATGTAGTACCATTAAATCTAAAACCGCTTCACTTTTCAAGACTTTTCCATGGGTTTTCTAGTTCATTTACGTTTGCTATTCTCTTAATTTTTATTCTCTTTTAAAAATAAATAATTCATACTTTTAAACGTGAGGAGACATAAATGTTGAAAATACCTGTGGCTAGCGTAATCACTATGTTGTATAACCAATTTCTGATTTCGATCATTCATTGAAGCATGACTTGCAATTAGAATCTGACCATCACGAAGCCATTGGACATTTGGCAATGGATGACCATCTACGTAACATGTTAACGTCAGTGCGGTACCCGATGTTACTTGAATATTACTTTCGTACTTTTACCGCGAAAACTTGGTGGTACTGTAATATTAAGCGTATAGCAGATTGAAGGAAAAGGTAAGATAAACTTATTAATGATTTATTTAAAATAAAGTCTGTGTTAAATGTGAGCTGTCGAACTATGAAGCTAAAATGTATGCAATTGTCAAAATCGCGCAAGGATAATGTATGATGCTTTAAAATGAGTTGTCGGTCATTTTCGGAATACAAAATAATGGATAGTTTGATTGTCTTTATCTATTATTCCTGAACATATTTATAAAGTGTTACCTAAAACGTTTAGCGTAAAGTTTTTGGTACTTTGTCCAGCACTATTCCGTACTCGACACTGATATACACCTTCATTAAAAAGTGTCACTTCATGGAGATACACGCGACGTCCATCTAAAACAATTTGCGCATTCGGTGGTAATGTTTCCAAACCATTCTGAAATGCAGCACAAGTACCATAAGCTTTTCCAGCAAGTAAACACAGGCTATTAATAGGAGTCAATATTTGATTCGGCTTAGATTAAATTTTTTTGTTTCTGATTTTCATTCCTATCGCTGCAAATTATTTAAGGAAATATTCGAATTTAATTTTTCAAATCCTATAAATTTAGTATGTTTATAGATTTAAAAATATTTTAATCTATCTTTGATCTTTCTTCTCTTAAGAAAAAATTTTCATCGAATTGAAACAATTAATTTATATTACTTATGTAAATTTCAATGAATCTAACTTTGCAACGAACAGAAATTACAATTTTAAATAATATATAAGAAAAATTATTCGCTCAGCAAACAATTAGCTTATATGATGAGCAAATAAGGCATAATAAATAAATAATTGTATTAGCAATTGACCCTACAAATAGTGATTTAACTGGATAATACGAAATCGTGTAATTATTATTTGCTAACCATAAGCCATGAAATGGTTGATTTGAATCCTTCTTGTTCCACATCACAATTCAATATCACACTTTTCCCGACGATCACCTCCAATGATTCATCATTACCCACTTTTGGTGGAGCTAAAAAAAAATCAATTTGATAAAATTTTAGATCAAAATAACAATGGTTGCAATTGAAATTTGCACTAGAATAAATTTTAAAATAATAACTTTCTGCTAATTTTTTCTATTCAAAATTCGATTTTTTGATTTTTAATTAAAGTTATTAGATTAAATCAATTTCAGTTAAAATTTTATTCATTATAAATGAATTTGGAATTGTTCCAAAATTAATAATCTTATTTGTTCATTAGTAAAAAAAAATAAGATTATTTTTAAATACTTTATACTTCCTTCTTAGTTCTTGGTACTTAGTACAACGTTTAATCATGTCAATATTTTGCAATAGCTCCTAGATTTTTCTTAAAAATCTAAAATCTGTTCTCCAAATTATTTCACTCATTATCGTGCCTAATTTTTGCCATTAATAATATTCTTAAATTTTAACACTTAATTTTTAGTAGATTTAAATGACTACAAGTAGTATTAAATTTACTCTTTATTCACTTAATTTAATGATATTATTTTGGCTATAAAATTTAATAAATATTGAATTTCATTAGCTGCAAAAAAGAAAAAAAACAATAACTTTCGCACATACATACCTATAAATAAAAAACAAAAAATAAACAAACATATCATATATATTATTTATATATTCATTTACGCATATTTTTGTATATCGAGAGAGCATTTATGAATATAAGATTAAATGAGGAAACTCTTTGGATGAATTACAATATTTCAGAATTAAATGATTTCTTTGAAAATGAATATGTCTAGTAGCCAAGAGTAACCAAAGCCAGGCTTTTTTTTTTGACTTTTGCTTTGCTGTAACAGTTCCTCGTTATTAAATTTTTTTTTATTATCTTTCCAAGCTATGTTTAAAGGATAATTCCTATTATATCATATTAAATTTTTTTTTTTTTTGCATAAATCATTTAAAACTGATAAATGCACTTTTATCTTTACCAACCAAGATAACATTAAGCTATTGCTATGCTCAAGTTTATTATTTGCTAGAAAGTTGGGTGGGATATAAGAATATAATCAATTTATTGATGAATATTGCTCATATTTCTTGAAATGATTTCTTCTAGTTTTTTTAGTTGAAGTAGATTGTACTCAGTTGCCTAGCTTATTTTACTTTTCAAACTAATGTTTCGTTCATTTCTCCTATAAACTATTAAAGCTATTTATCATATGTAATAATAATTTCTTTTGCAAAATGCTATTCACAGAAAATATGAAATTTTGATAAAATTGTCTAATATTTTATTGAAAAACAGAAATTTGTTAAATTTTAAATTCATTCATTTAATATGAATATTTGTTAAATCAAGAAAATTTTATTAATATCAAAGCATATAACAAATTAGGAGAGATATCATAGTATATTTTCTGGAATTCTGTAAATAAATTTTAAACTTATAATACTTCAGATTCTAAGTAATTGATAAATAAAATAAAAATGACTCTTCTAGATTGAAAATAATTTTTCTAAAACTTTTGATAATTTCGGTGAATATAAAAGAGATGAGCAATGAGCAGCAGTTTCAAAAATTTTTAAAAATTCAAAATTGTAAAATATCTTGATTAATTTATCTATTATTTTCAAAAAGAGAAGAATTATTGCATAAATAAAATAAATTACGAAATGGAATTCATATAACAATAACATACTTTGTAAATTAGATGAAGCATTTGATCAATTCTTTAATTTTAAATTCTTTAAAATAAGATTATTATAGCATCCTGAATTAATAAAATATATTATAATTTTAAAAATTTTTATAATATCCTAAATTAATAAAATATATTGGAAAATCTAATATACTAAAGATCCCTTTGATATAATTTAATATGAAATTTTTAATTGCCGATATGCGTAAGTCGATTATTTCAAGATTTCATCATCCTATTCTCGCAACACGTTCAAGTTTATTAACAATGATCGAAAGAGATAATAATAAATGAGCAACTTTCAGCGAATCACAAATTAATGACATGATTTATGATAATATTTATTGCTCATAAATTTTGAAATGAATTTCATTGCCGTTGTAGTCATGTGACATATACAGGCAGGCCTTCTTTATCTACTCAATGCTTCACATAACAACTAAAACATGTCATCTGAATCACACTGTGCATTGCACGTCTTCATGCAATCTATGCATCCAATCTATTTATTCAACTAAATATTAAGAAAGCTAGAAATTTTTTATTATATTTGCTTTATATTCCATGATACCAAATGAAGAAATGGCTTTTTTTTTTTCGATTCAAGAATAACATAATGTGCGATAAGAAAAGAAATGATGGCATTCATTCTTCGCTTTTAGTGAGAAAGAATTTGTTAGTTGATTGTCATGCCAGCTCTCTTCAAAACACCTGTTTGCTTTGCTGCTAACACAAAAATAAACATACCTTGCCAATAATACACTGTTTTCCTAGCATTAAATTCAATATTAATATTTCAGCTTTTTATTCTCGTATCGTAATATTCCTCAATCATTAATTTTTCCCACAATATAAATTAGATTGGTAATTTATCTGTTTAGTTTATTCAGAATTAATCGATAATTTATCACTACGTCTAATTGGTTCATTCATTTAATGAACTGCACTTGCCAAGTCAATTGATTTAATGCTATCCGTCTAATTAGTTCATTGATTTAACGAACTCTGAAATTTCAAATTTTTAGTCCTTTTTCTTTTCATTTTCAATAACAAACTTATAATAATGCTATAGTCTTATATTATAAGCGAAATTTTAGCGACTTTTCTTTTTCGTCGCAGCAATTCAACTTATTGACAGTTAGAAAGAAAATAGGTTAACAATGTGTTGTTGTGAAATATAAAACCATTCATTCCATTAATATCATTCTAGAATCGCTAAAGAGAATTTAAGAAAAAATTTTGTTTCAAACTGGACAACATATTGACGTAGTTTAACGAAATTTATAGTTATTTTGCGATCAATTGATTAGTTATAAATCAGTTCTGATCTCATTATTAATCATTTTATTGTTACCTTTTCGAGATCGATATGATTAAAAATCAAAATGCTTTTATTTTTCGACTTCATTTGATATTATTATGCTCCACCCAACTACCCATTTTATAGCTCAATTCATTGGCAACAAATGAGCACATCGATATCTCCTTATTAGAGCGACATATTTACATCAATGAGAAGGGCTATCTACCTCTCCCTGCGACATCATAACATCATTTTAATCTTTTTCGCATATTGAAGTTCATTGCCTTTTAAACTTATCTCTCTTATAACTCTCATAATCAACGAAAGTCATTCCTAACTTAACTTCATTTTCATTTCTCAAATTGTAATTTGTTAATGCTTTTATGATGTTTACAAATCTAAATTTACAGTCTAAATTAGTTAAACTTTAATGCCTAATCATTTTCAAATTGAATACGAATTGTGTGAGAGCAACATAATGAAGTTAGGAAGATGTATTTTAAATAAATTGTTCCTATGATATTTTCCACTGAACCGGGATATCCTTTTTATCTAATCGATTAGTATAGGATTCTAATAAATCAATAATGAAACATAATTTTAATGTTAGCTATCAATATACCATATATCTCGCATAACCATCAATTCGGTTTTGCTATAAATTAGTGTCACATCTTAATGCATATCATAATTTTTATAGAAATATTGTTACAGGAGAACTTATTCTAAGTACAGTAATTATTACTACAGTTTCCTTTCTGAGTTTGAGTTAAAATGGTTGGTTGTTAATTCTGTAGTCACAATAATTTTTACCATAGTGAATCTTTTGATTCACTATGGTAAGCTATATCGCTTCTTCTATTATCTTTTTCGAAAATTTTCACGGAAAAACGATTAATGTAAACATATATTCTGCATCTAACTTGATTATCCTCATGTACAGAATGTTCGTTTGATGGAAAACGATGAGACAAATAATATTTGTGTTATCTTTATTTTCAGGGAATTAATTACTCGTTTAATTAAGCAATGACAAAACTGAACTTCGGCAGCGGTAAAAGTCAGGATCTGAATGAGAAACAATCTCCAAAAATGATAATACTATCCCAGAGAATGCGGATGGAAACATAAACAATGAGGTAGTTTTTATCAAAAATTTCTAAAGTTATTTTTAAATTAATTACCATCATCCTTAACACAAAAATATAATAATTCATTTCCTTCAACAATCCTTTTTTATCAATTGACTGATTATTGATTGGATGATGAGGTAATTTTTATCAAAAAGTTTTTAAATTGTTTTCAAATTAATTGTCTTTGTCATCCGAACAAAAGTATAATAATTTTCCTTCAAAAATTCATTCCTTATCTTTGATGATAGTTTTTATAAGTGGAATCACTATGTTATCCTTATTTGCTGAATTTTCTCGATTTTAATCAATTACAGCAATTTATCAATGTAATATTTGCTTATCATTAACTACAACTGATATGATATCTATTGTAAGCATTAAATCTTCTTATTTTCCTCATAATTTCTGCGAGATATTGAATATTTTAAGTGCGTTTGATTAAATTCATTTAAAATGCTTTTTCTTCTTTCTTTCTTTTCCTTTTTCCTACTCTCCTCAATTGATGAAATATTTTTAACAAAGAGAGAACGGAAAAAAAAAAGAAAAAGTGAAGCAATTAAATTTACAATTCAATGACGCTGCTTTTCACCTCAGTGAATATTTTTCAATTTTTAATCGACGGATTATTTTATTTTTGCTTTTTGTCATTACTGTCATATTTGTTATCAACAAATTTTTTTCCCCTCTTCTAAAAATGAATATAAAATTATTTTATTTCTAATGTATTTCAATTTTTGATGAAAGAATAATTGTACGACTGGGAATTTAAACTATTCTCAAAAAATTGCAAGAAGTAAAAAAAAAGAAAAATTGAGATTAATCGTTATTTTTGTGACAATTTTGAAAAAATTTTTTTGAAATAAATAGTTATTTTGCGGATAATATATGGAGAAATGTTATTTGTTATTGCATAGCAATCGATATTAATTCCAAAAATAATTTTTGAAAAAATAAAAAAATGTAAAAATAAGTTATATGAAAAATCTAAATAATAAATTATATCTAATTTTATATTTATTCTTTAATAAATTATATAATTTCTCCTACTTTTAACACAATATCACTATTATACCATCGATTTTACAGTGATATACCGTGAAATAGTTGATAAATGATAGACTTCATGATAATATTATATTGGATAAAAATTTGAAATTTTGCTCAACAATAAAAGTTTTTAGAAACAACCGAAAAATCTTTTCCAACATTTGGTTACTACATTGGGATTAAATCGAAGACATGATGGTACCGAGCCACAAATTGGTTTTGCTTCTATCGGCATGGATTGGGTTTTATGCTACAAGTTGCTAATGCTCAAGCAACGCTATGCATTGTATGTTAAGTTACAAAATAGTTGAAATTGGGGAAAAATTTAGAAATAATTATCATACAAATTTACTAATAATGTTTTTAAAATATATTAGATTATACAGATATCATTAAGAAAGAATCCTGTTAGAAAATTTCTTTTTCAATTATGATATAAAATATTCCCATTTTTATCATAAAATCTCATCTATTAATCTGAAAATTGAAACTTTTGCAGTAGTCAATTAACGTAAACATTTTGAAAAATGTCTAAATTCAGGTATCGCTAATATGTCTGGTTAGTTCAGCGTTTCTGACAGATTTATCTAATCCCGTATCTGTCATCTGGACGATCTATCTGCTGATCTGTTCTTATTATGGATTGAGAGCGTAAGTTATTCGTATATATAAAATCTAAAAATTTAAATAAACTAAATTCATGCCAGTTCATTTATTCCAAAAAAAAAAAAAGAAATATTATAGTATGTGTTTTAATTCATTAGTAATATATTGGAAAAAGCATGAAAAGTTAGTAACATAGATTACTTAAACAATTTTAGTATTGATATTATATTTGTAGAATAGGCATGAAGTCAAAAAAATGTGTTAATTCATCATTGAAAATAATTTTGCTTGCAATTTAATTTAATATAAAATTAATTGGATAGATATTAATTATTTTTAATTATTGCGAATGGATCATGTTATTTTGATTTTACATTTCAATGAATATTTTTAATTAATCAGTTATGAAAATAGAGGACTAAAATTAACAAAGATAATATTACAGCGGACGATGGCAAAGTTATCCATATGCGATCGCCTACTGCATAATGTGTGCAATTCAATCGTTAGTTTATCTCTCGACTATGTGCTGGCTCTTCCACTCATTTAACGCATTCGCGAATGCTCAACCCTATGATTTAAGTATATTCTTTCAAATCTTTCAAATCTATCTAATTTATTTACATTTTATAAATGAAACTAATTATGCTCAATTACCAAAACTCAACTTTGTACAGTAACCCAGTATAATGAACAGGTAGAGAGCGAAGAATAAATACTTATGCTCAATTACCAAAACTCAACTTTGTACAGTAACCTAGTATAATGAACAGGTAGAGAGCGAAGAATAAAAAGTATTCATTTATACCTGAAGACATACTTTGACTACGATAGTTTGAAATTTTGTTAAATCATTGAATGCAAATATTATGGAAAAATTTAGCCCATCAAGACTACCTATGACAATTAATAATTTATGATAATTAATTAAGAAATGAATGAAAGCGTTTAAAGATTTTAAAATGAATGAAATATGCTGATTCTAGGATGAAATTTTAGATCATGTTCTGAATCACTAATAATAAGTGAAAAGTTTGAAAAATAAATGAATGGAATGGTGAAAAGAAATTGAATTTACAGTTTACAACTCTACATCAGATGCAGTAATGATACTTGCATTGGGTGAGGTAATCTCTATCATCGGTACCATTTTTACCGGCATTTTTGGACTTGTTGGTTGTTGCCGTGGATTTGGACAATTGCTTCATGCGCAAGAGAAAATGATACTGGTAGATAAGATTCAAAATAACTATTCTATGCTTTTTATTTATTCATTTTCACTCGCGTCATTTTCTATTTATTTTCCTTAAAATTATTTTCAGGACTATCAAAATGTTCTCGTTGGAGCATATGATAAAGCATGTCAATTAAATTCTGTTTAAGAAAAATGGATTATATTTCGCATCTGTCGAAAAAATCGAAATAATTTTTCTAAAATAAATTTTGTATCCCAAAGTAATTTGAATTGTTTGTCCAGTTCATATGTAGGTTATTCTTTCTTAAATATCCGCTAATCCAGTTTATTGTAAATCTTCTCTTATACTGTTAAAAACTACATACTATTCACATGTCTTATAAAATATATTTCTTTTGTTCACATAGTTATCTTTGCAAATTATCGCTAACTATCAACAGTAAATTACCGGCGAATAGTCTACTAACAATTTTGCAGTCTAATAAATTAGCTTGTGTGTAATGTCTGGAACGTTGTAAAGATCTTCTCGCACGAAAACCAAGCTTATATAATATTTGATGTACAGTAAAGTAACTCCACTATAAAAAAATATTATAGAAAAGAGAGTTTGTTCGGTTGCTTTATCTGGACCGATACGACACTTCAAATCGATATCCTAACGGCTCTGCACTTTATTTATTTTTTTTCTACTGAGAATATTTCTAGTTTTCTTATATTTCAACTATCGATATTTTCTGTCATAGCATGTGTCGTGGTTATTTGAATAAAGTTTATATAAACCATTCGTACGCGACCTAATAGTCCGTCTATAAATTTCACTCCTTTATAAGGAAAAAATATTTCCACGACAAAATTTTTGGTGTCCGAGTTAAGATAATATGTTCGGCATAGCTAAAGGACCCGAAGTATCAAAAGGGAAATTATTAAAACTTTTGAATGAAGCTAGAAGCTTGATTTAACTTCATCGGATCAGACGCTCCCAAAGCAGTACTAGACAGCAATGAGAAACTAAGCGGCCTATTATCTAAGAAGAAATCTGTATCATGTTTAATAACTAACACAAAGGAATTTATTATTGCTCTGAATATCTGGCGTCGTGACTGTTGGGAAACCTGAAGGAATTGTCTGATTCATAATTAACATTCAGATTTAAGAAGTTGCTTTTCATAATCTTTAGTTGACGTTAAATTCAATTTTTGTCATACATTCACTACCAGAATATTATCGATTGTCATCGCTTACAAACATCTTTAGCGATGTTATTTTTGCTTCATCTTATATATATCAGCGAATGTAGTTAAGTGTGGGAAAAATAGACTCCCTTTTCTCCTCCGTTCGGTTTCGCCCTTTTCTATATGATATGATATACTATCGATTTATTCCATGTATGTCTAGATAGTTATATTTCCTTATGTACTTCATACAATTACTCCTTGACTATATCCTGTTCACAAAGGGCACATATAGATGGATAGTGTGTCGTAGATAGTGTGTTACTAATTAAAGGGGTTTTTTTGGGGGCATTGCTCAATAAGACTTCAGTGGTAAACTGAGCGTTCTATAGTCGAGCTTTCATACCAGTAGAAACGAAATCTCTCCTTCTCAAAAGAAGCGACTCAAGAACTTTGAACAATCTATCCTCGACAATAAACTTTCTCAAATATAATTCTCTGTGAAATATAAATTCCCCTTCCACATCAAAAAGAAGTTTCTTGATTTTTCACGGTAATGACTATGGATCACTTTTCGAATACATGATTAAGATCAATAACCAAAAATATTTCGAAAAAGGAGATGTCATACCACATAACAAAAGTCAGCCAAATTCTCACTGCTTACATGTGGTTGCGATCCAAAGCATTGGAGAGAATTTTAGAGTGGCTTCGATACTGATGCTGTACATTTCCAAAATATATCGGACATTAAGAAATTAATTAATTTACAATGTATTGAAGATATACTTATAAATTATCTGATGTCTTTTCTAGAAGACGATGCGTCGTTAATATAAGGTTACGACACAGCTTCAGAAAAACTATCTCATAAAGAAGATTCTAAGTAACAAATTCGGCAAATCATTCATCATGAAATGGTCGCTCTATAACCAGTTTCAAGCCATTAGAAGAAACGATAAAGAATGGAAATATTGAAGTGAATGAAAAAATACTACAACAGCTAGGAGCAAGAGCGAGATTCTAGAGCATTCTAGTATCGAGAACGTAATCGAAAGCAAATTATCGGCTTGGATTTTGAATAGAGCATTTCAAAAAAAAAAAAGCAAAAAATATATTGATAAGCTCCGAATATATTTGACGGAACTAATCCTAAGAAATGATGAAATAAAGAGAAGTCAGATAATTAGAAGGGAAAAAATATCGACGGACTCCAAATCAAATTTAAATTCCAGTATCGAAAGGGAAAACTTCAACTTTAGTCACAATTAAATAATCAGTACCAAGTGATCGTAAACTGACCACAGAATCAAAAACTCCAGAAGAGAAAAAAGAAGACCCTTTGTTTTGTAACAAAACCATTGGAATAATAATGAATGCCATATTTATCCTCATATCCAAACGCGAATGGAACATTTGAGAAAACCAGTGCATGCATCTTCAGGAAAACATACGATAATCAATGCAACAAAAGAAAATATCTTTTTGATCTATTTTAAAGGTTCTCACAATATAGCATTGTGTCACATCAAATACAAGGATTTCATGCAAACCGTGGATCCAAGACTTGTCTACATTAACAAATTCAGTTACAGAAAAAGAAACGCAAAGAGGCAAGCGAATCTTACTCTTATGTAAAGAAATCGCCGAAACCAAACCGTTCAGAAATTAAACAAAAGATGTTGACACTTTTTCGATATTGGTTCGCAATTATCCTTCATGTTTAAGAAATTAGCGAATCGTTTGAATCTTTAACAAACCGAAGAAAACGAATCAAAAATTGTCTCATTCGATAATAAAATGCCAAAACATGTCAATTATTATTAAAGTGGAAATCGGAGTAAGAATTGGAAAAAAGGAAATTATACTATTTGATGCAATTACGAAAGACTATTTAACAAATGTTATAAGCAATCAGATTAGGCAAAAGGAATCGTCTTCTATAGCAGAAAAGATAAGTAAATGGTCTAAAGACTCAGCGGAGACAACCTGACATATTTATTGGAATTAATTACTTTCTTAAATTTATCCAGTTAGATAGGATTGAAAATTTAAAATCGAAATTCTTTTTGCCCTGCAAAAAGTCGAATTATGATAGATGGAAGTGAATATACAAATGAAATCTATAACGGTAACGCAATATCAATGGAATTTACGTTTCATATGAACCATCACTAAAAAAGGAAAAGATATTAAATCTATTGGTCATAAAAAGAACTGAAGATCAAACTAAATGGCTATTGTGATCTTTATTTTAGTCGACTAAAATCATTAATAAGATGACTTCAGATGAAAATCTACTGCTTCGTCTACAATGAGATCATTCAAGAATAATTGCAAAACAACATAGTTATAAATTGACAGAAAAGTTATTAATTATTCAAGCAGAGTCGGAAGGGTTAACTGAAGAAATTGACAAATGGAAACTGTATTACAATGAAAACGAAAATTTATAGAGATTAAAAGGCCGGTCGGAAAATTCAGAATTAAAAGATGCTGGAATATCCTATTTCTAAAGCATGATCCAATAACCGAACTTCTCATACAGTGAAAACATGAATTATGTCATGTTGGAATTACGCACAATTTATCCGAGATAAGACGTAAATTTTGGTTACTCGAAGGCTTAACAGAAATCAAAAGAATCATAAGCAAATGCTTGTAAATGATAAACCTCTAAAACCATTCAATTGCCGGCCGTGCTTGATCTTCAACAATCTGAAGTCAAATGCTTCAGAATTTTCGCTCAAGTTAGATTAGACCATTTAGACGCGCTTTCAATTAGAAGCGATACTGAGATAATTAAAAGATAGGTAGTATCATATTTTTGTTTGTTTCACAACAACAGCAGCGCACTGGTACAGAATTTATTTGGAGAAAATTTCTTGCATGTTCTACGATTCATTGCTCAACATAGATATCCAGAATTGGTTCTAAGCAATAATGCAATAATGCACTGATTTTCAAAGCCGTCATGGTGTTAAAGTGTTTTACTAAATTAAAAGAACTAATCGAATCTCTGAAAAAATGATCTCGAAGAAGACAATTCCACAATCCCCTTGGAATGTAGGAACTTATGAAAGATTAAATTTTAATGAGTACATTATCATCCGAACCTCATCTCTCCTGATGCCTCATTAATCTTTCCAATTTATAATAAAGAGGAAGATGAATTTATTCTCCATCTATTAAGCATAAAAGAAAAATTCATTAAGTATTAAGCTAATGCTCTTGAAAGTTTGGACACGTTTTAGAAAATATTTAAAAATAAATACCTAACCAATCTTAGAGATCGAACATAGAACGAACATGTTTCCGCTAAAATAGTAGAAACAAGAATCCTACCATAAGGAGAAATAGTATTTCAATAAATCGGATGTTTCTCGTGGTAAATAAAAACATAAGAAAAACCCTGACAGAAATGATAAGCAGAACAATTTTTAATAAACTGATAATGTATTGCCTTTAGAAAAAAAAAGAAAATTCAACGACATTCAACACAAGAATAAAAAATGCTTTAGGGTAACGAAGGCAAGCATAAACAACACAGAAATATAAATGGATTTCTGGTATCCCATTCCAAGAAAATAGAATTGCGAGAAATTTATAAATTCGCTACGACAATATTTATGATATATACCAGGACATATATTCGAATTCCCGCAAAAAAATGCATCAATTCTTGCGATGCCAGCCGCAACAAATAGTTGACAAATAATGAAATAATACCGATATGGTTGGCTCGAAGCGAAATATTAACCAACACTGAATTTCTTACTCGTGGAAGGAAAAATATACCTTTACGATAGAAAGATATTGATATCCGATCTTTATAACATAGAGCATTGTGAAACACAAAGCAGAAATTGCGTAATTCGTACAAGTATTGTCCTTTGGAACGGAAAGAAAACTATAGATTTGCTTGAATAGAAAAATTGGAAGATTCAAGGCATGAATATATGAAAATCATTTCCTTATAGACGAATTACAAACTGCATTCGCCTTTAATGATGATGAAAATGACGCAATAACGATTGCTAATTCTGGATTTATTAATCCTTATTCAGTGCTATGTTATTGACATGGATATTTTCAAAGAAAATTTAATGAAAGAACGAAAAAGAAGATATACTTATAAAGCCGCGAAATTCATTTCAAAGAGGCAATTTATTATCGAAGAATCAAGGCCGAAGGAATTTAAGAGATTCAGGAAACGCAAAATTGTGATATGGAATTCAACCATCGACAGAATAAATGTATTTTACCAAAGAAATTATCAACATCGACCTATTGCTAATAATCGAATGACTATCAACTACCAATTCAATTCTGGCCAACAAATTATTATTACAAAGAAATGATGTAATAGCCAAAAGGATTAATGGCACGCTGAATCTCTCTCTCTTTCTCCCTCACCCTCTCTCTCTCTCTCTCTCTCTCTCTCTCTTCTTAATTCATCCATATCATGCCATAGTTTTCCAAGTAATATATTAAAAAAAATTGATTATATATTATTTCTATTCAAATTCAAAAAATAAAATTAGATTTTTTTGCTACAACGCATTTAAATGTTTCCTTCTATGTCCAATGCTTTCAGAATTATTTTCAAAATTGTTAAATAAAAGTTCGCAAAATCATTGGAATTCGATAGAGAAACAATTAAAAGTTTTACAAAACGTAAATGTTGCAGATGTTTTTTTTTTTTAAATATATACAATATAAATTTTTTCAAAAGCACTCTTTAGAACGTCTCCTCAATTCATCTGAAGCAATTTTTTAATTGCAATAAAATAACAATAGTTGGAAATAAGAAACCTACCGAGAACGGTAAGATGAACATCGATATCCAAACTACCACCTTTGTTTGTTCCAACACAAGTATAAATTCCTTCGTGTTCTAATTGTGCAGATTCTATTATTACCTAAAATTACTTGCTTACTTTTAAATGATACCTTTCTGGCAGCTCTATTAATTGTTTTTCCACCAACGATATTATCAAATATGAATTAGAAACCCCAATTAAAGAAGCAGTCATATTCAAAGTTGCTGATCATTTTGAAATTAAAATTCCATGAAAGGAATGAAATAATTAACAATATTGTTTTATCAATCTATTCGTTTGAAAAAGAAAAGATTGCTTTCAATTTGATAATACTATCAATCGTTAAGAATACATTTTATCCATAATATTTTTAATCAGTAAAAATACATTTTCTGCAAAATTTGGTATTTTCAAACAAAAACTAATTATAATTGAAACTTACCGACTTTCCGCCTGATGTTAACATCATATCTCGTTTTCTTTCACCTTCTTCGAGAAGTTGTCCATTGACAAGCCAAGCAATATCAGGTTCAGGCATACCTGATATTGGGCAACCTAATTCGATGCGTTCACCTTCTAATACTGTTACTTTTATACTATGTGTACTTTGATTCATATTAGGAGGTACTGAAATAACAGTAATAAATACACGCTATAATATTTAGTATCAATAATTTCATAAAATAATCAAATCTTATCATTCACTAAGTTCTAAAATCGAAAATTGAAAAAAATATTTTAGTAAATATGATTATCTCAGTAACCAATAAGTTTTGATAAATAAATTTACGACAAAAATTTGAAATTTCTTACTTTGAAGTATGCGTTAAATTCTTTTCAAAAAGTTTCATTAATTAATTTGAATGATTTAATATTATTCTCAAACTATCTACATCACTAGTCCATAATATTTCAATCTTCTACCGTATCACTCACCAACAATTTCTACTTGAAATGCTTTGGCAGAATCACCAGCCGGATTGCGTGCAACACATTTATAATTCCCAGAATCCATTATGCGCGATTTCAGAATGTGCAATCGTCGTTGGTCATCCGAAAGAACAACATTTGCATCGCTTTCTGTTATTTGACGTTCATCCAAATACCATGTGATCTGAACTGCTTATTTTTTGATATGTCAAATTACGAAAAACAAATAAACTTGAAAAATAAAATCAAGCAAAGCATTTTATTATCTACTGCAGAAGAATAGTTGAATGAAGAAGATATTTCAAATTAAAATATCTATCTATCAATGTATTCAGCTTAAATATCCATTTTTTGATACAAAAATTTTTTAAAAATTTTTAGATCTTTAAAATCCCGGTGATTTGTTAAAGTATCTATTCAATTAATACGTTGGTCAATAAGCTTATAAAAAAGTACCTGTGGTATTGGAATCGAGAAAACTGGACAATAGAGGCTGAATGGTTGTCCAACAACAACTGCTTCTGTTACGACAGTTTCTTGATCAGGGATATCAGGTGGGGCTACAAAGTATTATTCGATTTCATAAATTTTTCAATATTCAAAGAAACATATGACAATATATCGTATATTAAATAAACTATATAATTGTGATTTGTTGATATGATCATAAAATTCTATTAGAAACTTCTAAATTACCATAATATATATTATATTTAAAATTAATTCTTAAATATTTAGGAAATAGATAAAAGTAAGAAAAATGTTTTACTGAAAACAAAAATAAAAATTACTCTCGACAAAATAAATTTCAATGAATCTTGAATTTAAAGTGACACATGTAATAAAAAGGTATTTAATTTCAGGAAACGTTTTGGCTCCTGATTTTATGATTTTCTATTGTTTCTAAATTGAAGATATTTACTTATAACAGTTAATCGGATGATCTTTTCGGTATCACCAGCAGCATTTGATGCTTTACATATGTAAGGACCAGCATCACTATTTTCTACGTCATCGATGACCAGAGTACCATCATCGGTTACATGCATACGTGGTGTATCATCTGTTATCGGATTTCCTTTTTGACTCCATGTTATTGTTGGTGATGGATTTGCAGTTGCAAAGCAACGTAATTCGATATGATCACCTTCGACAGTTGTGTAATCCGACAATGTATTCGGTGAAATTATTGGCGGTTCTAAATTTTAACAAAATCTTTTTTTGATAGAAATTTCAATAAAATTCTAGAAATTTTGTTAATTTTAATAATATTTTTCTTCACCTTGCACAATTACGAGTGTATTTCGTTCATCACGGCCAGCTGGATTTGTTGCAATACAACGATAAATTCCACGATGCGACGATTGCGCCTTTTCAATACGTATTGTTCCAGCGGAATCGATACGAATAATATCATCCAAAATGATCTAAATAAATTAATTTATATAAATAAAAATTTGAAATGTAAGATATTATCTTTTTAGCAATTGTAATGTTTAAAACATAAGCTAGAATAGAAGTTAAAATATATGAATGCCTGAAAAATTAGCCAAGATCACAGAACTCAAGAAAGTTTTGTTTTACAATCCTCAGCAATACATCGCTTATAACTCAAAGTAAACTTTTCAACTAATCAATTATGCATTATTTCTACACCTAATATGTCATATCATTTTAACATTATATATTGATTTTCATTTCGATAAAATGAAATTAGATAGCTTAAAAATGTAAGATCACAGGAAAATAATAATAAATGAAAAAAGTTTTATGATAGTTTCTTTAAAGAAAACAGATTTACCTGAAAGCCATCTTTTTCCCATGCAATTGTTGGTTCTGGTGTTCCAACAGCTCGACAAGGAATCTCGAGCGTAAGACCAAGAACTATAACAATAGTACCTGAAATCAATTAATTAAAATAAATTTATCAATCAATAAAATTTATTATTTAAAAAATATATTTGTTGATGTTAGATTTATTCGAAAAATTTTCAACCTGGTATATCAGATATGATTTTTGGTGGTTCTTGTATCTTCAGTAAATACGTTATGTGATCCTCGCCAGCTAAATTCGATACATGACAAGTATATCGACCTGCATGATTCATTTGAGGTGTAGTTATTTCTAATGATCCATCATGTGTTTGCTTCATCTCCTAAAATTATTATTTTTCATTTTCAGCCTAATTGAATTTCAAAAAGAAAAATGATAATTTTAAATGAGATAGCGATTTAAAAGTTTGGAATGGAAAAAGAAGAGGCCATTCTCAAAAAAATGTAATTATAAGGAAAGAATTTCGATGATATACTTTCCCCAGAAATTGTTTTATTTTTAGATCTTTCTAGCTACCTTCAATTTGCATTAAATCCGTTAACGTCTTTCTAATCTCAGATAAATTCAGATACTTCTGAATTCTTCATATTGATCGCTTTGCCCAATTAGGAACAATTAGCATAGAATAAAAGATTCTCATAAATTAGAATCAGATGATGTAATCAGCTAAAAAATGAACAAAACTTACAGATCCGTGATTATAACCGTCGTAGATTCGATTGCCTTCATAATTCCATACCCTTGAAGGTGGTGGTAAAGCTCGAGCAGGACATGGTAATAATACTGATTGGTTAACATTCGTAGTTATCACCTTTAATTAAAATAAAAATTAATTAAAATTCACTTTTTAGGAAGCAATATTAAATCAATCTTACTACTTTATTTTATCATTTTATCCTATGAGAAAATAAAATATTGAAATAAATTTTAATTTAAATACAATAATATTTAAATGATTTCTTTTTAAAAGACAAACCTGATCAGATCCTTCAATGATCGGAGTTGTATGGACCGTTAAAGTGATCGTTTTTCATCTCTTCCAAAATTATTTGTTGCCACACATTTAAATTGTCCACGATGTAATTCATCGACACTTTCAATAGTTAACGAACCATCCTCATTAATATAACCATCTTCGAATTTTTCACCATTCAAATACCTATATTAAATATAAGCTTGAATTCTTCACCATTTCAATATCTATATTAAGTAATAAATTAGTTAGCTTCACTATAAGTTGCAATATAATCTCGAGATTTGAAATTTCCACTTCTTCCAATTTATCTAAAATATCAGACTGATATGCAAATTTGAACTAATCAAATCAAATTTAAATTTTTAAGTATCAAATTCTCTTGTTGCTTCATATTAAGCTCATTTTTTTGAGAAAAATAGAATTATAGAAAAATAAAATAAAATCAGACATTCTTCTTCTACAATCACAAAATTAATATTACCAAGTAATCTTCGGTACGAAATCACTGCGAACTTCACAAGGCAATGTAACTGAATTGCCTTGAACCAAATTATAGGAAATTTGTCCAGGTTCAATAACAGGTGGACTAAGAATGATTACATTAGCTGATATCGTCGCTTCACCTGCCGGATTAGATGCTGTACAAACATATTTTCCGGAATGGCTACTGCTCGTTTGATAAATTCTCAATGTGTTATCAGGCTAAAATATATTTTAAAATTTGAAAATATCATAAACTTACTTTTTAGTATTTCAAAAATTAAACAAAGCGAAATATTCAATATATATATCGCTGCTTGAAATTTGAAAATTTCAATTTCAATTTGAAATTAGTGCTAATTTAGGGAATGAATAAGTTGAAATTCAATGATAAGTTTCTTTACTTTTATTATTAAGAAATAAAGGAAATTAAAAATAAACTAAAAATAGGAAGACTAAATTGAATTTACAGATATCAAAGATACGAAATATCATTTAATATTCAATAAACTCACTAAAATCTCATATTCTTGACCACTAGAACTAATCGGTTTACCATCGACACTCCAAATTACTTTTGGTTGTGGTTTTCCAGTTGTATGACATGGAATTTCTAGCACTTCTCCTGTTGTTGCCGTATATTCCAATATATCATTCTTTTCAATATGTGGTTTTCCTAAATTCAATTATAAGACATTCCAAAAGTTCACGTACATACCTATTAAAAAGCATATATTGTCACAATGTGCACATCTATACATATCATACATGCTAAGAACACACACACACACACACACACATCCCATACATATCTTGTATATTATCAGAGGAGATAATTTTTTTTAAATTAGAATTAATTTGCATTGAAAAAGCTTAAATATTTTCCAGCAGTTGCGATATGTCTTAAAAACACCTGTGATTCTGAATCTTAGAAAATTCTGTTTCCTAAGGCAAACTACCACTTCTCAACTAGAAGGTTAGTTAGAAAAAAATACTACAGTTGATATTGTCTCAGTAAGAGAGTTCATTTATCGTTATGTCATTTTCACTTCATAGTACTTATGGTAGATTCATAGTACTTATGGTTTTCAAGGAATGATAATTAAATTAACGAATATGTTCCAGTAATATAATTAATTCATGAAATATGGGATTTTATTGAATTTCGTAAACGATAGAAGGCCTGCAATTATTCAAGTAGATCCTTCTTTTGAATTAATCTATTGAGATATTAGAAGAACTTTGGAACTAAGCTATAATTACCTAGAAATTGACCCATATAAAGTATCGATAAGTAAAATTGATTAAATAAAAGTTCTACAAAGAAGTAATCGCAAAAAAACACGTTACACGTATTAAGACGTGAAATATTTTGAAATATCAACTATAATAAAATTTGCAATAATTACTTGGATATGAAATTAATCTGATTACAAAAATCAATATCACTGCGATTTTCGATAACTTTTGAAAGATATCGATAATTACTATTAGCTAACGTTTTAAATTATAAATTTTTCGGAATAAATATTTGATCTTTCTTTAAATGACTAACTGATCAATTGGACGTTAACATTGAGAGATGCATTGCCAGCTGAATTGGTAGCAACACAACTGTATTGACCTTCATCTTGCGAACGACCTTTACGCAACAACAAAGTACTGCCACCATGTTCTATCTGTAAAAAAGTTGCTTTAAACTGATAAAGTATTATCATCTAGTTTTATCAAAAATTTTAAGATAAATCAAATCACGAATGGAGACCGAAAGAATACGAGGATGGAAATAAGAAATTTGAAAATTGAAAAACTGATTCAGAAATTAGAAATTGAAGAAGTAATTCTGGAAAATGAAAAATAATTTAAATAGAATGAGATTATTATTTTTGATTAATTTATTTTTAACAAATAAAAATTTACTGTAACATAAGCAGATGATTGCAATAATTTGCCATCTTTATACCATCTAAGAATTGGTTTTGGTGTACCAAGAACGGCAATACAGGATAAACGAAGTTGTCCATCTTCTATCAATTGCTCTTCTGGAGGTACATGTCCTAATACTGGGCTCACTGAAACCTTTTTTTTGTTTAGTGAAACAATCATATGCTAAATTAAAGCATATAAAATCGTTGAATGCATTTATTTTATATGCCTTTTTACTTTGCTAATTTTATCAAAGACTTAATTTCTAATCCAAGGCTTGTTTTTTTTTTCAAAAATTCAATCATTTCTAACGAAAGATTCAACAATTAACGATTCAATGGTAAAATGAAACTAACCAAGTCCAGTAACCAATAATGCAGTTGTTTTATCTTGACGGCCAAATGTATTCTCTGCAGTGCATGTATAACGATCCTGATCTTCTATTTGAACATCTCCAATTTTGATATTTTCAAAATTTGAATATAATTAGCTCGAAAAAATGAGGAAAAAAAATAATAAAATTAAGACAACAAAATAATTAATGCATACTGTTAATTAGAAGACTTCCATCTGGAAGAATTTTGATACGATTACTCAATTTTTCAATTGGTATTCCATTACGACGCCAAGTAATTTTTGGTAAAGGATAACCGATTGCACGACATTGAAGTGTTACCGATCGTTCAATATTAATTCGAACTGTTTCCGGAGTTGGTACAATTGTTGGCATACCTGTGAAATTATCTTTTATAAATATATTAAATACATAATATATATTTATTCTAATTATGATTTTCAGTTATTGTATACAAATATTACCGCTACTTTTCAATAAACAAAAATTTCTCATATAGAAGTAAATAAACATTTTGATATAGCTCATATTATATTCGATTAATAAAAACAATTTACTTATTTTCTTGAATTCTTATTTAGAAAATTTCAAATTTTTCAAATATGAATTTTTGAAAATATATACTTCCCACATCAAGATTGATTATTCCTGAATCACGTCCAGCCAAATTCTGTGCAATACATGTATACGATCCAGCATCAGAATCTTGTACTCCTGTAAATGATATTAGATGATATATTATCATCATAAGAATATTTTAGCATCGATTTCGTAAAAAATACTTCTTTAAAGGATATAGAAAAAGAAAAATACTTGAATTGTTAGCTTATTTTCATCAATCGTAATATATCTATAACTTGGTACTTCACGTCCTCCACGATACCACGTAATCTTTGGTTTTGGATTTCCTCTCATAATCTAAATAAAATGTTATATTGGGAAAAAAAAGAAAAAATTTAAGCGAATATCTTAATATTAATCAAGAATTAACAGAACAAAATTAGAGGAGTAGGAGAATACTGAATGGTGCGAAATATCTTACGATACATTCCAATGTGACACGATCACCTCTACCAGTCATCTGTCGATCACGGATAACACGAATCTTTGGTGGTGCTGTAAAATTTATTTCAAAACAATCATATCTTCATAATTTAAGACATAAAATCTGATTCATTTTATATGCGTTTAAATTTCATAATAAATTAGATTCTGCAGCAATATAAAATTATGATATTCTTATGAGCTTGATAAATGTATGCCTTCTTTTGTAAACTTTTCCAAACTTTTTCTATCCGATTTTATTAGACTTATTAAGCTATCAGATTTTATAAAATTCATTCGAATAATACTTGAGATTTGCGCAACCATAGTATCGGCATGATCACCAGCAGCATTACTCGCACGACATTCGTATATTCCAGCATCAGCTTCTGTTGATTGTTGCACAATTAGATCATCTACAATAAAACTACTTTGATTGATCGGTTTTCTGCAAATTACGAAACAAAATGATCGAATCAAAAAACAAACATTTATATGTGATGTAATATTTCTGACGATCTGGAATAATTCGACGTCCTTTAAAATACCATATTGGTTCCGGTGGCATATCACCTGAAATCCAATTTTTATAATTACAATATCGCAAGGCTAGCAAAATTGAATAAATAAAAATTAAAAAATTAAAATGAAAAATTAAAAGTTTTAAGTAAAAAATTTAAATAAATTTTTATATGATATATTTATTGCAATTTGCATATTTTCTCTAATCATTTAGTTCCTAATTTATCTTTTCAAAAAATATAAACTTCAATTAATGGTACTTCATTATGAAAATTTCGCTACATATCATCAATACCTACCATCAACGGAACATGAAGCATTAAATGATTGTCCACGTACGAAATATAATTGATTTGGTGTAACGCGAACTTTAGGAGTTTCTAAGACACGTAAATACATAACAGCTTCAGCACGACCACCTGATGTTTGTACACGGCAACGATATGCGCCTGCATCTTGTATATTTACATCATTAATCATCAAGGTACCATTAGCATATAAACGCTGCAACTATTATTCATGTTAATTAATGATTGAAGATATTTTGACTATAAATAATGGTACAAATATTTACGATCTGATTGACCAGATCTTGATCAATACCAATGATCTGATTGATCAGATTTCATACCGTTTTATCCGTATTACTAATTACTGCATCATTTCTTAGCCATTGAATTACAGCATGTAGATTCTGAGTGCGACAGTGCAAAAATGCTAAATTTCCTCGTGCTACTGATTCATTTCGGACAGGTGTAATTTCAGGTACCGGTTCTAGAATTACTTAGAAACAATAAATTAAAAATAAGAAACGAATAGTTAAAAATCTATCATTATGGAGAAAACGATGAGATATTATTAAATGCTTGATGAACAAGGTAATTTGATATATGTCTTATCATATCGGTTACAACGATACTTACAAGTTTAACGTGAATTTTAAGCTAATTTTTTTCAAAATAAATACAAGGAAATATTTAATAATGATAATATCTATTATTGCTATTTATTTTTATGGTGGAAAATGTTAAGCGTCATTTGATGATTGTTACGATTATTGTTGTATCGCAGTTTATCGTTATTATCAACATACTATTTAGCATTTAACGCCAACTCTAAGAAATTAAAATTAGTTAGAAAGTTGAACGCAATAATTGCTAAATAATCAAAATATTTTATGATTGTAATTATTGTAATTTATTAATTTATAATACAGTATCGCAAGAAGCTATTTTGGCTTATTCAAATAAATTTATTATCATAACTATACTAATTTTTAGAGCCAAGCATGAAGATCAAACATAATTTTTGATTTAAATATCAAATCAGATGAATGAATAAATTTGAATGAAATAAGTGAGAATTGAAAAAAGTTAGAGATAACCTTCTGTTTCGAGAAATGTAGTAGCAGTATGATTACCGGATGAACTAATAATTACACAATGATATTCGCCGCGATCATGCGGCATAATTGTTTCAATGTCCAAACAGATGTATCCGAATATCTGTCAAAGTTGAATTCATCATTATCATGTTTTACAATCGATTACAAATTACTAGAGATTACTTAATTAAATAATTAATCGAATAAAACAAACTTTAAAACAATCATGTAAAAACTTTAAACTTACGGATAGAAAAGAGGATCACCAAGTTGTTTATCACCTTTGTACCAATAAAGTGTAAATTCGCTCTTCGATACTACCGAGCATGTTAGATTGAATGGTTGTGAAACGATTGCTGTGATGCGATCAGCCATATATGCCCTAAGGAAAATAAAACAAGCCAAAAATAGAATCATTACTAATAACATGAGAAAAATAAATTTATCTTTTAAAATCCAATTAATTAATTATGCAATATTCTCGAGAAAAGAAAACTCATACCTTGGTCCAGTGGTTTGAACTGCTGATATAGCTGTAGGAGCGATTCGTTGAAACTCATAGGATCGATCATCTTCACCTTTACGCGAACAAAAAACAATCCAGGTGGTGGTACAAATGGTCCAATATAGTATAGGTAAGGATTCTGCATATGTATTGTAGCTACTTTTGAGAATAATTCTTTACCGTAGTAATCTATCAGTGAAATCTCATTAACGACACCTGGTGCAGTTAATCCTTTCATTTTTACAATCAAATAGGTATTTTGATGAGCAATTGGACGTGGATGTGACTGAAATATTTGATAAATTAATTTGAAATTTAATTTTAAAACAATTCTTATATTAATTTCATTTCATTAAAAATTCCGAAACTAAATAAAATTAATTTTTAAGCAATTAATTAGAATAATTTTTCCACTTACCAATTCAATTTATCGACCAATTTTACTGCAAAACCGTATTTGAAATCAATAGCACCATGGCCAAGTATACGTAGAGTATGTTTCAAACGACTTGATGTACGTACTCGCCAAATTCCAGGTGTAGGTTCACGAATTCGGATTAATTTAATATTATTCAAATCAATTGAGCCACTTTCACTGCTAAGCTGTTCTCGATCTACTCGTACACCTGTTTCATTTTTTAATTAATTTCTTTTTTAACTCCGCAATCATTTTTTTCAAAATAACAATTAATATTTTATATTTTAAATCTGAATAATTATTATGCATGATTTAATTAATATTACTACAGGTGAAATGTTTTGAAGATTGCATCAAAATTAAATTTGAAATGATAATTGTATTAAACAAATTCTGCAACATTTAAAGTGTGATGAAAATTACCATTAGGATCAATCAAACTGATATCCAAATAACCTCCATCATCCTTATCGCCTGATAACGATACCGTTAATTCAGTCAGTAACCTATCAACAGGTATTTGACATAAAGATGTACCGCTGTGATCTCTAATTTCATACATAATATGCACCTAAAAATATTATGAAGTTTATAGTATGACAGATAAATTTATTCTATACTCGAATTTACTCATTATTCTCGAATTAATTAAAGAAATGGTAACAAGATCGGTGTAATTTTCGATTGATCTTTAAATTTGAAAATCAATTCAAAAATTTAATTTGATAATTCATTGCTATCGATAAGGATCAATATAAGTTAAAAAAATGACACTTAATTTTAATTAATAATTACGTAGCAATGACCTTTTAAAGGTGATCGAATGGCGAACATAATTAAGTACTTTATTAATATCCGTCTTCTCCAAATGAAATACCTGTCCAAAACTAACAGCAGCTATTTTTTCATAACATCGAAAACCAGGATGTGTACGATTATTGCAATCTCCTGTCATCACAAATACCACCTTAATATGAATTATTGATATAATATAAATCAAATAAATAAATAAACCTTATAAAAATATGCTTTGCTTATTTTCAATAAATTATAATTTTTCGCGCATACTTCGAGAACGAAATTTTAGTTAGGATAATCTTCAATTTTCTTGCACATACTTTATTTTGTTTCATAACTAAAAGTTAGATGACCCATATATTTTAAAAGGTCATGTATTATTGTTTTATCTAACAATCTCTATTGATTCGAATTCTAAGAAGTGTGAAAAAATACGCTGTAATAAATGGATAATTAATATCATAAAAATCTTTATCAAAATATAATTCTGTTGTATGATAAAGTAAAATGTTAAAAATATCAGCCTATATATTCCGTTTTTCTAAGTTTATTTATGACCCGACATTTTATCATCTTATCATAAATGAAAAGTTTTTGTTTGCGAGTTTTTTTTTCAATATTAAGATAAGGAAAACTTACAGAACTTTGCTTTTCTTGAATTAAATTCACAATCTGATCTTCTAAATGATAATCTTTAGCTCGCGCATCGGTAAACGCATAGATAAAAGATGCAGGTAATGAAGCTTCTAAAGCCAATTTAATACCTGAAAATATTTAAGAAACTAGCTAATAAGTACTAAAACTTATTACTTTAGGAACCTAATTTCTTGAAATGAAAATTATAGCTTTTAAAGATGAGAATTAATTATTGAATTAGCAAAATTTCAATATCAAGTTTATTTTTAAATGTTCATGCGGAATTTCTCTACCTAATTCAATTTCGTTAGTTTCTTAGAAATACTACAATTCTCAATTATAAAATTAACTCCGAAATTAAATAAATTAACCGCTAAGTGTCATTTCCGGACAATCGCCACCACCAACTACATGCACGGAATTAAGATGTCGTTGAAAAGTTTTCGGATCAGTCGTAGAAAATACCGGCCCAACTCCTATAATTTCAGAAATATCATGAAATTTTAAAAAAGCAGACAAATTAATTCTTCTTTGGATACTAACTTTCAATTCGAGAAATAACTGTTTCAGTAATGACTACAGTGATTAATGACTTTTTATCAGAGATTATCAATGATATGATAGACTAATTTATAATTTAATATATCTACATATGCTAAATAATTCACCGACTTATTAATGATTTTTTTCCTGTGGATTGTTTATATCTTATCACTGATAAAGAAAGAAAAAAAGATACATCAATAAGCAATCATTTATCACTTGTCCTATCATACTTAATAAATAAATATGTTAATGAATTTTAAAAATGACAGCTCCGAAATCTTCAATCTTAAGAATCAGTGTACGATCCCATTTTATGTTTATCAACTTTTTGCTAAAATTTCGATTTCTGTTATGAAATTTTTCAGATCTAATCAATCATATCAAATATCAAAATTCTCATCATCATTCATGCTATGCAATCATCTTACATCATTAGATAAATAAGAATATGATAAATGATCAAATTTTAATAAATTTTTAGTGCCTAGTTCCTCTCTATATGTAAAATATAGCTCATTAATTGAATAATCGATTTAAGTTCAAAGGTTATATCAAATCGATTATAATCATGCAACAACACGTATGACATGTTATTTTGTTTTTAATAGATTGAAAAATTTTTATATCTAAAAGCATTATTATCTTCTAGTAACGTGTTATTAACGCGTATCTGACGTACGTAAAAATACGTTCAAGATTTTTTATAATAAGTTTATGAAAAAATAAGTTACTTGGATCATGAAATGGTACATAAATATAATTGTATATAAGTTTTTCACGTTGCTTCAATACAGTATCCAAAATTTTCTTTGCGCCATCTTGTACTTGGATCAAATCATCATTCATTGATCCGGTCGTATCGAATACAAATGTTAATGAAGATGTGCCTGGTGGAGGAATTTTTTCATAGCTGCCTATCACTGCTTTATCATAATAACAGGTAAATATGAATATAAGTCGAATGATAATAACTACACCGGGACTTAACATATGCATCGTGGAGTTGAGGTGCTTTTTAGAAGCTTATCTTTCTTGCTTCTATCAGCACAACTCCAATTTTCCTGCAAAAACAAGTTTGAAATTCCATGACTATCTTTCAGTAAATACCAAATAACTTCGAGATTCTATAGATTTTTTTATAAACAACGAATAATTTCGAGATTCTATAGATATCTTTTAATAAACATCGAAATATTAGATTAAGAGGAACAAAAAAAAATCATGCCAATAAATTTATTAATCTAAAAAGACTACTTTGAAAAAAGTACACCTAGATTGAATATAATACAGATGAAAAATAAAGAGCATGGCTTCTGCTCCGAACACATTTTAATAATTTAATTTTAATTTACAATTCTTTTGCTTATCAAAGAGCGAACAAAATTAACAGTATACTTTATCAATATCAAAAATTGAATATAATTGATTTTCGTAACAAAAAATTATAACAAATCTTTTACGTTCTATTATTCATATATAAAATATGATAAAAAAAAAAAAAAAACTTTACTGATATAGAGTAGCAAATAAAATAAAAAATTATTTCCAAAAAAAGTTTTTATCTATTATTCATTATATAAGAGATTAATATAAACCTTAATTTTTATTTAAGTTTATATTAATTTTATTATAGTATTTGATTTCTTATACAGCGAATAACAATATCTAAAAAGTAAACATTTCTGATTGAAATATTTGAATTCTACGAATGAATCATATCTACTATCAAAATATCGCTTTTCATGATAATTAATCATTGATATCTTAATCATGCTAGTAAATTCTCTTTTCAAAAATTTCTCTTAAGTTTTTTATTAATTTTATTCAATCAATAAATGGTAATATTATGAGCGAATAGTAGGATTTTTAATTTTTTCTTTTATTTTTCATCTTCTCAGCTAATTATTAGTAATATATTGTTTTTTACAGTTTCCACGGTTTCCCGGGATTTTCCGAAATTTTCAAAATCTTTAATTCATTCTCGAGAATGTTTTGCTAAAGTCCTAATTGATATAAGAAATCGAAATAGATAAATTGCAGCAAAGTTTGAAATGATGATATGTTTGTAAGTTAGCATCCTTCAAAATTTCAAATAAAAATTCTGCTACGATAAAAATGATCAAAAGTAGTTCATCAATCAATATTTTGACCTTTCAACTCATTCATTAATTAACACACACATATATATATATATATATATATATACGCTTATTTAATCAATTAATTAGTTAGCGAGAAAATGATTAATTAGAGATGGATTAAATTAAAGAGATTTGAAATTTATGCCTTATAGATCGAATTTTATAAGTATGATTTTTAGTTTAATTAAAAGGTTGCTAATCTGACCTCAGAAATAATCGCGTTTTATAGTTTAATTTTTTTATCTAAAAATTCAAGTAATAATAACAGATGAAAATGATTAGCTGTTAATGACGATATATTTGATCGATTGATCAATCGTCTAGTGAAATTGTTGTATAATTGCAAAATGGATGAGTATGAAAGATATCTATCTACCTGTATAATCTTTCTGTGACATTGTACAGAAACTTCAATATCCAAAAGAAATAATTTTAAAGATATGTCCAGGAAAAGTTCTGATTTTTTTATAAACAATTTATGAAGGATATGCAGAAATTTGCATAAATTTATTAGTCTATCAGGTGGCCTATTTTCATGCAGCAAACTTTTGCATGATACGAAGAAGCAAAGATATGATAGGATTTTAGGATAATAACAAATTTATAAATTTATTTCCTTTGGTTCGAATAACGAAAAAGTTTTTAAATTTATATCACTGCATAAAACTTTTCTAATTTTCGTAGATTTTAATTACTTAAAGTGAAATTGTTAAAAGTATGTTTAAAAGAATAAGCCATATTGTAGATATTTCATTTTCATAATTTGTTTTGATAATAAAAGTTGGTTTTTGAACCATCACCTGTGTCATTAAGTTAATTTAAAAACTTATTCCCATCATAAAACTGAGGAAAAATTATGTATTAATACTTTCCGGACGATTTGTTATTCCGGATAGTAGTTTCATTTTTCCGGTGCAGATGTTATTACTCTCTGAAAATGCGATTTGATAATCTCTTGTTTCATTTCTCGACAAAATAAAATTATCTATAAGATTCCAGATCTACAAACCAAGTGCAAAAGATTTCGAATATGTCAATGCAAAAGATTCGGGAGTGATCAAGATCAAAACATGAGTGTATGAAAAAGTGATAAAAGCTTGATAATAATAAAATATAAATTAATGTTACGATTTTAGCAATCTTAATAATAAAATAATTCTCATTTTGATAATGCTGGTAAGTAATACAAAGAAGCCTTATCATTAAAAGCCCATCAATCGTACTTATTGAGCCAGTAATTTACATAACACAGCCATGATCCGAGAAATTTTAAATTAATTGACTAAGTTAGGAGATGAAATGATATGCGAAAAGATGAAAGAAGGCATTTATGATTTGTAGTGAGGAATGATAGAATGGCACCACTCGTAGATTCCATTTCAGATTAAGAATCTAAGTTTTCTCGCCCCGGAACACCTGATAAACAATAGAAGCAATAGAATTCCACTATTTTTCTTTTTCTTTTCTTTTCTTTCATTTTCACTTTTTCCCCTTTTGTTTCCTTTGTTTTTTACAGCAATGCTTATTTAAATGTTGAGTTAGATTTCGACAATTTAGATTCTTGAAGTTTCGAATATTTCGAACATGAAAATCTCGAGCATCTAAAATTTCAAAATCATAAATAACATAATTGATACATTTTTAGTCATTATAATATATGAAGTATACATCCAATTGTTTTCATCTAATACAATAAAAAATAATGATACATAAAAAATTTAGATAAATTCCATATAATGCAAATTAATCACTATGATAAAGAAAAATACTCGATATGATGATAAGTTGTGATGATGAGAATGAAAAATATTATTATGATATGTAAATTTATCAATTTCTTAAATCAACAAATAAACAAAGAAAAAAGATATAATAGCAAAATATATGTGTAGGATTTGTTTCGAACGGATTGAAACGAAATTTTCAATCAACTTTGTGTAGTGTGTAAGTGATAATGAATAATAGGTCATGTGTTCCGTTCTCGAAAATTTTTTTTTTTGTTTCGAAATCGAATAGAGCCAATAGCTGTAAATCAATGATAAATGATCCCATCAGGCTCATTTAACAACTTTTATTCATTTCACAATACACACACAAGCACACATATATAAACATACACACACACACACACACACACACACACACACACACACACACACACACACATACACACACACACACATACACACACACACACATATACACATACAACATTCATTATTGAGAAAAATTCGAGATAGCTGAAATCATCGGATCATAGTAAAAATTTGCTTCATTTTTAGCTTCGAAAATTTTTATAATTTATTAGAACATTTTTTTGATTGATATTTTTTCCGATTTTTTCATTTAAAATCTATTCGTTGATCTGTTGATTTATCGATTTATTGATCTATTTGAATTGATTTTTTTGTCTTCCTCACTTAACAATATATAACAATTTTGGCTTGCTTAATTAATTAAGCTAATTGCTTATTAGACTAAATTAGTTTGGACAATTTAATTGTTTATTTGTTTATACATCTCATATATTTTTCTTATCATTTATCAGCGATTTCTTATTTTGATAAATCTAAATTGTAAAATTTCTTTTTTATCAAAAAATTTTTCAAATTAGAAATTGCAAATATAATTATCAAAAGTTTCCATCTTTTTTAGCTGTTTAATGAATTATGATGCAAGATTTAAAAGTAAACATATAAGTAAATAAACATATATATATGCTGTATGTTTACTTTTTTAAATCGTAAAATTTAAAATTTGACATCTTAAATTTTCTCTAAGAATTAAAACAAAAATTGATTTTCTCGATGTTTACAAATTTTAAAATTTAAATGACATCATTTGCATATTCTAAAGATTCAATACAAGAAATAATCAATCAGATGAACAATATCAAATTTCTCGAGACATTATTTTTGCTAACATAAGCTAGGCTCTTTTTATAAGCCATTAACTATTTTTATATTCAGAATTTTTATCAAATTTAATCGATAGTAATAAGCATATAAAAATTTGAACGTTAAAGATAGTTGAATATACGATATACGAAAAAGCGTACGAATGATCGATCAAACGTACGTAAAGAATGAAATATGCTAAATATTGTTTGGTTAGGATTAGCCAATTTTACTTGGCTTAAATTTAATAAATTTCTTTCATTTTGCTATGTATTTTTAGCATGGCAAATGTCTATCATTTTTTTTTCAAGGCAAACTTTAATAGATTTATCAGAAAAAGTGCCAACGTCAAATGATTCACGCACACCTGTTTGCGCCTGTTGCAATTTGATGAGCTATCAGTCATATAGAATTTCATACATTCTGAACATTTTACCTCTTATCAGTTTACATAAATTTGACAAGAGATGTTCAAAAAATAAAAACTCAAATTTAACATAAACTTGACGATAAATGCTAATTTATTTTTCGTACCTGTTATCAGGTAGCACCATCTTACTGCTTCCACATATAACTTTATTTATCACTACTACGATAACAATAAGGATGGCAAATTTGATGATAAAGTTAACAAAGGTGATAAGATTTCAACAAAAGTTATGAAAGTTATAGAATAAAGAGATAATGATAGAGCGATAAAAATAATCATGGAAGTTATAAGAATGCTGGTACTTTAACAAGAAAGAACATAAATTACTGATGAGTAAATATGACTAATAAGAATGAATAATTCCGAGATATATGAGGAAATAACTCCCGGAAACGAATATTTGCAACGCTACCGTATTTCATTTCTCGAACATCCAGTCATTTCGAATTTTTTCATGTAATTTATCACATCTTCAGTCATCATTTAAACTTCTCTAATCTCGAAATATATGCTCCTTTCTTCTATCGCAAATTTTAATCAAGAAATTCGCAAATCTTTTTGCAAACTTAAAAATTGTATTCATTACGGGCTTCATTTTATATTCATTAAAAGATCGATTTGTTGATTGATTAATTTTAATTCATTTTCAATAATTATTATTTCTCGAGATCTCTCTTCATCTATTCATAATGATTTTAGGATACTCTTGACAACTAAAATTATTGCTATAAATTGATGTCTAGTTTAAAGTATTTAATATTGAATAATATGAAAATTTGAAACTTTTAAAATTATTAATAATTTTAGAGGCCTAGAAAAATCTGACTAAGAAAATCTTTTCATACTTTTTGAATATTTTAAGTACGTAACACAATAAATATAATTAAAATCAATTTTTTTAGTATAAACGATTAAATTTTCGTCAACGATTTGAAAAATTTTTAATTAAAATTGAGATGTAAGAAAGGCCATATCATTTAAATAAATTTTGTACAAATTTTAATACTTCAAAAGATTCCATCTAAATTATCAGATATAATCAGAGCATAAATAGAAATTAAAAATCAAATTGCGAATTGATTATTATTTATCTGACGGCTTTTTATATATCAATTACTTTAATTAATCCTTTCTCACATCATTTTGAAATTAAATTCAAAATCGATAATCTTTAATCAATGAATTTATTTAAATAATACATTGAGAACTTATTATTTCATCTTCAACATTTAATTGTAGGAAAGAATTTAAAAAAATTTTTTTCTACCGTATCATATGAAAATGTATTTTTCATTGGAATTGTTGATGAAATAATGTCTAAAATGAACTTCGAAGCAAACGAAAACTCACAAAAAAAAAGTTCCAAAAAGTTTATTTTTAAAATAACAAAGGAAATAAATATAAGACATCAACATTAACATTTCCTCAATTCATTTATTTCCAAAAGATAGGAAATCTAATTTTAAACTTAAATAATGAATTTTATCGTTTAATAGTTTAAAAGAGATGATTAGAACATCTGCTGTTATGCAATTTAATTACTATGAAATATGTAAATAAATTCAATTTCAATTATCATTGTTTTTGCATTAAAATTGCGATTAATTTGAAGTTTCTGAATTTATCAGCTTATCCATCGATTTAGTACATAGAATAAAATGATAATCAAAAATGATAATATGCATTATTAGCAAAGAAATTGCTTAATCGATAATTTTGATCATTTACGCTTTTTTTTGTCCATTATTCGGATCAAATTTAAAAATGAATTTTTGAAAACATATAAATGTTATTAGTTGAAGATTTAATGAATAAAATAATTTAATGAACATCAAAATTAATGGCTAAATAAACTTATCATCGATTGCTAGCAATTAAAATTAAATGAATAAAATTTTTATCAAACTAATTATTATTCTATAGCAAAGATAATTGAGATTTTAATAATCAAATCGTAAATATTCTTATGCTGAACTTTCTGGTAATGATTCCACATGTTTTGTTGTATTATCAAAATGTAAAATCTATAATCAAATGATAAAACGATAAAAATGAAATAAAGAAAATGAATTTATATCATTTAAAAAATTTTGAAATAAATAAATTGTAAATAAATAAGAAAATAAATTGTAATAATTCATTAATAAATTTATTATTTTAAAGCTATGTGAGAATGATTATCTAAAGTTTAAAATATTTCATATATTTTAAAAGTTGAAGTTTAATTATCATTCCTAAAAATAGGAATAGTTTGATCGTTTTTCCTATCTTTCCTTACACAGTTATGTAACAATTAGAAGATTTTTATACTCCCAAGTATTCTTACAATTTAACTAATTTCAACTTAATCTCGTTCATCATATCATTTAGCAAAGAACTCGTGAATTCTAATAGAATGTAATTTATTTAAAAATAAAAAGGGCCGATTTTTGGTTGTGTTAAATTTTGTTCTCGGGATTAAACCTATTAACCCATAATTGTTAAAAATTAGTAAACAAAATCGTTTTATTGCATAATAATTAACCTTTAAATTTATTAGGTAATGAATGATAAACAATGGAAAAAATTACCGGCACTGTTTGGGAAGTTTGCGTTCGACCACATTTTGGAGATGCCGCTCTAGGCTTAGGCTCGCTTTCTTCTGCGCCTATTTCACCTGAAATTGAAATCAAAATATCTGTTAATTTGAAATCAGAGAAATATTTAATGAATCAAGAGAATCAGGAATACTTGTTTTCATTCATTTATCGTTCCAATAATTCTAATTTATTATTAGCATAAATTAAAGTAAATTTTTATTTTCTCTTCTCGAGAAAATTCTGATCATTTCAATCAAAAAATTTGATTGAAGACTGACCTGCTTGAGTTGAAATTTTAGATGGCTTCAATTTTGGTGACATAATTAGAGAATCTTTGCTTTTTTGTGTTTCATCCTGAAATAAATAAATGGAAAGTTAATGTTTTGTTTTTAAAAAAAATCCTTTTTATATCTTTTTATTCTTTAATCCTTAAAAAATAAACAAACAGAAAACAATGTGATAGTTGAATCCTTTGCTTAACTAATTAGAACTAACATCAAACAGCTAATCATACAAATTTCTTGGCTAATCATTTATGAATATCTTAGGCCTAACCACTTGTAAATGTTTTGGTCCTTTAACAAGTGGTATAGCTGGCTCCAATTCCAATCTTTTATGAGAACATTCTAATAACATCCATATAACGGTACTAAGAATTGGCAGGCATGTCGTCATGAAGCATTGTAATATTAAAAATATTCTCGACAAAATTATAAATATTGTACCGCTCATCGCAACAGTTCGATACGAAAATGCTATCCAATATGTAATCAATTATTTATTTACTTTTTAAAATTCCCACAATTATTTCATTTAAAAAAATTATTTGCAATTTTGAGAAAAAGAAATGCCTATTTATGCATCTCGAAATAACAAAGAAATATTCCACCTGTGATAGATAAAATGATAAAGCGTATCAATAATACATTCTAGGATATCAGGATATTCTTGCATTTTCCCGAAAGAAAGTTCACACATTGTATTTGCTGATATTTGCTGATGGTGAATTGTTTTAAAAAATCAATTCTAATATATCTTATTAAATTTATCAGAAAAAGTTAACATTCATAGAATTGATAGATCTTATCAAGTTGATGTAAAATTTTGCTATTAAATGCTTTATAGTTTCACAAATTTCCCAACCGTTTCTTATCATAATTCATTTTATTTATCAGTTTTTATTTCCGATGATAACAATTCTCAAGAGAGTAATAGCAGGAAAATAGTAGTGCAATTGAAATTACGGAAAAACTTAGCAAGTTTGATGAGCATTGTCAAATTAATTAATCATTATTTATTTTCCGTATTACACTTTTATCGCATTGATGAATCGATTCATTTCAACATATGTTCTAGGAAAAAGTTCTTCATTTTCTCATCAAACTATTTTGTTTCAGAGGGACAAAATGATGTAAGATTCACGTATACGTGATGCATTAACGTCAATTTTATTATCATATCAACAAGTTATTATTGATAACAACAATCTTTTATAACAATCTGTAAAACAATTATTTCTAATGCATTGCTAAAACAATTGTCACTGATTGGAGGAAGATGAATTGATTAAAATTTTGTACTTTCATAAATTCAATTTGTTTTTTCATTTTTTTTTAAATAAATATATTTATATAAAAAAGTATAGGAAGTGAGCATTGCAAATTTATTTCACATAAAATTATAAAATTACAATTAATTATTTTAATTTATTTTTTTAACTTCGACATATTTAAGCTTTGACATTAGCTGAAATAAAATATAATATTTAATTCGAGAATCTCGTCATAGAAGCAGCTATAATTTACAGTAGGAATATTCTGTTACAATTTTTCGAAAATGAAATAAATAAATTTTTCAAGTGAAAAATTATTTACTTAAATATTTAATCATTCATAAATTGAAAGTTAAAAGTAAATTTCAAAATTTACTTATAATTTTTATTTTTATTTTTTCCAAAATAAAATTTATTCAAAATAATTTAATTAGAAATGCTCTTATTTAGTAATAATTAGATGTAAATTTTTAAAAATTATTTTATAAAAAAAAAAAAGAAAATACTTGAAGTTAACGATCTGAGATATTCGTTTTTCTTATTGGATTTAGCAAATATAAATTGATTATAATCATTTATAAATTCATGCACTTCATCAATTTTTTGAATACGTCCAACTAATGCAAAATAGTGTAGCAAAGTACGATAAACATAAAGATATTGCTGTAAAATTAAATTTTTTTTTTTTAATAACAAATGTCTGATTACTCAAGAGATTGTTGTTTTCCTACTCCGAGATAAAAAAAAATAATCAAATATTCTGATTAAAATTAAAATTAGATTTATTAAAATTGTAATAATGAAGAAGGTTGCATATATTATAAAGATTAATTAATATAACTATAATAATATATGCAAAAATATTATACAAATAATATGCATACAATATTATTCTGAATCAAATTAGCACGCTGTTTTCGTAAATCAGCAAGCAAAATACTCATATCAGCGCAAGTTTGCTTGCATAGTAATTTCTCGAGAACCAATTCGATGAGTACTAAACAACCGGTACGACCAATACCAGCGGAACAATGTAATACTATTGGTGAGAATGACATTCGTACCTAATAATTAGTAATTAATTTTAGCTTTTTATTATTGCCTAATATTCTGGAAATTCCGTAGTTTATTTAATACGATGAAAAATGAAATATAAATTTAGTTCCTTTAATGTAAGAAGATAAATTTTCAAGAAAACACAAATAATATTTTTAAACTTCCAACTTCAAGTTTAATTTTTTTGAATTTAATTTGACCATCATATTTTTGTCTCTCATTTTTCATTTCTCCTTGGCTTTAATTATAATTTTATAATCTCATCACTAGAAATATCCGAATTATTAGATAATAAGAAGTTACCACTTCAAGAAGATGCAAGGGACAAGAATAACTATTGGGTATGCCATGATCAGGCCAATCAGTCCAATGAAAATGCGTCACCATTATCGTTTTCATACCTGACAATTTAATCATTAATGATCGTTCCCATACATCACATTCAAAATCCATGCGACGTTCGCACTAAAATTTCTCAATTTACGATAAAAAAATATTTCAAAGAAATGAGAAAGTAAAATAAATAGTAATAATTGAATATTAAAATATTAAATGATCAAAAAAGTTATTCATTTAAAGTCAATCACATACAACGATAGAAGAATAAATTCAAAATTATTTTAATACTAAATAAAATTTATACTTTAAAAATTTTAAGTTTTAAGCTTACCCTAAGACATTTCACTAAGATACCATTATAGTTAATCGTTTGATTAGCTTCAGATGGAAAATATAATGTCGATTTAGTATAACCTTTTTCAATAAAATTCGTCAACATAATTATGTATTCCACTCTTTCTTGTATTATCATAAACCAGAAATCATAAATAGTACTATCTAAAGGAGCCTAAAATTTAGTGCTTTCATTTTTTTGATTCAACTAAATCTAGTCCAAAAATCCGATTCAAGTAAATCTAATTCAAAATTCTGAAAGTTTTTAAATCTTCATGAATTTCATTTATTCTGATATATTTTTATCAAAAATGCACCAATAAATTTTGTTCTGAAATTCTCAAATTTAAAAATGCAAAATTTATCGGCAGATTTTGATTTTAATTTAAATTTGAATTTAATTCTCTTTTCATCACTGTTTTAATAATACTATCGATATCTAGAAGAACAGACGAAAAAGTAAGAAGTGCAAAAGTATATGAAGGAAATGACCTGAGTACAAATGAAGCGCCGTTCTGAAAAAGGTGTACTGATATAGTTGGCGTGAATATAATCGTTACCGGATGGATGATTGCTAAGTTTCACACGTGAATTATCCAAACAAACCACATTTCGATAACGATTCCGACCTTAATAATATTTTCAGTTAAAAAAAAAGCCAATAAAACTGACAGAAAATTCTAACTTCCAGAATTTCGATTATAGCCGATCAAAATCTAAACATAACCAAAATCAATCAAAGTTTGAAGTAAAGATCAGATGAATTATTATTAGTATTTCAAGCACAAATGAATTTTTAAATTATTTCAAGAGAAACTAAATATTCTTACCGGAATTTTGGTTAGTTATAAAAATACTACAATTATTCTTTGATGGCTTTGTTTTGGAATATAATGCTATGAATTCATCATTTAAACCTTTTATACCTTTGCAGAGCATAGTATCAATCCATTCATAAACCTGAAATTCATTCAGGGTGGCGACGAATTTTTATTATTTTTTTGAGATTAAGAAATTTTTGCATGCTTATATAGCAAAGTTATGCATCATTTGAATAAAGCCATTGTCATCAAAACAAATTAAAGAAACTTGAATGATCTGAATCAGAGAGAAGATTCCTGATACAAATTCTTAATTTATGATTTTTTCCTCTTCTCTTGATTCTACGTATCACTCTCTAATTTTTAATTTTTAACATGATAAATAATCATATCAGTCCATATTAGTTTCTATTTGGCAAATAATCTTATAAAAAATGCTTAACTTACCAAATCATCAATGCTAGATTCCTCAGACTCAGCTAATGCGACACCTTCATATACTCTCTCCTTGTCATATTCTTCTTCGCTTTTCGATGTTGAACTTCTCATTGCATCATCTTGGATTCTCGATCCTGGTACCCTATAAAAATGCACACATATTCAACTAAAATATCATAAAAAATTTTATATATTCTATTGAGAAACCTATAACAAGAAGAGAGTATATGAAGCTGTTGAATTAGCTGAGACTGAGGAACTTTTCTAATAACCTATTAGACAATTGTTTTTTTTTTTTTCAAATGTTTTGAAGCGTAAGCTATGTGATCTTAACGAGACACTCAAAGTTTATTTTTCAAAAATTCTTCGTTTATTTTATCTCACCATTATTATCATAATATCACATAATCGAGAAATAATTTTTACTCAAACTTCATTCGTTATCAATCTTACAAAATATTTGAAGGATGAAGCGGATCAGATTTAATCGATCCTGCCGAAATATCGCCATTGATAAATGAATTTTTTGACGATGTAAAATTGGTGCTTTTTCGGTTTCTCATCTGATGCATTATCTTTGCTCGCTGCTTAACACTTTTTAATACTGCTTAACACTTTTTAATAATCTCTAATATTGATTAAATACAAATACATGAAAATCAAATCGTTCACGAATTATTGCAATCATCTAAATTCTCGAACTCGAATAATAGCTTCCAAAAGATCCCGAAAGCTAACTTATTCCATTATTACAATCAAGAATTTATCATTGACAAATTATTTTATTCAGTAAATTCTCGAATTCGAAGAATAATTGCCAAAAGATCTCCTAGAATCTAACTTATTGTTACATTTCAAGAATTTATATGAATATTGAAACGATATTAATGTTTATTATACATCGATTATCTGCTTATAGTTAATATAGCAATCTGTTCTTTTATAATTTCGGAAGATATTTGTCGCAAGCAGATACATTGAGTGAAACTTTCAAAAGTAACCTCTTTGCGCTTGCCACAGCACATAACGTCATGAAACCAATTCTTAGCGTAAAAATGCAACCTAATATATTTCAACCATAAAAATTTGTTGTTTTATAAAGCAGAATGTTAAAAGTAATCATATTTTTTTAAATATGTAAATTTCATTAATATTATGCATTCGTTTTCAAGTTCAAAAATCGGCCTCTCACAAAATCACAAAATATATCCTTCATTTATATCCCCAAAATCGAAATTTTTAATTATTTTATATAAGTTATTCAACGCGAGATGTTGTTCACATCAATTTAAGACTTTCTCCATATAACATCAGTATTAAGTATCGCTAATAAAACTACAGCGATTTTCACCAATTTTCTATTTTATAATGAAAAAGCACGAAAGAGGACATCATAATTACAATATCACAAAAAATAAAGCCTCTTTGATAAGGAGACAAATATAATGGTGAAGAAATTGAATATGTCGACATTTTCTTTCTGATCGTGACAAAATTTGAAATGGGTGACTTCTTTGTAGTCCACACAAATTACTTCAATTTTTGTGGCAAACGCAAAGAGGTTAACTTCTGAAAATTTTTATGTTTCGAAATGCACTTTTTACCGAGATTTCGCTGCTTAAATTTATGATAATGTTTTTGCAGAGATTACTTCGGAACTGTAGCAAGCGCAGAGAGGTTACTTCTGAAAGTTTCATATAATTTATCTGCTTGCAACAAACATCCTCTGAAATTACAAAAGAACAGATTGCTATATTAACTATAAGCAAACAATCAATGTAAAATAAGCATTAATATCGTTTCAATGTTCATATAAATTCTTGAAATGTAACAATAAGAATTTAAAATAGAATTTAAAAATATAAAAATCAGCTTCAAATTAATATGCAGTCATGGTGTAAAATGGAATTGAATGAGCAACTGCTGAAGATGATGAAAGTAATATTTTCGTCTTAAAATTTCGAGTTCGCGTAATTTTTAACTGACGAATTTGGTCCAAATCGTGAGTCTCTTAAACATTTCCCTCTCCCAAAAACAAATTATTAGAAACTTAAGCAGAGAAGCCTCGATGCAAAAGTGGATTTCGAAATATGAAATCTCAAGCTCTAATCTAGCTGAACAAAAGAAATCGAAGGGCGGGAGAGTCAAAGGCTTTAAAAGGATTGAATTTCAATTCAAGACGTCAGTATTTACTAGTTCAACAAGTATCGTCGATTCGATAAGTAACGATGGTTGGGATTATTACTGATAGCCAGCATCGGAATTTAACGGACGGCTTCAGAATTCCAACAGCATAACTAACAGTTCGAAGGAGCAAAGATCAAGCGACAGTAAGAAGCAAAGGTAATAGCATCTGGTAAAGTGTAGAGATATAGAACCCTACTAATGTGCAAACGACTGTTGAAATATGCTTCGTACTGTGCACTGCTCATTTAATCGCTACCATTTTTTATATCCCCTTGTTTAATCCATATTATTGTTTCAATTCGTATCGTTGTTTTAACCTATAATCTTATTCAAATTCACGTCATTGTGTAAGCACAATATTGTGTTATAAAAAATTTATGATCCAATAAAGCCTATTGTTAGATAAAGCCTATTGTTAGCCTAGTCGAATAGCATTAGCACATTATTGCGATCGACTTCCAATTACAACAAAAGAATATAAGCGAATCCATTTTCTCCTCTAATTGTATAAGCGAATCCATTTTCTCCTCTAATTGACCACATTAGGCAATAATAGCGTCTCTTCTTGTTTTCTTTCTTGGATTTAAATTTGCTATCCATTTATAATCAGAATAGGGTTAAACGTCGTCCCTTCAGCTACAGTTTATCAGGTATCAATTTTCTGAAATCAATAAGCTAGCAAATTTTTTGAATACGAGAAATTACTACTCCCTTAATTTTATTCTGAATGCAAGAACTCTACATCAGACTCAAATAATTTTATAATTCTCTTTTCTGAGACTATATCTATAACTATTAGTTTGCTTTGCTGAAAATTGTTCAAGTGAATCTTAACTTCTTCAAAAAAAACATCACATTAGCGGTTATTTGATAACACAACATTCAATCATTCTCCTCTCTTAACAAACAAAGCTAAATCTTTGATGAAGCAATCCCCACTCTTCAAAATCCAGTGTGCATATGAAGTTGATCACGATGCGCATGACACATAGAAGTTTATCTCTTAGTTTTTTCAGATGTAGTGGTGACCTGAAAAAGACAGCTGAAAAAATAATATGCTTCAGACTGCTTAATTTCATAACCAAGTGAACAAAAAGAAAAGCAGTTTATCTCTTATCTCATACCAAATATTTTTCAACTAAAATCCTCATAAAATGACTGTTGCTATCTCTAATAAATTTAAACGGTTGAAATCTAAGTCTTCGTAATTTTGTTTAAAAAGCAAATCATACACTTACAGACTCAAGAAAATCATAACTGAAACTGGCCCATTTTTTTTTTCGCTTTCTTCTATAATTTTATTCAAGTTGTATAAATCAGCAGCCACTTCTGTATAGTAACACAATGTTCATACTTAACCGGAAGAACAGGTTAACCAAGATGTAGAGCTCGTATTACTGAAGACAACATCAGTATTATCCGCAACATTTCGATCATTCACTGAGGCATAATTTTTAATTAGAATCTCATTATCATGAAGCCATTGGATATTTGGCGATGGATGATCATTTAATGTTGCACATCAACGTTACTGCGGTCCCGAAACACCAGTATCACCGCAACATTTCGATCATTCACTGAAGCATGATTACTTGAATGTTATTTCCGTACTTTTTATCACGAAACTTTGGTGGTTCTGTAATATTAAAACGTATAATAGATGTAAGGAAAGATATGATTTATTTGAAATGCCATAAGTCTTGTATTAAATGAACTGTCAAATTATAAAATTGAAATATACATAATTGTTAAAGATGTTCAAGGATAATGCATTTAAAATGAATTGTCAGTCGTTTTCAGAAATAAATTATTAATCGTTATCGAAAAAATTATTGAACATTTTCGGAAATGAATCATCGATCGTTTTTCGAAATGGATTATCAGTCGAATGGATAATTTGATTTTCTTCATTTATTATTCCTCAGCATATTTGTAAAGCTTCGTAAAGTTTTTAGTGCTTTGTCCAGTACTATTCCGTACTCGATACTGATATACACCTTCATTAAAAAGTGTTACCTCATAGAGATACATGCGGCATCCATCCATCCAAACCATTAATTTATATTGTTTATGTAAATTTCAATAAATCTAGCTTTCTAACGAAGTAGAAATTATAATATTAAATAATATGCCAGAAAAATTATTTGCTCAGCAAACAATTAGCTTATATGATGAGCAAATAAGTAACAGTTGACTTTTTGGAAGCAAATAGCGATTTAACTGAATATGAAATTCTGTAATTATTGTTTGCTAACCATAAACCATGAATTGGTTGATTTGAATTCGTCGAGTTCTACGTCACAATCCAATACTAAACTTTTCCCGAAAATTACTTTTAACGACTCAGCATTACCACTTTTACTGAAGCCAAGAGAAATTAATTTTATAAAATTTTAGAACAAAATAATAAAGATTAGAATTAAAATCTCCATCAATGATAAACTCGAAATATTAATTTATTTCATTCAGAATTTGATTTCTGAATTTTTAATCAAATTTATTAATTCAATCGAAGTCAAAATTTTATTTATCATACAAAAATTCGGATTTTTTTAAAATTATTTAGTCTCATTATTTAATGATATTTATTCTTATTATTAACTGATAAAAAAATATGATTTTTTTCAAATACATTTTTGTTAATGCAAAATAAAGTTATGTGCTATTTTAATATCTTTTGTTAAAGCTACTTGACGTATGTAATTTTATCAAAATCCGTTTTGAAAAAAAAAAAAGATGAAATTTTGTTGAAATTGTCAAATATTTTATTGCAAAAGAAAATTAAATTCATTCATTTAAATTAATATTTAATATTTTAATCGAAATTTTATTAATGTCGAAACATATATCAAATTATGAAATTTTGCTTAACAAATTGATATTTTCAAGAATGTCTGTTCTTATTGTATATAGATAAAATTTATGCCATTGCTTCTACACATTATACTTTACTATGTATAAAGTATCCGATAAAACAATAAAAGATGATTGCTTTAGAAAGATTGGGAAAAAAAGTTTTTCAAAACATTCGAAACTTAACCAAATTTTGTCCATACTTCACGTTAACAATTAAGGATTAAAGGTAGAAATTATCTAGAAATAAGCTAAAATTATGTTATGCATCCCATAAATGAAATGAATCAATCAAATCATTCACAATATACTGAATTATCAAAATGTGTTAGAAAAAAATTATGAAATTTTGAAAATATTTTCAATCGAAAAATTTGATGAAATTCAGATGAAATTTTGGTTATTGATATGTTAATTTTGCATGAATAATTCAACTATTTCGCTAGATTATCATATTATCGTAACATATGTATATCACTAAAAATCACAGGTTTATTAACAATAATCGGATAAAGTAATGATAAATGAGTAATTCAGCGAATCATAAAATTAATGACTTATGATTTTTAGTGATATACATTGCCCACCTATTTTAAAGTAAATTTTGTTGTCGTTGTAGTTTGTGTGACGTATGAAGAAGGTTGCTTCATACAACAACTAAAGTATATCTTCTGAATTACATCATGAATTGCACGTATTCATACAATCTGATCGTCCATTTACCAATCTATTTATTCAATTAAATATTATGCAAGCTAAAAATTTTTTATTATATTTGCTTTATATTCCATGATACCAAATAAAGAAATGGCTTTTTTTTCGGTTCAAAAATGACATAATGTCACGACTGAAGAAGAAATATGGATAGCATTCATTCTTAACTTTTAATAAGAAAGAATTTGTTAGTTGATTGTCATGCTACCTCTCTACAAAGCACCTGTTTACTTTTCTGCTAATACAAAAACAAACATACCTTGTCAATATTATAATGCTATGCTTTTCTAGCATTGAATCCAATTTTAATATTTCAGCATTTTTTCCATCTTATTCTGTCATCATAATATTCCATATTCATTCGTTTTTCTTACAATATAAATTAGATTGATAATTTTTCTGTTTAGTTTATTCAGAATTAATCGATAATTTATCACTACGTCTAATTGGTTCATTCATTTAATGAATTGCACATGCTAGATCAATTGGTTTAATGCTATCCGTCTAATTAGTTCGTTGATATCCTGAAATTCTAATTTTTAGTTCTTTTTTCTTTTCAGTTTCAATAATAGATTTATAATAATGCTTAGTTTTATATTATAAGCGAAATTTTAGCGACTTTTCTTTTTCGTCGCAGCAATTCAACTTATTGACAGTTAGAAAGAAAATAGGTTAACAATGTGTTGTTGTGAAATGTTAAGGTATTCATTCCATTGATATCTTTCTAGAATCACTAAAGAGAACAGTTTCAATTTCGTTTGCACTATTACTGCGTAGTTTAACTGAAGTCATAACTATATTTTGCGATCAAGTGATTTGATTAAAAATTTTTCAATCATTCCATTGCTACTCCCTCGAGAGATTAATGCGACTAAAAATCAAAAATGCTTTTATTTCCCAACTTCATTCGATATACACTCCATTCAGCAGTACCCATTTCATGCGCTCTTTTTAATTACGAAACCTGGGTAGCAACAAAATGGCCTCATTGATATTTCCTGATTAGTGTAATACACATTAACATCATCGAGCAGAGCTACTACCTCTCTTGTGCAATATTGTAGTTCATATTTTGAAATTCATTTCCCTCTAAACTTATCTCTTATTATTATCAATGAAAATCATTGCTGGTTTAACTTTATTTTGATTCCTCAAATTATGATTTTGTTATGTGCTTTTATGATGTTTACAAATCTGTGTGATATGAATTAATTGGACTTTGATGCCCCAATCATTTTAAAATAGGCTATAGATTATTGCATGAAAACAACTGGATAAAGATAGAAAAGGGTATTTTATATAATCGTCGAGATCCGCTTTTGATCTAATCAATAATGCAAAATTTTAATAAGTCAATAACAGGATAATAATTTTGTTGTTACATATCATTGTATCATATAATAAATATTATAACTTTTATATAATATTTCAACGGTGGAAATTATTTTCAGTTCAAAATAATTATTGCGAAATTTTTTATAAACTTGAATCCTTTAAAAAAAAAAAAAAAAAACGATAACTTCTGATTCTAAGAAGATAATGAATCTATTAGAAATTGTACGTCTTAAGTTTTTTATTATATTAAATTTGTATGAAAAATATATAATGTAAATTCATATTGTGTATTTGGCTTGCTTATTTTCATCGTATATAGAACATTCATTTGATAAATAAGAAGGAAATGATAGATGTCATGATTAGTATTATTTGAATTAATGAGTTACTTATAGCAAAAAAATGGAAATAATTACATGGTTGAGTTGAAATGAATAAGTTTATTGCTAACAACCGCGGAAGAACTTGAGGGTAATATATGAGAAAATGAAGTAAATTAATCAATGCAGAAGATCTAATGATCAGAAGAATAATCAGAGAAATCAGACTAATCATTTTTATATATTTTAGATAAGCGGTTATGCATACAAATATAAAAATGAAAATTACATAATTTTATTCTCAAGCGATGTATGTAAAAGACTGGTATATAAAATAAGACATTTTTTTTTATAAATTGATAAAAACATCAACTGATAATTCAAATTTATTATCTTATATTATTTACACTAAAAGAAAAAAACATAGATTAATATATCAGATGTGTAAAAAATCTTGTCGTTAGATGATAACAGCTTTATCATTCGATTTGAGAAAATGTTAGAATTTTGTATAAATGTAATGAATCATTTATCAAGGAAATATTTTCTCAATGTTTTTCTGCTTGACAATATTTTATTTTGTAAAACATAATTTTATTTCTCTACCTATTATATTTATCTTTTTTCGATTCCCGACAAAGATGACATTTATGACATCTTCGTTTTCAAACAACTAATTATTCTTAATTAAGCAATGACCAAACTGGACTTCAGTAGTGGTAAAATTCAGCATTTCAATGAGAAACAATCTCCAACAAATGATTATGCTACGGATGGCAATATAAACAATAAGGTATTTTTTATTAAAAGTTTCTAAAATTATTTTCAAATTAATTGTTACTATCATCGGACATAAAAATATAATCATTCTTCTTCAAAAAATTCATTTCATATCTGCTGATTAATTACTGATTAAAGTTCGAAATTTTTCTCAATGATAAAAATTTTTAGAAGCAACCGAAAAATCATTTCCAACATTTCTTTACTAAATTGGGATTCAATCAAAAACAAGATGGTATCGTTCCATATATCGATTCCATTTCTATCGACATGAATTGGTCTTTTATGCTAAAAGTTGCTGCTGTTCAAGTATCAATGTCTATTGTATGTCAAACTACTTAATTTTTTTTTTTTTTTTTTCAGGTATAAAATTACAAAGCTAAATGTAATCAGATTTTGAGAAATAAATTATTGCGCAAATTTTTTGATCAATAATATTTTAGCAATCGTTGAAAATACATATTACGAATATTATCAGCTAATAATGAAAAGAAAAGTTTCTTTAGATTTCAAGTTATAATATTAAATATTGCTATTTAATATTATAAATTTTTATCTATTAAATTAAAGATTTCAAAATTCTTGTATTAGTTAGTTAATATGAATATGTAATTTAAAAATAATTAAATTTAGGTATGGATAATATGTTCGATAATTCCAATGGTTCTGGTAAATTCAATTAACTTCTCACATTTGTCCCTTCCAATCTATGTGCTTCTCTGCGCTTTTCTTGGATTAATAGCGTAAGTTATTCGTATATAAAATTTAAATTCGACAAATCAAAATAACTGGAGAATAATGCTAAAAGAAATAAAAGCTAATTTACAATTAAGACGAGCAATATGCGGCCCACGACAAGAAGCCAGAAAGACCACAGACAAATTCTTTGAAATCCACTAATCCCACACCATTTTCATCAAATTCGTGAAACAAGCCATTAATGAAATAATTTTGTAATGGCACCTTATTCCTAGAAAAAAATAAATTATTTGTTTCAATTAATTAATTAGGAGAAAAAGGATGAAAAGTTTATAAATTTTAATATACTTTACATTGAACTTAAAGAATGCGATAATTTATCTTTGAAATGAGTTTTGCATTTAATTTAATTCAATTAATATAAGAATTGATCGAATAGATGTTAATTACTTTTAATTATTCCGAATAAATCGTATTACTTATTTAATCTTAACATTTTAATGAATATTTTTCTTTGACAAAAATGAAATAATAAGAATTCATTGAGTTATTTGAAAATAATTAATATTGCAAGAATTCAAATATCAATTATTTTTTAATTACTATGAATTGATTATTTTATTTAATTTTACACCTTAATAAATGCTTTGAAATAAAAACAAAATAATAAAAAAAAATTTATCGAACATCGAATCTTTCATTTGTAAAAATAATGGATTAATTAATTGATGAATATAATATTGTAGTGCTCGACGACAAAGTTATCCATATGCGATCGCTTATTGCATAATGTGTGCAATTCAATCGATGATCCATATTTCAATCGTATTTGCGTTCATCGTCTTATTTTTCAAACTGCTTGATTATCAGTCCTATAATTTCAGTAAACTTTTTTCAAATATATCCAATTTATTTTCATCATGCAAATAAAACTAATCTATGTTCAATTACTAGAACTTAACCTTCTACTTTAATCTAATACAAATAAAAAGGTAGAAAGCAAAGAAATCAAAAGTATTTATTTATATCCTAAAATTAAGAAAAATAATCTAAATATTTTGCTAAATCTTTAAACGTAGTTATTGCATAAAAATATATTCTATTAAGGTTACTTATGATAATCAATACTAAGAAATAAATGAGAAGATATACGGATTCTAAAATGAATTTTTCTACAATTGTAATTTTAAATCATGTTTTGAATTAATAATAATTGATGATAAGTTTAGAAATAAGTGAATGAAATGGTGTTAAAAGAAATTGAATTTGCAGTTCACGATAGTATATTGAATGCAGATTTGATATTTAGATTGGGTCAGATATTCTGTATCATAGCTATCACATTTACTGGTATTCTTGGACTTATCGAATGTTGCCGTGGATTTGGAAGATTGCTTCATAAGCATGAAAAAACGATACTGGTATGTAAAATGTAAAATAACTACACTATAGATTTTTTCATTGATTCATTCAATTCATTCAAATCAATTACATCTTTTTTCGACATTATTTTCTATTCACTTTCCGTAAAATTATTTTCAGTACTATCAATTTCTCGTAAAATTATTTTCAGATTCTCGCTGATGCACATGATGCACGTCAAACAAATCCTGTTTAAAGAAGAAGGATTACCATTTGCATCAGAGATTTTTGATATTTGGAAAAAGCATATCATAGATCAATTATTTCAGCATAGGATTAACTCGAGTTTGAAATTACTTGTGCGAGAATTTAGTTATGAAAAGATAATTTTCGCTACAACTACTATTTTTCCCATTTATTATTGAAATTTCTCATTTAGCTTTCTTTCGTACAGTAATGTTCTAAATGAAACATTTTTTTTTCTTCGTGAAAATATAATTTGAAATTAAGAATCGCTATTCCTCTCTCTCATTCCCCTAATTCATCCGTATCATATCATATTTGTTTTTCCTGGCGCCAGATTTAAAAAAATAAATAAACCTTCTGTTAACTATTTTTGAAACAAACAATTATTTTATAAATAACTGAATTATATGTTTGTTTCTATTTAAGTTCAATGTAAAATCAAATTTTTTTCATTACAGGAGCTTTCTCTTTCACATCCAATAAAAATTTTTTTTAAAACAGTTAAGTAAAACTTAGCAAAATTGCTGAAATTTAAGTTAGAAAATAACTAAGAGTTTTATAAATATAAAAAATGTAGACACTGCTTAGAAGGTTGCTTGAATTCATTAAAAGCAATTTGTAATTCTGATATCAATTATAAAAATCTATCGAGAACGGCGCAAGATGAACGACAGCATCTAAACACGGATTTCTTCATATTCTAGTTGTCCAGATTTCTTCATCCTCTAATATCGAGATTTTATCATTATTTGAAAATTACTTACTTTCAGATGATGTCTTTCAGAGCGCTCTGTCAATTTCTATTAATTACATTACAGCAGTGAAATTATTAAATGTGAATTAGCAATTCCAATTAAAACAATAGTATTCAATATTGGTAATCATTCTAGAATTAAAATTCCATGAATGGAATGAAATAATTAACACCTGCTTTATCGGATTTATTTGTTTAAAAAAGTAATTAACACCTGTTTTTAATCAATACTATTGAAACAATTAGGCATTTTATGATCACTTTCAATTTAATAATATTTTTAATCAATAAAAATACATTTTCTACAAAATTTGGTATTTTCAAACAAAAATTAATTATAATTGAAACTTACCGATTCCGGATTGCGTCCAATACATCTATATAATTCCCAGAATCCATTATGCGCGATTTCAGAATGTGCAATCGTCGTTGGTCATCCGCACATTTGCGTCGCTTTCTGTTATTTGACGCTCATCCAAATACCACGTGATCTGAGAAAAAGATAATTTTCTCTAGAATTCTCACATAGCCTTTATATATTAATGTTCTAAATCATACATTTTTAAATTTTAAGTACTTTAAGAAATGAAAGAATAAACTTGATAAATTTATGATTGGTATATTGTCATCCTTATAGTCGTTTCTAATATGGCTCAACTTTTGACTTAATGAAAGAAGAAAATTTAAGTTTACTTTTGAAATTTAATTCAATGATCAAAATCGATTGGAATTCGAAATTGAACAAAACTTTGCCATATTAAAAACATCATTGAAATTTTAGCAAAACACTTTGAAAATTATCGAAATAACCATTGAAGATTCGTATCGCATTATTTATCTATTTCTTCCATTCCAATTGTTTTTTCCAGCACTTCTCCCGTTAATATCATACATTCCAATATATCATTTTTATCAATAAACTGATTTCTCAAGTGATTCATTGGCGCATTTGATAATTCAGATGGAAATATTTAAAATGTTCAAATTTGTACAAAATTCATTTGAATGACATGGCATTTCTCACGTCTCAACTTCAATTAAAAATGTTTCAAATTTTTTTGAAAATATAATTGCTTATGCTAAAGAACTAAGTTCAAAAAGGAATTTAATTTTATTTTAAATAAAATTGAAGAGAGGGAAGTATTCGACGAAATCAGTTGAACATAAATCTTAATTATATTCTTCTTATGCAGGTATACGCTTTAATAAAAATACACGCAAACTTTTGGAATGTCTTATAATTGAATTTAGGAAAACCACATATTGAAAAGAATGATATATTCATAGATGATTATATGAATGAGGATGATTAGTTGATTATTGAAAATGTGAACGAATTACATCGGGGATAGTTTAAATGGTGTCGCAACAAAAAAAAAAAGAAGCCATTTTAACGGCTTTATGTCGCACAAGAGAGATATCGCACGGATCAGGAAATAACGTTGTGCTTATTTGTTGTTATACACGTTTCGTAACAAAATTAAGCGTATGAATTGGCTACTGCTCGAATAAAATTGGAAAATAAAAGCACTTTGATTTTTAATGATATCGATCTCGAGATGGAAGCAGCAGAATGATTAGAAATGAGATCATTTGATTTTCAATTAAATCGATTTTGATCGCAAAATAGAGCTATAGTTTTAATTAAGCTACGCTAGTATGATTTTTAATCATATCAGAGAGAGCGAGCAACAAATGAGATCAATTGATTTGCTGCGGCTTCCGCTGATCAATGCTAGTATGTTTTTCAATTTGCGAGGAAATTTAAACTTTTCTCTTTAACGATTCTAGAAAGATATCAAAGGAATGAATATCGTTACATTCATAACAACATACTTCCAAACTTTTTTTTTCATTCATCAATAAGTTAAATAAATTGTAGCGAGAAAAACAGTCGTTAAAAATTTGCTTATAATATAAAACTATAGCATTATTATATGCTTATTGTTAAAATTGAAAGCATTAAAAATCAGAGTTAAATTAAATTAAATTAATGAACTAATTAGATGAATAGCGATAAATTATCGATCCAATTAATTCTGAATAAGTAAACAGATAAATATCAATCAGTCTTATATTTGTTGGAAAAACAAATAAATGAATGAAATTCTAACTTTTAGAAAATCGCATCAATGCAGTCAATTAAAATTTAAACATGGCTAAAATTAGCCAAGATCTGAAATAGAAAATTATCCATACATTATCTTTACTTGCTTCTTTACCTCTTTAATAATCTCAATCAATATTAATTAAATGCAAATTTGTACGAAAATCAAATCGTTGATAGATCATTGTATTCATCTAAATTCTCGAATTCGAATAATATCTTCCAAAAGATTCTAGAAGATAACTTATCTCATTGTTACAATCAACAATTTATTTTATTCAGTAAATTCTCGAATTCGAAGAATAATTGCCAAAAGATCTCCTAGAATCTAACTTATTGTTACATTTCAAGAATTTATATGAATATTTAAACGATATTGATGTTTATTTTACATCGATTATTTGCTTATAGTTAATATAGCAATCTGCTCCTTTGTAATTTCGGAAGATATTTGTTTCAAGCAGATGAATTGAGTGAAACTTTCAGAAGTAACCTTTCTGCACTTGCCACAGCACTTAGCGCAGAAATGCAAGCTAATATATTTCAACCATACAAATTTGACGTCTTATAGGGCAGAATATTAAAAGTAATAATTTTTTTAATTTATTCTCATGAGATCTAACATGAGTTGTTTATGCTAATCTAGAAGACTTTCATCATATAACATTAACATAAAGTATTACAAATAAAGCTACAGTCGTCAATCCTTTACAAATCTGAAATTTGTAGATTTATAACTTTGTAATGTGTATCTATTCTGTTCTATAAAAGCGTTCTGCCCATATCGGGATATAAAAATCTATAAGAGCAAATTTCGTATTTTTTATTAATAGTGAACAAAAAATTACAGACATATTTTAAGAGCAAATAAAATTAAAAGGACATAAAGATTAAAGTACCGAAAAAACTGCGTCCATTGCAATGAGCAAAAATGATGGAAACATTGAACAGATAACATCAAATCCATCATATCACTTTCTTGTGCACTGTTATCAGAATTCACCGAAAATAAGATTTAAAAATCTAAATTTTAAGAAATTTAGACCAGAATTAAAAACTACGATTAGAAACAATTAAATTAGAAATAACCAGTCAGTAGTTTTAATGCACTCGAAGAAAACAAAATATTACAGTTTAAAGAAAAATAATTAGCAATGAAACGAAAATGTAAACGAAGAATAAATTTTTGCTAGCGGAAATGCTTTAAAATAAATACAGTCGGGAAAGCATTCCAAGATTTCTCGAATTATCGAATATAAAAAAGAAATTAGACGAAATGTTGTATAAAGTGACATAATGTAAAATATATTTGGTGCGCAAATCAACGGAGTAATTTTTGCTATTCAAAAAATAAATTGATTTGTAAACGCTGAAAATTTTACGGTCAAAGGCTGACAAGCGAAGCATTACATTACCATTTCTCGTTGAGATCTGCAATGATAACAAAAACAAAGACATAATGAAAGTCTCTGATGTCTTCAAGCAATTAGGTTTTCGGCTTTTACTTTTCCAATACGGATGACGGATAGATAAGACAATACGTAAAAAAGCGTATATGAAGCTATAGCTGAGGATTAGAAAACTCTTTTAACAATTTCTTTGAAATCTTATAATTATTGTTTAATTAGGAAGCTCATGATAGCTGCAAAATGAGATCTCTCAAAAGCTAGCAGTGCACTGTCATTGACCCTTTTACCAAAAAAGATAAGAAACGTGAAGAGAAAAATAGAATAAGAATATGAATTCTATTTTGCTTCATGCACAATTAAAATTCAAAATAGATAATAACCTAATATTTGTGTTATACTTCACTAATACCCAATGAATACACTGATAAAAAACTTTTTGAGATCGTTTATAACGAAAAATAAGCAGCATAAATATTTACCACGCTTTTATTTTCATACTAAAAATTGGATTAAATGTTTCTGAACATGGCAAGGATCCCATAAAAGTAAAATAAATTTTAAAATTTAACAATGAACTATAGTTATACATGTTAAGGAATATATACACACTTTCCTTAACAGCTGATATTTTAAAACGATAAATTCCGTTCCAAAACGTGCGTATTGTATCAACAATGGTATCCTAAAGAGAAGGCATAAACAGAAAATCTTTGATCAATCATAGTTTTAAAATTTTAGAATTAAAAATGGTGAAATGTTTGATATTTCCGGAAACTTTAATTACAATTAATTTTGATTATTTTTCAAGATGAAATTTCAATTATCTTTTACAATTTTTATAATTTTACAGATTTTATCAAATTTACAACAAATATTTGTGAAATATCTGGTGGTGTTATCAAATCAGTAATTGATCCTTGAATTATCCATGGCTTAAATGTTGTTGACTGATGTGAAATGAGATCCTTCTTCATTCCATATTAATTTGTTCAATTTTTTAAAATTCATTGAGCGAAACAACAGCTATTTTCGTAACTTTTTAGATACAAAGAAATGTTTATAATTGCTGTTCCCATATTGAAGTTCTAACTATTGCAAGTGAAATGTTTCAAAACCAACAGACATAGATCATGAGCACTGCTCATTCCTTCTAAAAATTTATCAGCTGTTCAGTTAAATAAATAAAAATTCATGAAGTCTTAACATAATGGGAAATTCAATATTTTCTTCATTAGCAAATTCCATTTTTTTAAGAAAATAAAATTAATGTTTGTTCTCTGTGCGCTTACTATCTAGACTGATTAATTCTCTAGTTAGATCTAGCAAAAATACTTACGTCCACAGGAACATATCCTAGGTCAGGATCAGAACTAAACATCTTTTTTGCCTTCGTTCTTTATTGCCGTCATTATTATCGTCTTTACAAATTTTTTTCGATAGATTTATTATTTTCGGACTTCCCATCCGTTTTATCACAGACTTCCTGTTCTTCGCGACTTCCAACTGAGTCAATATCCCTATCATTTAATCATATTTATCAAGACAAATTAAAATGGCTAAAAAAACAAGTGATGATTAAAGCTCATTATTATTTTGAGTCGAACGATGTGCATCTTGAAATCATTATCATTACAGTGAACCATAAATGTCAAACAAACTTTGCAGGAGACGATCGTCCAGATAAACTTTCTTGTATCGTTTCAAAAACTTGTGAACTACGAGGATCCGGATAACTACTAGCACATAGTTGACCGTCATGATTAATATGTGCTGAATTGATATGAAGATCTGATGCGTTTACAGGATCTCTTATAACATAATCGTCTGATTCATCAAATTCGTTTGGTATGCAAATTGAACTATTGACTGAAATTGCTTTCGCCTTAATAACAATCTAATCTGATTCATAGCTTTTCTCATAAATAATAAAGTTAACGAAAGATACGGCATATTAAGGAATAATTTAAAATGTCATAAAATATTGTATTCATTCTTATTCACCAAACTTCCATAATTTATCATTAAGAACTCTACTTACATAATTAAAATGAAGCCTTATTCTTATTGACTTGAAGGTGAGAAAGTAAAAACAAACACGATAAAGGAAATACTGCATTGAAAGAGTATTGAAATAAAAAGTAACGCTCCGCAAATCAATTAAATCAATTCCACTCAGAAAGCAAAGATGTCACTGACAGCCGTTTGAAAATTACTAGCAAAAGAATTATGTGCTAAATTAAATATCATCAGTCTTCAAAGAAAAATATATTATTCTTTTAGAATTTTTTTCTTCTATATTTTTCTTCAGAATTTAAAACATACTGCTGACAAAACTTCTATGTAGGAAGTCAGAAAAGTTGCAAAACATAACCACCACTAGACATATAAACTATAACAATAAACTAACGTTGTTCCTTATCTGCATCCGTAAGATGCATAACTATATCGCCCATATCGCGCAAACCAAAACATCGTTGTCCACAACCAAAGGATGAAGTTCGTGATCTGGAAAAGCAGAATATAATAACAAATCAGATAACTTATTACTTATAATAGTTATGTATTTACTTATTGCACATTTTTATATTTTTGACAAAAAATAATTCATGATTTCCACAATATCCAATCCCGGAATATTTAATACGCTATGCTAAATTGAATAAACAAATTGATAGATATACCTTGATAGACTATCGACACTATGTAGTGAACCACTCACTGATTTGCCGAGTGATAAGACACCAGCACCGAAATCTACCGGGACGTGATCACTTGTAGGATCGCTATTAATGTGATGTTTGGAATGTGGAGTTGAAAGTCCCGATCCTATGCTTCCAGACCGAACTGAAGTTTTTATAATTCATAAAATTGAAATAGTGAAGAAAATAAAAAAATCATATAATTAGATTAAATAAAAGATGGAAAATTAGATTTTCAGAATTCAGTTTACTTGTTGAAAAATTAAATCCTTTCACTTGAATATTGAAAATTTTGCTTGATTTTTATCACACAACTAAATTTTGTCATCAAGAAATACGAAAGCTAGTCGAGTTTAATACAAAGTTGATAATGCAACAGCATGCCAACATGAAAGACGAAGAATCAACACGTCTTATACTTGACTACGAACTTCTCTACCTATTTTTTAAAAATATTGCTTGTACCAAGTGAGATGTCTAAATTCAGATAAATCAAATAAAAGTATGTTGTAATGCATTTTACTGTGATTTAATTGTGGTCACAAATATGTATTGAGATCTCTTAAAAATACACAGGAAAAAACATGACAAAAAAATTTTTAAGAAAACATTACATCCCATCTGTTTCTAAAATGAATAGAAGCAAACGAAATTTACCACGATATATTGGATAAGGATCAGGTATTGAGGGCGAAAGAGAAGAGTTTGGCGAATGAACGGCTGAGAGACCAGTTGAACTCACTGATGATGCTTGGGATGTATTCGATAAACGATGTGCGCGTGACATAAAGTCACGAGAGAGTTTTCGAAATGGCTTTCTGTAAAAAATTTTTTTATAAAACATTTCAACAAAATGTGTTTTGTAATACATTTTTCCAAACTATTCAATACTTCATTCGTATCGATTGGAATACTTTTTTAAATATAGATTATTGTATAAATATCTGCATATAAATGTAGATCTAAACATACTGAAACCACGATTTGCTGCCTAAAGAAAAGCCCTCTTTCGAGCATCTTCTTGAGAAACACAAGCTGACGGTGATGGCTTATTAGAAAGATGTATGTCTTCGCTTTGCGGTAAGATACCACCACTAGGCCTATAACAAAACAAAAAAAAATAACTGAGAAGAAATAATTTACGGCATATTAGCAGCAGTTCTTCACTTACGGTGAACTCGGTGCTGGTGAACCATGATCGGGATGCATCAGTTTTTTCCAGTACATCGCGGTTGCTGATGTACAACGTGTGATGCACCAAATGAATATGCTCTGAACAAATATTTATTAAGCAAAATATATTTCCATCAAAAGATAAAGAAAGGGATTATTGTGATTAAAATATCACAGAAATGAGAAACATACCGTGGCGCTCCGTTTGCTGCCATTGAAGAATAGCAACTATCACTACTGTCCGACACATATGATCGAACTTCTTCAAAATTGAATTGCGGCTCTCCTGAAAATAAAAAATATACATAGATTTATCACAGAAGATATTTAGTTGAAAACACAATTTGCTCGAATTTAATTTCAATCATTTTTCTTTTCTTATTTCAAACCTCTAGCTCTGTAAAATATTTGACTCTAGTGGTTATCATATGCCTTAACTTAAACGGTTAAAATGATTTCGTCAGAAACGAAAGCTTTCTTTCAATTCATATTAGCGAAATTATTTCTTGATGATAATATGAAAATTGATTAATCACTGACCTATTGATAAACCAAGATGCGATGCACTTCCTGATGACCATGAATTCATTTCCATTGCAGCATATTCCAAATTATCTCCAGATGCATCCTTTGATACTAAAAGTGATCAAAATAATAATTAAAATTATTAAAATTTCAAATAGAAAGAAAAATTTATTAATATTTTTCAACAAACAACTGTGCACAGCATATTCTTAGTTAGTCGATCCCTTTCCAAAAAAGATTTTTATCGCAACAAAAAAGATTTTTAATTTCAAAATTGCCAGAGTGTTTTTCATTATACGGAGCAATAAAAATTGATTTATTCACAAAAATAAGTAGATGAAGAAAGCACTAAGAAAATAAGTAAAAAATAGCAATAATTATACAAAATGATATAATTCTAACAAATCTTAGGAAATGTGAAGTTGAATGAAACAACTATCGTTTTGCTAAACAAAGATTTCGGAGCTATGCTCATATATCACTGGATTCATTTGGAATATATTATGCATTTTGAATGTCTTCTTTTTGTTCATAGAAAACTAGCGATCCCACTACTTACTTAATGAAGAGTAAAATAAGGTTTAAAGTGACTGCAAACTATCAGTATCAATCATCGAGGATTTCGAATGAAATAAATAAATATGTCTTTAAGAGTCGAACAATATTTTGCAAGCACTTTGTTCTACTTATTTTTCCAAACGTTCACTTCCCTTTAATTTTACCTTAATTCAAAATATGAGTAATTTTACTTTCACCAGGTGTTGCCTGCAAGAAGTCATCATTAGTACTCGTGTTCCCAGCAGCTGAACATAATGTCTCATCGGCTCGATCACCACGCTCAGGATTTTCATTGGTTGTTGAGAAAGCTTTACGAGATTCAGAATGAGGCATAAACAGTTGTTTCGACATGGACGCATGCGTTCGTTCGATGTTTGCTTTAATTTTTTGCTCCACGTCTGTTTTACAACGATTCGTTACTTCCTCCAAATCGTTCCGTAATGTGCCACCACTGTAATTAATTCTCTTTAATTTTAAAGAGAATAAAGATTCAAAATTTCTCGAGCATATACAGTGATAAAATAAATGTATTTATAACTCATGGCATGGCAAGATTTAAATAACTATTAAATACCGAGAAGAAATAATTCATTCACCATTCGGCAAACAGATATGAGAATTCATTGCTCAGACATACAGTAATTAACATCAGAATGGTAAATGAAAACTAAGTTACACAATCTTAAATACAGAAGACTATAAATTTCATGAATTTATATTTAATCTCGAATATTCAACTTAAAAATTTTCTTATCTTGATTTATAACTGACGTCGACAACGAAATCACGAAAAAGTAAGACAAAAGCATTGATTTCAAATCTCCAATGCAAATTGGAATCAATATAAGTATCGAAAACTCAACAATAAATAGTTCATTAATATTAATAAATTTTTATCGACACAATATATTAATAAAAAACTTGCCTATCTTCAGTTTCTTCCGTAGCCGACGATGAAGCCAAAGAAGAATAATGTCGAGAAAGAATCGACCATTCCAAATTTTCTAGTGATAAATCTGCCGGGAATATCCCTTACTGTTCTCACTTCCTGTTCTGTAAAAAAGTCATATTGTTCAAATCATTTCTGAGTTAAAATAGAATTCAAAAATACAAAAATCAGCTTCAAGTTAATATGCAAGAAACTGACTGAGCAACTGCCGATGATGAGGGCAATGATATTTTCGTGTCAAAACTTCGGGTACGGTCAATTTTTTAGCTAACAAATTTTGCCCAGATCGTGAATTCCTTAAACATTTCCCTCTGCAAAAACATTATTGTAAATTTAAGCAGCGAAATCTCGGTAAAAAGTGCATTTGGAAATATGAAATCTCAAGCATGCACCATAGTTGATAAAATTGGAGATTTAGAAATCCAAAATAAAAAAATGAGATCGTTACAATTGTATGCATATGTAAGCTGATCCTGATCAGCATCTGAAGTTGAATTAAAGGATAACAGCGTTAACGGCTTTTTTTTGACATGAATAATCGATGAATATTAGAATAAATTATCAATGTTTTAGGTTATCGTCGGAAATTTTTTGCTGGAAAAACTACTAAAATAGTTTTATATAATTAGCAATGAAGGAACTGTACCTAGTCGCGGTCGAATCAAACCACAAAAAAGAGGGAACATTAGGCGATAGCGTGTCTTCTTTTCTCTTTCTTGAATTGAATCTGCAGCCCATTTATAACCACGTAGTTGAGCTCGTCGTTCTTTCAGTGACAATTCATCGGGTGTCAATTTTCTGAAATCAGCACACTAACGAATTTTCTAAATACGAAAAATTATTATTCTTCTAACTTTATTCATAAAGTATGAACTCTGTATCAGTCTCAAATAACTTTATAACTTCCTTTTTGAGACTATATCTATAACTATTACTTCGTTTTCTGAAACTGAAAATTGTTCAAGTGAATCTTTACTTTGTAAAAAAAAAAAAAAAACACCACATTAGCGACTATTTGATGACACAAATTAACATTCAATCATTCTCCTCTCTTAACAAACAAAGCTAAATTACTTTGATGGAGCAGTCCCTACTCTTCGAAGTCCAGTGTGCGTATGAAGTCGGTCGCGATGCGCATGATAAGTAGACGTCAGGTGTAGTAGTGGTCTGAAAAAGACAACTGAAAAAATGCGCTTCAGACTGTTTAACTATTAACTAAAATATAAAGTAAGCGTTATCTGTTGAACAGAAAGAAAAGTAGTCAGAAAATGCTTGATATCAATAACTAATATCACTAATAACTTTAAAATAACATTTGAAATCCAAGTCCCCGCAAAAATAGCTTAAAAAGCAAATCATAGGCTTAAAGACCACAGAAAATCAGAACTGAAACTGACCCATTTGACATTTTTCTCTTTTTTCACACTCCTCTTCTATAATTTTATTTAGCTTGTTGTGCACATCAGCCGCTACTTCTTCACAGTCGCAGAGTGCCCACAGTTCACCGGAACCGCAAGGTGATGAACGACCCATCACCATGAAAAATATCGCTCCTGGCAACCAAAACTAGCCATGTATTGCCGCTAAAATTATAAACTAAAAAACCGCTACGTAATAAACATAAAGTTAAAAGATATTCTTAAGTACACGAAATAGATGACCCCTTAAAGTACAATATAGTACAACGAAGTATTAAAATTAATTTAACCATTTTAAATTTTATCAACCTTACCAAATAACAGACCGGTCGTGGAAGTGTTGACGTATGATATGAAATAACAAAGTAACGCTGTTTATAAAAGCTCAGAAAACTTTAACTGAGATTAAGAGTTTTCTTTTGATTAGTGAACGAGTTCTGCAATACGCTAGTAAGTTAATTTTATATTGTTTAAGCAAATAAAAATATGATTATTGATTATTTTGAAAGAATACATAACTAGTTTAAATGAACCGAAAAATATTTAGAACTTACAGGAAATTCGACGAAATCGGTTACTTTGAACGGCGGAATGCCTGATTGCGATAGAGCATCCGCGGGTGCTGGTTCAATACCTCGTCGGCATAAAATGATTGTATGATGATAAAAACATAATCGATAAGGTCCGAGTAGTGATGGATCTTTTGTGCATAAATTAATCAATTTCTCAGAGGATTTAATTGATTTTCGAAACTTCGGATGTTCAACTATCGTTACATCCCAAGCACATTCTGAAAAATTTTCCTAATAAAGCATTTTCGAAAGATTATAAACCACAAAATAAAATAACAAGAATTGTAGTTACACAAAACTTCATCACTATTTTTCAATTTGACAAAGCAGCTTAAAAAACGATAATATCTAATTTTCTCTAAAACTCCAATCTCTAAAACTCCAAGGCAATCAACACTTCCCATCTTATATTATTGCTAGATTATAGATAAAAAAATATATGTACATATACACGTTCCAAGTAGCTACTTAAGGTCATCTGGATGATGAGACATATGGCACATGTCGTTAAATTTTGTTTAAGCGGTTATTGATTCGCTCTTTCTACACAACCATAGCTAGCAATAACAAAAATATAGTGACTTATAAATTCAACAATACGTAAAATGTGTTATTATTAATAAAAAGCCAACGAAATGAGTTTTACCAAAAATTCATTAAGAAGAACAGGCCGTCCAAGATGTAGAGCTCGTGCCGGTATCACTGCAGACATTAACATTTCATACCACTCATCACTCATTACATCCGTTTCAGCTCGCAAAACAAGTGTTTCATCAGGTGTCATAATTGCTACACAGTATTTTAAACGACCGTCAAACTGTAAAAATAATTTTACTGGAGGATTTATAGAATAACTAAGGAAATGATATTGACTCAAAAACTAGAATTTCGATTAAAGATCAACAATCCCTATTTGAATGGCCTAGCATTCTATATTCTTTAGAAAGCTCTAAAAATCTTTCTTATCCACATAAAATCAGAAATTATAATTGGTTCAGATTTATTAGAAAAAGAATCCTCCCAGAAAAAAAAATTTAAAAAAATTATCGTGAGAAAAAAATTTGAAATCGAAGCAAATGAAAAAAGAAAACTAAAAAATGCATAACACTGTCACCACTTATATAACATTTTGTATGCATAAGTGTAATGTTTTTCAAAATTCCAGTATATTTATCCATTAAAAAAATATACTGTGAAAAGTAACATCTGAGCTACTTAGAAGACAAAATGCAATTTAAAGTAATTTTTGATTATACACAAAGAGCAAATGAATTAGAAATTCTAATATTCATTGCTGAACAATCTTCATTATTTAATGCCAAAATTCATGCAATCCGATAATTTAACCACTCTAATATAAACAGAAGTTTAAATGATTTCAATCTATTTTTATGGTCAGTAATAATCGATAACTTAAAAGAAATGTTTTTTTTTTAAAATATATCAATACTTGATCTTTTATCAACCAAGAAAACTATAATACTACCACTCCTTAATTTCATTAAGCTATAAACCAATATCTGAATGATACGAATATATTAAAATTCAGTGAAAAGTTCACATGATTTTTAATAACAAAAAGAATAGCTTAAGCCCTCAGAATAACTTATATGAACTGAAATAATTATTAACTGAAAGAAAATAATCCTTTTAAGCAGAAAGTCTCCGCACTGAGAAATATTGCATCTAATCATCTTGCAGAAAAATGGAAAAGCGTTAAAGATAGCTTTTCATCAGAACTGAATAATTCTTTATGTGCAATTGAATATTTGCAATTTTCATCAATAAGAAGTTTTTACTAATCGGATTATTCTTTCAATTAATAGGCACAGGACCTGAGATGAACAAAAATAATCCTGCAATGGGTCTAAGTCACATAAGAAAATAATGATTCGGCTTACATGCCGATTAATGTTGAAACAATTAGAGAGATCAATTAAATGCCGCGGATGTCTGTTCTTCCTTTGAGATTTCTTTTCATTTTCATGTAACTCAAGCGCTCGATGACCTAACACTGCATAATACACTCTTTTTGTTTTCTGAAAATTAATAAACAGTACTCGAAATTGCTTGATTTATTGTTTAAGAATAATTTTTTTACCAAAAGGAATAAAATGATAAAATCTTTCTTAACTATTACTGAATAAAATCACAAAAATCAAATACAAGCAAATTATAATTAGAGATTCTGCTCGGGAATCTAGTATTGAATACAAAAACGTAGATGGATATTTAGATTTATCAAAGATAAAGATTCAACTTATATGATTATAAGTTTGATGAATGCTTTTGAAAATTTAATTCTAAATTAAACCCTAATTGGAAATCACAGCATTTTAAAAAACCACTTACGACAGGCGAAAACGCAGCTGTAACGTAGCCTGATTTAAGAACACCAGCTTCTTCTTCCATTGGACTTGAAGTTCGTCTTTTCTCCACTTTTTTTTATTTTAAAATAGATAAAAACAATTCTGTGACAGCATAGATTTCTGTTCCATCGATATCAAAAATATTATTAAATATTGTAGAACTTATGAAATTCCATTTTTCAAACATTCCGAAGTTACTGGTTTTCCCTTCAAATGCACGACCAAAATGACAAACGAGGATAATACTATACCTCTGGATACTAGATATATATATGAGTGACGGAGACAATCTTCTCCAGATGAAAAAACAGAAACTCTGAAATAAAAATTTCATGGAAACCAGTTTTCAATTCAGTACTGAATAGACCAATTAAAATATGGATAAATCAAAACACGACAGATAGCTTACACTTCTAAAATAAAGAAAGCAATAAACATACATCATATGTAGTTATACAGCAATAGCTCTCAAATATCAGTTGAAAGTTAGTAACAAATGTAACAAATGAAGATTCAACAGAAGGGAAAGGATAAAAGAAATTGAAAGAAAAGTCAAATGAAAATATAATTTGTAGTATAAAACGTGAAGGAAAGAGTGGTAAATATAGAGAGCAAGGGAGCATACGTCACAATGCACAATCTTGTCGTTCGTTTGCAAAAGTGTGACATTATTTGAAGCAAAAAGATGAGTACAACGAAATGACCTGTGCTATCAGTATACTAGATTCTAAATTGCGGGAAAATACGGAAATAACCCATTGAGAATGTTAGGACAACAACTACTATCGTACATACAACGTCGATGAAATGATCGCGACCACGAAGAGAGAAGAGTGCGGAATATCTTCTGTACTATTTGTCCATTTATCGATTTTACTAACATGATCTAACCGTCTACTAACCTCAGCTCAACTCTTCACCTACCCCCTGACCTTTCAACTGACAACACGGTCTAGACATAGCATATGACTAACTGTAATTTTCAGCGATCGCTTTTAACGACAAATCATTGAAACCTATCATCCCATGATTATGGCCACATGAAATGTTCGATTGATCTCAGAGCATCAATTCTAATTTCATTTTTGCGCTCTCGGTAGGATGATAGCTTTCCTCTATCGAAGTATTTTTAATAGCTTCTTATGATAAACGATGTTTTTACGGCTGAGCAATCAAATGCATCCTATTCGAATATTTAGTTTAATGCATCCAGCAAATCGTATATTTCAGTCTAATTGTGATAATTTTGATTTTTGCTTTTAAATTTTATTCTTTTAAATCTCTAACTAAATCTATAAGCTATAAAATGTGCATCTGCACAACTTGAACATATTTTATTTTACAATAGATAAGATTATTGGATATAAAATAACATTTTTCCAAGAAGTGAGCATTTTTTTTTAATCTTTATAATAGCTTATCTAATTAGATATTACTTTCTATGGATAAAATAAAATTTTAATTGCTTTTATAGTGATTCCAGTTAAGGTAACCATTATATTATGACTATATTGTCGTAGGAAATAGATGAAATAGAATGAAAGCTAAATTTATGATATGATTATAAAATCATTTTTAAATTGTAATTATTAAGTGATTATTATCATTCACAAGTTGTAACTATTAAAAAGCTGTCTTTTAAAGCGATTGTTTTTAGCAGTGAAGCTACACCGGATTTTGATCCCATTATGAAAAAATTTAGACATAAAATAATTTCAGCATATCAGCGCTCTTTCTGATTTCATTCAAATTTAAATTTTTACGAGATCATTCGTTAGGCTCAGATAAAAATATTTGATGTCCCATTAGTATCCTCCAATTACTTCATATTTTTATCAAAATTCAAAAAAAAAAATTTACTTCAAGGTAACATAGAATTATGTTATGAATCAAAAATGGCTATAATAAATTGAGGAAATTAGTAATAAATAGATTGAAATTGTATTCAGTATTAATTATAAACTTTTAAATTTTAACTTCCTTGAAATTCACTTATCTATTCTATTCAATTCTTTTAAATATTAAATAAATATTTCTCTAAGTTATAAATGAAAGGAATATATGTATGGATTTTGAGCAACAAATTTTAAATATGACAAATATAAGCATCACAAAAATTAATTTCATAAAATCAACATCAATTTCAATATTACAAAAAAATATAATAATTTTAAAATTTCAAATTATATTTTAATTGAGTAAAAGTAAAAGAAAAAATACATATACAACAATATTGTAGCATTTTAAAATTCAAAAATATTCACTAAGCGATATAGCAAGAGGAAAAAACGAAAGAAGAAGAAAAATTAGTTTATTAAATATTTTTGAAATTAAACTCACAAAAAAAAAAAGAAAAACATTGCCTTAATAACTATCAATTATACATTTTCAATCAAATGCAAAAACATTTAAAATTATTGATGAAAAATTCAAAAAATAATTTCTAAATTTTCTCATAGAAATTGATAAATAAAATAAATAAATAAACAAATAAGCGAAAAAAAAGAAAAAGAAAAATTGAAGAAGAAAGATGCAACAGAATGATTGAGAAAAAGAAAAAAAACATCAATCAATGGAAAAATTGGTTAAATTTTGTTTTGAATTGCAAAAAAAAATATAGAAAATATTTTATTTTATTTATTATTTAAAAATAATATTTTAATACAATCTTTTTCTAATTTTTCCTTTTTTCTTTTTTTTCCTATCTTTTGTACAAATATTATTACATTTGATATTATTCTTTCAATGAATTTAATATATTTTATTTCTATACCGTAATCATAATCATATGATCGAAGAAAAATAATCATTTTTACTACCAATGAATAATAATATTGGTAAATAGAATGTAAGCCAAATTGTTTAATTAAAATTTATTGATTATTTGAAATTATTTATTGATAATAGTTATACGGTATTTTTGTTTTCAAATTTGATTTAAAATAATCAAATTATCATATTAACATAATTTAGTCAAATTTCATTTCAATAAAGCTAATTTTGCTATTTATGAAAAAAATGTTAAAACATGTTTTTATAAATCAGGTTTCAAATTTGTATATACCGTAGTAATTTGATAACGTTGCAAAATAGCATTTTCTGGTGTAATATGATTTTTTTCTTTTTTTTAATGTATATTTTTTGAACAGAAAGCAATAAATTTAAGCACATATTACAACGGCAAAGAAACTGCATCTTTTTTTTTTTTTTTTTTATTATTCAATTACCAAAACTTTTTGAAAAACATTTTAACTGCAAATAAAGAATGAGAAGGCAGACAGACTTTTGAAATTGTTTTGACAATGCAATAAAAATAAAAGCAATCGTTTGAATTGTTAAAAAAGATTAGAATTAGAAATTGATCTTATATGATCTTAACCTCTTTCAAACATTTTCGCTATAAAAACATGAATCGTATGTGCCTTTTGAAAATAGGTATATATAAAATAATAATAATAATAATAGTGATAACAATTATAATAATAACAATAATAATAATAAATAAATTTCTAGCAGTATATTGAATTTAAATAATTTTGCTACTTTTTAATTATAGGGATTTTAATTTCATAACGAGACAATTTTAATTGAATGTTAAATTGCAATTAATGCATATTTCAAAACGGCATATTATCAAAATTTTAAATTTGAAATATATGAATTATTAAAATCTTCATACATCAATCAATATAAAGTTATTTTAGAAATAATTTCTCTAAAAATACTTAAATACTAATCAATGAATGATTGTATTCGTTATTTCATCAGAATAATTAATACTAAAATATCTAATCTATAAATGAGAGAGAGAGAGAGAGGAAGGGAAGAGAGGAAGAGAGAGAGAGGGAAAAAAATTAGAAATAATTCGAATGATATATTTTTGAAATTTACAATACATCCAATTTTTTTCGTTTTATTTGTTTATTCAAATTGTTATTTTATAATTGTTTTGTTTACGATATCAAATAGTTCGTAGTAAACAAGAAGAAAACAATTATTTTGTGGTATTGTAACAAAAAAAAATTGAAAAAAGGTAAAGAAAAAAAATATTTTTGAATAAAGAGAAGAATGTATGGTTTTTAAAGGAATGAAATTTGAAAATAATTGACAAGATGATGTTACTGATATGAGAGATGTGACATTATCATTTTTGATAGTTAAAATTTATTATTTAAAAAAAAAAAAAGAAAGGGGAAAAAAAAGGAAAAGCGAAATACCATGATAGAATAAGCATTATGTTTTGAAAATAGTTCGAAACAATATGAGGAAATGTTTTAAAAAAAAAAATAGGAAAAGATCGAAGAAAAAAAAACGACATAAATGTTTAAAAATGAAAATTTGCTGTAAACAACTTCTCTTCATGTCTTTCCATTATTTTATGTTTTTGTTGACTGTTCAAAATCAATGTCGTAACATTGATGATGATGATGATGATGATGATAATAATGATAGATGACAATGATGATGATAATGATGATGATTATATCTTTGATTGCTTTAAAAAAAATGAAAAAAAAGCGAGAAAGACAAGAATGAAAATTTGTAAACAGTAGAGGACAAACCAGAAAGTTTTTTTTTTTTTTTTTGCACTATTTAAATTTTTGAATAATCAATGATGTAAATTACATCTTTCATAATTTTTCTCGAATTTTATTCGTCATCTATCATTCATCTATCATTTGTCATCCTATTTCTTGAAATGATTAATTTGTTTTACTATCGTCAACAATTTCATCGTACATCTATTTAAATAAATTTAAAAAAAAATGAAATGTCCTCATATTTATGATTATTCGAAAGAAAAAAAATGCCTATTTTTCAAGTATTTAAAAAAAGAGAGAGAAAATGAGTAACATTTATCATTTGAAGTTTGATGCAAAAAATGATTTGAAATGAATATCTGATTTCATATTATTGACTCCTATCTAATCTGATAATACTGATAAGTTTCTTCTTCTTTGATAATAAAATAATTTACAAAAATATGCTAAATTACCATTGCAACAACTTTTTTTTCCCCTTGTAATAATATAAAAATGTGGAAAAATATGAAATATATGTGATAAACATAAAAAAAAGCTGTGTTAAAATTTCATACAAACAAATATTTGTTCATTGATAATACACATATCTGATTACATTTGATTGCTGATAATATATATATATATATAAACTGATTGTATCTGATTGCTGATAATAATAATAATTATAAGGTAAATTTCATCAGATATTTGATAATTTACCATTTCATTTTATCCTTTTCATTGTCACCAACAAAAATACAGGAAGATATATTTGTCAGTATTATTAATCTTGTCATCTATTTCATTTTTTTTAATAAAATTAGTTTAAGCAATTTCGAACATGAAAAATCATAAACTATGATAGAGCTGAAATATTAGAAATTAAAATTTCTAATCTATTTAAAAATAAGCTAACATATCTATCAAAATTTCTCTACAAAAATGACAATTATCATATATTTTATTTTATTCATCTAACAATAAATCAAGATCAAAATATCAATCCTAAATTGATATCATAAAGTTTAGAAGAAAAGTTCACATATCAATCGAAATATGCTTACCTATCTTCAACTAAATTCTGATGAATGAAACAAATTCTTATATAATTTATAATTGAAATGATAGCGTTTTCACATTAACTACTGATTCATCATTAATCATTTATGATGATTTGTTCCAATGTTAGTAATGATGATGATGATGATGATGATGATGATGATGATGATGATGATGATATGATGATGATGATGATGATGATGATGGTGATTATATGAATAAATAAAAATAATTGTGATAAGGAAAAGCAGAAAATTCCTATATGCTTTATGACACATTGGTTAGCATGTTTTGTAAATTATCAAAAAAGAAGAAAAAAATGAGTCAGAAATTCAGAAAATGCTGTTTTAATTAATAATAAATTGTCATTATGTGATAATTTCAATCAAACATATAAAATTTAAATTTAATTTGAAAATATTAAATTCCAAATCTAAAATCAATTTACATATTTCTCACTTTTCATACTTCTAATCAAAAAAAAAAAAAATTCAAATATGGCAACTTTTTTAATACAATATGCATATCAAATCACCAATTCATCCCATAATAATGTCTATCATCTTCATAATTTATATAATATTTACCTGGATGATTCATTCTGACAAGTTTAATTTATCATTAATATTAAATAAATCATTGGAATATAAAATAATAATACTGTAACTATTAATTTGGAAAATTGCAAAAATGAATCATAGAAAAATAATACCGTAAATATTAATTTGGGGAAATGGAAAAGTGAATCATCGGAATATAAATTAATAATACCGTAACTATTAATCTAGAAGATTGTAAAAACGAGTTATAGGAATATAATACCGTAAATACCAATTTGGAGAACTGTAAAAATGAATCATAGAAATATAAGACAATATTATAATATTGTAACCATTAATTCGGAAAATTGTAAAATGTATCATAGCATTACAATACCGTAAATATTAATTTGGAGAACTGTTAGATTAATAGTACCGCAAACATTAATTTGGAGAAGAACTGCAAAAGTAAATCATAGAAATATAAAATAATAATATTGTAATTATTAATTTGGAAAATTATAAAAATGAATCATAGGGATACAGTACCGTAAATATTAATTTGGAGAACTGTAGGATTGACACATAAGCATAAATTAATAATACCGTAAACAGTAATTTGGAGAACTGTAAAAGTGAATCATAGGAATATAAAATAATAACACTGTAAATATTGATTTTGAAAATTGCAAGAATATATCGTAGGGATATAATACTGTAAACACTAATTTGGAGAACTGTAGAAATGAATCATAGAAATATAAAATAATAATACTGTAATTATTAATTTTTGAAAATTATAAAAATGAATGATAGCAATATAAATTAACAATTTGAAATGAATGCAAAATCATAAACATATTTACATGTTACATTTCATGGTTTTTTTTTTTCTGCTTTCTTTTTGTTGTTGAAAAGTTGTAAAAATTGAAATGATTGATTGAATTGCATTATCTCATCATTATTATCATTAAATCTTTTTTCTTCTTCTTCTTCTTCTTCATAGAAGATGAACAAATATTAATGTGACAATGTGACAATGAACATATTATTTACATAAATACAAAAAGAAAAAAGAAGAAATAGACAAATACATCCTGTTATAAAAGTGACAGCATTAATTGACAAATAGTCTGCTCAAGATTTTTCGGCATAATACGACAATCGCAGACGCCACAATGACTTACTTCTTTGCATTCCTATTTTTGTGTGCATCAAATTCGATTGTAATTCAATGAATATAAACTAAAAAAATATTTCGTTCTTAAAAAAAAAAAAAAAAAAAACGTTACGTGTTATGCGTACGATGTTTAAATAGACGGTTAAGATGAAATGGGTAAATTTAAGTTTTAATTTTCGTTTGTTAACTTAAGCATTTTTATGTTATGAATGCAAATAATGGAAATCGGGATAAATGATGATGACGTTATTTCAAGAGTGCTTTCTTCTACTGCAAAATAAATTGTAAACAAAGTTTAGTCATCATTGCAAATAAATTTTGATTGAACAGTCGGAGTCAGACAGTGGAAGCTGGCACTAAAATGAAAAACATTGAAAAAGGGACTAATTTTTTTCGTCTTTTTTTTTCGCTTTCCACTTCCGGTTGACACAGTAAATTATTTGTGACATGTGAAAAAGAGACTAATTTATAACCTTTTTTTTTCCCAACTGATTCTATCAAATTTAAGGCTACCTAATATTTCATATTATATTTCGTATATTACAGTATTCAAAAATATCTTCAATGATTACTTATATCTTTTCTATTGATAAATTTTGATTATCAGAATCTAATTATGTTTGATATTTTAAACATCACATTGATATTACTTCTTTCTTTGAATGGATTATTTTTATCATATTTATTATAAATTTGCTTATTCGCCAACTTTTTTTTCTCTAATCGATTAATGCTTTTTGGGAAAAGAATATAGAATATTTAAATATCATCTATTGGAAGATGATAATAAGCAAATAGATGATATAATATTTTGATTTATTATCGTTTAAAAGATAATCTATTAGAAGATGATAATAATCAATTAGAAGATTTCAATTATCATTGAAAAATATATGTTAGAAAATGATCTGCTAGAAGATGATAACAATCAGATAGATGATATAATATTTCGATTTATCATTTTTTAAAAAATTATCTGCTAGGAGATGATAGTAATCAATCACTAGAAGATGATGATAATCGGATAGATGATATAATATTTTGTTTATCATTTTTTAAAAGATTATCTAGTAGGAGATGATCAGAAATTTTCAATTATCATCTTTTAGAAAATAATATATTAGAAAATGATTTACTAGAAAATAATGTATTAGAAGGTGATAATAATCAAATGGTAGACAAGAAATAATTGCATAATATAAAAATTAAAATTAGGATTGTCTCGGATACGATAATAATCATATAGTACATTCTTAATGAATAATCTGATGATAGCAAATGAGTATTGATATGATTAATTAAGCGGATTAAATGTTGAAAAAATTTTTTATCGCTTAATAATTTGCTCGTCTAATAATGATAAGCGTAAGTTTGATTGAAATTAACAAATGAATTAGAATGGAAAAAATTACAGCTAATATTATAAACATTTTTTAAATGATTAATCATAGTTGTTGATCTTTGATGATATAAAATTTAGAAATGATAAAACATTTCTTTTGCGTTGATAACATGTAATATATACTCTCGAGGATAAACTAATTATGAGTTAGCATATTTAGTATATGAAAATTTCTATTAGCTATTATTTGAGAATAAAAGATAAATAAGAAGTGACAAAAGCAAAACATTTAAAATATTCCAATCAATTAAAACTTATCAACTACGATAGGTTTAAAATTTCATTATAGATAGAAAATTGATAAATAAAATGATAAAATAAAATAATGCAATACTGATAAATAGTATATATATTAAAAATTTTACAATTTTTGAAATTATTCACATATCATTGAGCAATGAAAAAGTTTGAATTTCTTCAATAACAATATTTTTCTAAAATTATAATTTGACCTTTTTTTTTTTTTTTTTTTTTAACATAAAGTATTATGTTGGCACTACCTTTCTCTACCTGATACGAACCATTGTTAGTATAAATGACAATTTTATGACGCAGAAAAGATGACAAAAAAAACCAGTCGATCAGCGAATATTCTGCGACAAAACTATTCTTTTGTTATATTCTTGAAAATTTGAATAATACAAGAGAAATAAAAAATAATATATAGATAAAGATATATACATATGGTAAAGATATGTTTGACATATTTAAGAAATGTTATGCATTGAATATGATATATATGAAAATATTTCTCCTTCCTTTATCGATCACAATAATAATACATAAATTTCTGATTAACAACGAAACAATAATTCATGATATAGATGTTATCATTAATTAAACAAAGTTTGATTATGCTATCAAACTATGATCGATTGCATAGAGTGGAAAATGTTAACGATGAAAATGTAAATTGATATGGAAAAATGATATTATATTTGTTGAATCGAAATAAATTTTAATTCATTCATTCTTTTTTGCAATAGTTTCGTACTATCATTTGTTGTAAATTTATTAAATTTGTTATTTTAATAATTTCTCGCTATACAAAAATATATTATTATTATTATTATTTTTTTTCTGATGAAAGTTTTAGAAATGAAAATTGGCAATATAATTTCTAATATAATTACATGTAATTATGTATAATTTTTCTTTCTTTTTTTTTTAAATGAAAAAAATTAATGTACAATAATGTAATTTAATCAGTAAATTGAAATATAATAATGATATTATAAATCAATCAATATAAAGTAATAATGAAAGTTAAAATAAATAAATTAAAATGCAGTAATAATGTGAAATGAAACCAATTAAATTATAATACAGTAATAATGTCAATTAAAAGCAATAAATTAAAATACAATAATGTTGTAAATCAATAAATGAATTAAAATACAGTAATGATGTGAATTAAAACCAGTTAAATTGAAATATCGTAATGATGTGAATTAAGACCACTTAAATTAAAATGCAGTACTGATATGAATTAAAACCAATTAAATTAAAATACAGTAATGATGTGAAATAAAACTAATAAATTGAAATACAGTAATATTAACAATAATTTTTCAAATTTCGACATTATCAAAGTATCGAAAAACACATAATACTTGCAAAAGATAATGAATTATGACTAACGGAAATCAAAATAAATAACTGCAACAGAAGAAGCTAGTTGAGACTAATTAATTAGCATTCAAAAAAAGTATTCAAATAATCAATAACCGATATGTAATTGATAAATGATAACGCTTTATGTCTGTTAAAAATTTCTCAACATTTTTTTCATTATCAGCACAATATATATCGAATTCGGCAAATAGATGATATATATCGAATTCGAAAGATAAATTGATATATATCGGATTCAGCAGATAAAATCTCTTGAAGCAAATAGATCTAAAATTTAAATTTAAAGCCTTTTGATAGCGCGCAACTGCATCTATCATCAACAAGAAATGATTTATAATATCAGTTTCTCATTCAATTATTTATTCATGAAATTATTCATTTTAAATTACAATTATTTATATGTTCGAGCTTATAAAGCTATCATTAGTTTTCTCGAGAATTACAATTTTTATGGTATTAATCAAAACATCTTATTTATGCATTAAGATTTAATCTAAATTTAATTTCAAATATCTCAAAGAAAATAACAAATTATCGTAATCAATAATGTGTTGATTGATAATTTGATAATCAAAATGATAATTTAAAATTTCTAAAAAATTGCTATCAATTCTGACTTAATTATAACTTTTACTTCATGTGTAATTAAACCATTAAATGGGTAATCTTTCGCATACCGATATGTAATAAATTCAGGTGAACGTGTAACAACGATCATTTTGAGGCTTAAGTTACACATGAAGTAAAAGTTATAATTAACTAAATTAATATAGAAAAATCTTTGCAACAAAAAAACTCATTTTATATTATCGTAGAATTAACAAATTATTCCATATTTTACTTAAGCCTCAAAATGATCGTCGTTATTCTATCGTAACAATAGACATATCATCGTTTACATTTCATGTTTCCATCTTCCTTCTTATCAATGATCTTCCAATTAATTATTAGGCTATCAAGTTGAAAAGGAAAAAAGTTTAGAGCCATTTACTCGATAATCAATTCTACGTTAACCTTATTCCTTAACATTTGAGCTTATTCTTAACATTTGACCTTATTCATAATTAGCAATGAAAATTTATTAAATTATGTAAATTTTATTTTAAATAAATTTTCCATTATTCTGATCAACTATTAATTTCATAAAATCAGCTTTGTTTTTACAAGTAGCAAAGAAAATTTTCAATTTTTGATAACGATAATGTTTGGAAAAAATAAAATATGAAAAATTGATTTGACGGTGATAAATCTTGCAAGAAAGTTCAAAGGTGAAAATTTATAGATCAAGAGATCAATATTATACATGGACTTAATTTGATCTACTAAATAATACTATAATTTTCTTGCTCTTTTCTCGAGACCATTATAATTTTTCTCGTTCTCTTCTCGAGTCCTACTCTATCACTTAATAATAATTAGCATATTATTTATTTCTATTGCTCTCTCTAAAAGAATGAAGTAAAAATCAAAATTTTACAATTAAATATATTTATCAGTATCAATTAAATCTTTTTTAGAATTTGAAAGAAAAAAAAGAAACTTATAAATAATGTGTTAAATAAATAAAAAAAAATTGAAAGTTGACTGATTAATTTTGATATTTAAGCCTAAAAATTTCTCATGAAAAATCTCGAGAATATAATGAACATAAAATTCTTTATACTTCATATCGCAAACAATTAGAATATATTAAAATTTGGAATCTATTTAATCAAACGAAAAATACAAAAAACTATTTCTTATATTCTTATTTTCGCTTTTAATGTTTTTTTTTTTTTTATAAATGAAATATTGAATAATTGAAGAGAATATTTTCATTTGCAATATGTTGTAAAATGTTTATTTGAAAAAATGAAAAAAAAAATGAAAATGAAAATCGATGTTATCATTCGATCATTTATCAAACAAATCGTTTGTATTTTCGTTCCCTATAAATATGCATAATTCAGTAGACGATATTCGAATTCAAATTAATTATAGTAAATGTATCATTCTCGATAAAAATATCCTGCGATTGTATTTTGTTGTATCGCTAAGACTTCTAAAAAAATTCGTAAATGCAAGCACAGAAGAAAGAAAATGTATGAAGGAAAATAAAAATTTGAATAGTTTGGAAAATAGATCATAGCATTACATAATCATAAAATGATAAATGAACATTTTAGCGAAAAATTCTCGAAGGAATTCTCGAGAAATAATTTTAGAGGAAACGAAAAAGCGGTAGAACTTTTTCCTACCATAATCGATATATCACATTAGCAAGGTAAAGCATTAATAATAATATGTATAACCTAGATAGAAGATATAAAAGATTTAATTTTATTTATTATTAAATTATCTCTTCTTGTTTATATTCTAAAACTGATTAATGCCAAATTAGCAGTTATTGTTAAGTTTGATAAATATGATAGAAAATATTTGTTCTATGAAGTAATTGCCCTAAAAGATATGAATAAAATCTTGAAATATGCAAAATTTTTATAAATAAATGATTCAAAAAGTATAAATTTATATAGGAAATTAAACTTTAATAAACTTAAATAGTAGTAAATATTAAGCATAAATAGATAGATATAAGGATTCTAGAAATGACCAAGAATTTCTACAGTATGACTAATTCCTAATTCCTTTTATTTTTCTTCTCCTCTCCTACTTCCATCTAAGAATCAATGATTTAATATTGTTAGATCAGAACAAATCATAAGAAAAAGAAAAAAAAAGATTACAATTAACAAATATATGTTAATTGATTGTTTACAATCTTGAATAGAAGATTCATTATCTTTTCATTTATCTTTTATCTAGCTTGATCAAATTTTAAAACTTTTCCCTACTAAAAGTTTGACAGATTGTCCTTTTCTTCAGGCTTGACGAAACGTCCTTTTCTATAGTTTCGATGGAATCTTTTTTCTGTAGGCTTGACGGAATACCCTTTTCTTTCAACGAAATGGAATATTCCTTCCTCTGCATTCGAGAATGCTCATTTTCTAAGCTCGAGAATGTCCAATTTTCTAAATCCAAATTTTCTTTACCTTTAGATTGGTTGAAATGACTTTTTTTAAGTTTGAAAAAATGTCTTTTTTCCAAATCCTTTTTTTTGGTTCCACGAATGTCCTTTTCTCTAAAACTGGATAAAATGACCTTTTCTCGAAGTTTTACAAAATGTCTTTTTTCCGGTCTAGACGAAATGTCTGTTCCCGGGTTCAACGAAATATTCTTTTTTCAAATTTTCTTCTGCTGATCCGAGAATGCCCTTTCCTCGAGACTGGACGAAATGTTCTTTTTCCCTAAACTCGCCGAAATATCTACTAAATTATTCAAAATATTAGTAAATATTTCCAATGTCATCAAAGATAGAATCAATGAAATTGAAATTATCATCCAAAATATTTTCTTCCAACAAAACAGGAATTATTTTATTATTCAAAATAGCAAGTAATAAACGAGTTTTGCTGAATAGCAATTTTTTCTAACTTTAATTTAATATTCTAATTTTGATTTTAAGTTTTTAAGTTCCATTCAATTAGCAAATAATAGATCGTAATTGCCAATAAATAAAAAATAGCCTATCCATTGCGCTGTTTGTTGCATTTCCAATATAATTAAAAATAAATTCGAACAAATAATATATTCACCGATAGCAAAGTTTAATTAATTTTTTAAAATTTACCATCTCCTATGATATTTCATTATGTTTATTAGCAACATTAAGCTTATATAAATTATATTCTCGAAAATGTTAAATTATATTTCTGAAAAAAAAAAAACTTTTATTCAAAAAATATTCTTATTATTATTATATTACTAACATTATTATTATTATCATTAGTATCAATTGTTATTGTTAATATCGTTGTTATTATCATCATCATCAGTACAAAACAAAAAGTTCAAATTGAAATGCAATGATTTTCACTATTAGACAATCTTGAAATTTTTGGCTTAACTAGCTCAAACTTTGACATTTTCAAAATATATGGCTTAAAACGATAAAACAATAATCTATCTTGGTAGAAAAGCAATTGCTGGAAAATTGTGCACTTCCTAGCTTATAACGATTTTATCAACAATCATCGAGATTGTCTAGTCGAGCTAATGATATTAATAAATTTTTTTCAAATTACCATAATTAATTTAATGCCAATATTTGATTAACCTATGCAGTAATATATATGTATATATATATATGTTTAATTGCGTAAACTTTAAACTGTAATGTTTTATTTTCATTTTTAAATTATTTTTTATTTTTTTTTGCTTGTTCGTTTCCCTCATGATATATACTGATATCATTTATTATTTCCTAACTTTCTCTTATCATAATATGTTTCGTTTTTTCTTTTTTGTTATTTTTTTTTTTTGGAGGAGGGAGGGGATTGGAGAAAATAAGATTTTCCTGTTATTGATATTTTACATTTTGCCTGTTTACAAGAAATATGAAAGAAAAGTACGAAATTCCTTTCTTTCTTTCTTTCTTTTTTTTCTCTCTCATAAAAATTTTTCAGAGGGAAAAATATTTGAAGAAATTTTAAACGTATAAATTTTATGAAAATTTATTGTATCAGGTTTAAATAATTGAGCAACAAATATTATTAAGTTTTGAGCATTTAATAGCAATAATTTTGAAATTGAAATTTCTATTTTCATTGAAGCAGGAATGAATATATGAGATGAATTGAAAAGTAATAGCCTAAGGCAAATATCAAGATTCGATCATGAAATAAAAGCTTGGCCTAATGCAATGGCTCGTTTGCTCGTTTTTTTTTTTTTTTAATATAAGGTATGTTTATTTATTGGAAAAAGTCTTGCACCAACATTCATCTAATATAAGTCGAACGATTTGGCATTGAAATAAATGGCCTATGAATGAATGAAGCCTAGAAAATTAAGCGTTAAATTTTTTTCAAAAAATTTATTTAATTAAAATCAAAAAATATTAAATAACAAAGTAAAACTTAACATAATACAAGTAATTATTAACACTTTAAATATGCATTTTATTTGAAGCAAATAATTTTTGCTTCAAATAAATATCATTTAAAAAAAAAGAAGAGAGAAAAAAACTATTTGTTTGTTCAAACAAACAAATCTATTGAAAATAAGTAGCTCGAAAGAAATCGATGAAATTCAATATTTCCATAAAAATGATAAATGGAATAGCGATTATTTTATGGCTTATTTTTTTTCTTTTTATCATCATAGTCTCGATTAATTTGATATTGACATGATATCGATATTTTTGAGCTAACTCATATGATATTTCGTTCTTTATTTTACCAATAAATTATTTTCATAGACTAAATAATCTTTAAAAATATTCATAAATTTTATTGAATCTAGCGAAATGGAAAAAAACGAAAAAGGAAAGAATTTAATCATAATAATAATAATAATAATATCTACATATGATATCGTATCATCGATAAATGATAATTCAAAAATATCGACAAATCTTAACTGTATTATTTGATTATAAATATTATTTGAAATGATGATAAATAATAAATTAATCATAATAATAATAATAATAATATCTACATATGATATCGTATCATCGATAAATGATAATTCAAAAATATCGACAAATCTTAACTGTATTATTTAATTATAAATATTATTTGAAATGATGATAAACAGTAAATTATTGTTATTGAAGGATTTTTTTTCAATTAATTTAAATTAATTGAATCAATAATAAATTTAACAATGATAAAAATATTGAACGAAAAAAATTTACCAAACATACCCTATCATCATTTGTTATTAAACGAATTCAAATTTACTTCCTTATAAAATAAGATACCATATTTTCATTTGCTTTGCTTTTTTTTTTCTTTTTTCATAGTCTCAAATTGAATGCGACGACATCTTCAAATATAAACAAAAAGTGCAAAATAACAAAAATGAAGTTTAAAAATGTTCTTCGATTGCTGTAACTTAGTTCATTTTTTCCACATTTTGTTTATTGAATTTACTTCATTTCACTGCTACAATTCCGCATTTTTCTAAATTTGGAAAAAAATGAAGAAAAAAGAAAAAGGAAATATTATTGAAGGAAAAGATTAAAAAAAAATCCGAGAAAATATTAATTATTGTTATCGAGGGAAGAGATTAAAAAGATAGAAATATTATTATTATTATTATTGAATGAAGGATTAAAAAGACTGCAAGAAATATTATTGAATGAATGATTAAAAGATTCGATTATAAGAAATATTATTGAATGAAAGATTAAAAAATCCGAGGAACATTATTATTATTGAACGAAAGATTAAAAAGATTCGATTATAAGAAATATTATTGAACGAAAGATTAAAAAAATCCGAGGGAACATTATTATTATTGAACGAAAGATTAAAAAGATTCGATTATAAGAAATATTATTGAACGAAAGATTAAAAAATCCGAGGAACATTATTATTATTGAATGAAAGATTAAAAAGATTCGATAGAAATATTATTATTATTATTATAATAAATGAATGAAAGATTGAAAAGAACATTTATTGCTTGACAATTTTGATTATATAAGTATGTCTCGTTCTTTTTTTTTTTTTTATTTTAATTTCAAGTTCTTCAAGTTTTTTTCTTTTATTGAAAAAAAAAAAGAAAGAAAGGAAAATGTTTGAAAAGAATGTCTGAATGTTTGATATGAAGAAATTTCGACAGTTTTTTTTATTTGTAATTATATCTGACTCTTTTTTTTTTTTCAAAAGAAAGCTTTGTTGCATGCAATGATAAAATGTGAAAAATAAAATTACAAATAACAAAATATATTCATAAATGATTTATGAGAAATATACTCACCAGGTAATGCTGATTGATTTGATAATAAATGGATTACGAAGAAATAGTTTGTAAAATATGATAATTAGATTGGATCATTTTATGAATTATTATTTTAAATTTATTTTGTAAATGCTAATCAGATAAGCTTATTCATTAATATATCAATGTTATCTTGTCGAAAATATAATCAGAATTCAAAAACATAAAAATACATATTGAGAGAAAAAAATTTATTCAATTTTCTTATCCGCTATTAATTTAAAAATACCTATTGTAAAACTAAATGAAATCATTTCTTCAATTGTTTAATTCAAATCTCAAATGGGAATATTTTTAAATATTTCTAATTTAAAATACATATTGTAATTGATACGTAGGATAAATGGATAAATCATTTCTTCAATTGTTTAATTCAAATCTCAAATGGGAATATTTTTAAACTTTCGTACAGTATAACTTAAGTTATTTCTAAACATCGTTCTTTTATTAAATCGTTTACACGAAATATTTATCGTTTAAAATATTAAATAATTTATTTAAAAAATTCTGATATATTTGGAAATTTAATCAAGTTAATCAGAAATGATTGATTTTAAATTATAATTAGAAATTTATAGTTTTATTCGCTTTTTTTTTTCTCGAAACTTTCAAATGTTTAATAATTTTTTTATTATAAATCAAAAATATTTGAATAAAAATGAGCATTATTTATGACATTTGTTGATATGCATGAACAAATTAATTATAGATAAACAATTTGAAATAAACTTGCAATTTTTTTTTCGTTTTTTTTTTTTTTTTTAGAACTTTTCAATGCTTAAATAAATTATTTAGTCGTGCAAATTAAAATTATAAAATTAGAACAAAATTTGAAAGCTTTTTGTTTGTTTGTTTGTTTGATGATATTAATCATGATGCAAAGATAAGTTTTATTTGTTAATAAATAGGCTGAAATTAAAATTAATAATATATCTTCAATTATATAATATAATTTTGATAAATTTATTTTTAATATATAATCTTTGATTTTATCAAAAAAAAAAAAAAAAGAATATATAATCTAAAAATTTATTTAATAAACGAATTCAATCAAATATTAATCAAATTTAAACTATCCGATATTTTTAGCATACTACTAAAGAAGCGTAATAATTAAATGAAGATTGATTGAATTTATTAAATTTACATAAATCTGATCATATATGATCTTACTTATATAATTAAATTTTAATTTTAGCTATTCAGTTATATATTTTTTTCCATAATTCTATTTTTCAATAAATTGAAAATAAATTGATTAATTACAAAGCAATCAACAACAATATCGCATAATTAAATTGTAATTGAAAAATGAAATAATAAAATCTTAGCGAATAATATAAAATTGAATATTTTAATTGAAATTTTTCTCTTTAAAAAAAAACTTTTACATATTATCATTTCCTACTTGCTGAAATTTCTAATTAATAACACAACATAATTACGTGAAAAAAAAATTTAAGTTCAAAATTTCGGACAAATTCTGCTAATTAACAATTTTGAAATGTAAAAATAATTGAGATACGATAACGGAGCAGCAAACAGAGCTTAATTATAATGATATCATTTTATGAAATGTAAAAAAAACAAAAAAAAAAAAGGAAAAAGATAAGCATATCTAAAGATTTGATATCAACATTTTTAAAAATAAAGAAAAAAAAAAAAAGGACATCGGAAGTCTTTTTTTGTTGTGTTTAAATTTAAATTCAATTTCGTACTTCGATGCATTATAATTTAGATTCTATGTTGAACATAGATTCTCTGTCTATGTTCTATGTTAGATTCTATGTTGACAATTTACGATAAAAACTTGCTTCAATTAATTATTTTAAAAATTTGACCAAATCACAAATATTATTAGACGAAATAAATAGTTCTTAAATTGAGAACGAAAAAAAAAAGGAAAAGAAAAAGAAAAAAAATATTTCGATTTGTTTATTTGTTGAATTCCCTCTTGCATTTGCCTTGTTGAAAAATGTAATGATGGCCAAGTGCCTCAATTTCATTTTATATCCTATTTGTTGGCCAAAAATAAAATCATTCTCATCGATCTTCAATACCAAGCAAACATGCAATAGCGATTAATTTTCTTCTTTTTCTTTTTTTTTTTTTTTTTTAAAAAAAACATCATTAATTTCAATGTATTTTTCCTCTATAATTATGATATTTACTTCAACGTTTTTTTTCTTTTTTTTTTTTGTTCAATATCTTTTATTACTGAATTGTTTGATAACAAATTGATTAATTGATTATATAAATTTTATTATAGCAATAGAATTAATAATTTTAATTAGCATAAATTTATTTAAATGAAACGTTTAAAATTATTGTAACATCATAATTTATCATTAAAAAATTTTTACCGTACTTGTTATCATTATTTAATGCACTTCAAGAGTTCGAAAATTAAAATGTGAAATAGATGAATTTAAATTGAACCAGTACGGTTCTGCTACTTAGTATTAATAGTTGGATGATTAAAATGGTTGTTTATCTCGCTTTTTTTTTTTCAATAAATGCGAAATTTTATTTTCCAGTAATTTTGAACAACAATTTTTACTTATTGATTGCTTCTGATAAAATAACTTCTGATAAAAAAAAAAACAAATTCATGATTTTTTTTTTTGGAATGTTTTTCATGTTTATTTTAAATGAATTTGATAAAGAATCATACATGAAAATATTTCCATTCGGTAAAAAAAAAATGATAACAAGCGATAAATTTAGAAAAACAATCATTCATTGAATGATAATTATTAGTGAGAGCATTGATCTAAATATAATTGTTAAAATGTTGATAACAAAAATATATGTTGAATAGAACTGTTAAGATATTGATCCAAAAATATGACAACTAATATTGATCATAGAAGTAATTATTGATCTTTCAAAATTTTATGATGCATTTGATCGAAAAAAATTTAAAATAAGCTCAAATGAAATCTCTTATTTTTGTGTATTATAAACTTATTTAAGAAATCACTCTATCAAATCAATAATTTTTTTGTATACCAAAAATGAAAATATTTGCTAAGTTTCTAGACGTTCAAATTTAGAAATTATATTATCGTATATAATTGAAAAATATAGGATCAAGGTTAAACATCTAAATTGATTTAATTTGTTTCAATCAAAAAATTTATAATTTTTATCGGCGAATCTGATTTTTAATTAGAAACGGAATTTTCATAACCTTCGTTTGGTTTTAAATTGTTCAAAGAATTGAATATGAAAAATATCGGAATGAAATTATCAATGCAATCGCAATTATTAATTGGATGATTGATTGCATTATAAAAATTCTTCATCCATCATATTTTGTTTGTCGAATTTTCAATATGTAAATTATTCATTTGACAGATATTACAAATTATCTGAAATCTGAAATAACCAATCCTTTCATTCTAATTCTTCAATATATATATATATATATTCGACATAAATATATGCAAATTTTTTTAGGCTAAAAAAGAATATCATTTTAATATTTACAATTGAAAGATTTCAATCTCTTTTTAAAGGAAATTTTGATTTTTCTTATTATTTTCAAATAAAAAAACGAAAAGAAAATTTCATTTGCTAAAATATATTTTCGTTGAATTTCCAACATTTAGAATATTTCGCATAAATTATATTCAATTTTAGCATAATTATTTCCTGACTTATGGTAATCAGTTCTTCATTATCGCTAATCAGTTCTTCACTATCGCCAGTTATATTTATCATTGATAAAATGATTATTTTTTTTTATCAACGATATGATGATAAATGTCGAATTTCTGAGAGATTTCCATTTTTGGATGGAACCAAAATTTTTCGAATCCATCTTCCGTTTGGTGTATTTCAAAAAGCAATGATTTATGATATATGATGATGATATGGAGAGTTAAATAAAATCTTACGTACGAATAATTATTACGCGATGTCGTAAGTTACGTCTTCCGAAAGGGGAAAAGAATTGCATGTTAAAAAATAATCAGAAGTAAAATATTGAGATTTTAAAATTTCAAATAATAAAGAAATGCATATTCTATTTGTGACATATGTATCATAATGATTATCTTCTTGGGATTAATGCACTGTTACGTCGAAATTACGTTTTTTTTCGCGTTCAAATTATAATGTATGTTGAAATTACACGCTTGTTTCACGTATCGTTTTTTAAAAAAGAAAAATGATCGCATAACTTTGAAAAGCTCATGTGAACGATTTGATAATGGAATGATGGATTCGATAAGTGATTAATTTTTGCCATAAAATTTAGATAGCATTAAATTATAAGTTTCGTAATTTCATTAAATCATTTTTAAAGAATTCAGTTTTTAAGTATTCCAGTACTTAAAGAATCTCTGTACAAAAAAAAGAGAATAGAATGTTTGTTTTATCGTTATTAAAAGCAAGTCTTTTCTTTTTTAATCTATTATTAAAGTAAGTTTTATTAAACATATAGCATATGGAAGATTTTAAATTTCAGTTCTTTAAAATTAAATAATTGGTAAATTCGCAAGAACAATTGCGAAAAGCATTAACGAATAACGGCTGCGTCGAAATTTACAAATTGCGACATTTTCTATTACTTGTCCATCAAAAATTTCTTTTTGAATAATTCGATATTTGTAATATCAACTGAAAATAAAAATTTCCTTTCACTTTTTTTTCGAAAATTATTTTAGAGCTTTTTTTTGAAATTCATTAAAGTGCAAATTTGTTATTCAAAATGTTAGATAGTTATTTCGTTGAAAAAAAGTTAATTTAACAATTCGTTGAAATGGAATTATCTTGATTTCTATACTCAAAAAAAAAAATGAAACTTTATTAGAATTATTAGAAGAAAAATTTATTTTTAAAAAATCTTAAAATTAATTAGTGAAATTATTTAAAGTTTTATTCATAGCAAAATCATTTAGTATGCAATTATTACAAAAAAAAAAATAAATAATAAATAATTGTCTTAAATAAATCATTACATTTCATAAATGTATTATTTGTAAAATGTAATTTTAAAAGTTGCTTAGATATTTTGATAACATTATTTGATCAATTGATTATAATTTATACATTATTTAAATAAACAATGATGAAATCAATTTTTCAAATATTTGAAATTTTCTTCCTCAAACTTTCCAAATATTTCAATATCGATAAGATAGATGATAGGCAAACAAAAATAGCATACCATTATCAATCCTATCATTTCCAATCTTATCTGTAACAATAATTACTTCCTCGGGATGCATCGAATATTCTTTCTCGATGAACTCTTGATATATGCAAATGCCAATATAATAGCAAAAGAAATCATGAGATTTACTGATATGTGTTGCAAACATAAATTTTGTCTAAAAAATATGCGCCAGTTTAGAAAATATGTGAAAATTTTTGAATCTTATAGGAAAACTGCTGATAAAAAATATAAGTCTGATAAGTATTGTTTATTTATTTTTGGTAGAGATGAATGAATCCATATCGAGAAAATGATTTGATTATGATGAAGAAATTTGGAATTTTGAAATGTGAAAATAGTAATCGATAAAATCGAGCAATTAAACATTTACTAAAATATTTCTCGATTAATTTAACTCAATGATTGAAAAATCATATAAGGCAAAAAAATTTAATTTGAAAATTTACATAAGCTCTTCCAATATTAGGTCGAAATGATAGTATACCTATTAATACTGGAAGATTGTATAGTTCCTTCAAAACAGCACCACCACCATCACCCTACAAGTTCTTGTGTTTTTTGCATAAAAATTTTATTTTTTAAACGTTGACCTTTGTCCTTTACAAGTTTCTTTTTCTAAGTAAACGTATTTGAAAAAAATAATGTCAAATGTTTTTCTTCTTTTAATTGCAATCAAATTTCGTAAGGTAAATCTCACTCTTGTCAGCTACTCAATGACTTAAGCGGTCAACGGTCACGGTACGAATGGTCAGTTTTTTTATTAACAATAAATTAATCATTTCAAACCTCAGTAGCACCTTGTTCACCTTCAATTACCATAATGCGTGCGCATGCTTGTATTGGAATACTTGCAGGACATTCATCAATGTAAACATCACTTTCCAGGATAAGATTTAATTTAACATTAATTGGATTACTGCCCTGATTATACAATAAGTTTTCTAAAATTTTTTCACAATATATTATATATCATTGATAAATTTAAATTACTCTAATATTCATGCTGATAACAAAAAAATAATAGGAAAATTATCATTCATCATTCTTCTATTTTATCAAAATATAAATATTTATAAATTTACATGTTCGATGTTACCGCTGCCCAGGTAACGTTACGTAAGAAAAGTATTGAAGTAAAAATTTGTTCAAGTATATTGGTAAAAAAACTTATTTCGTCGTCCATATGAAGCAATGATATAACTGGCTCCATCATTTCGAATTATTGGCTCCGATAAGCATGCCAAATCGAAATTTACCTCTCTTTCACCCTCATCATTACTTTCTTCATTTAATACCTGTGCCAATTTATCGATAGGTTCCACTTCAAAATTGCTATATCCGAAAATGCTTCATAGAATGGAATACCACGAATCTACAAATAAATTGTATACAAATTGCTTTTTTTTTTTTTTTTTTAATTTCGTTAAAATTTAATCTGATTTTCTATTATTTGCTTATCAAATAGACACCTATCTAATAAATAGATATTCAAGATATTCCATACAGAGTATCCATTCATCTTTCATTAAAAGAAGTGAAATTCATTGAATTAAATTTTATTTGCTATTAAGTTTAATTATTTAATTTAAATCGAATTAATTATAATTAAAAACTCAAAAGATTTTTGCAACAATTTCTTCTTCTAATTAATAATTAATCTGTTAAGTTTTGAATGAAAATAACTGATAATATTATAATACGGAGTAAAATTAATTCGTGCATAAAATTGAAATATATCTTATTTTTAAAGATGATAACAATTTAACCAAACTTAGAAAGTTTTAAATAAGATGTATTAATTGTTAAACTATTACTGTTTCTCAATTCCTCTTGTAATGATATTTACATATATGATATGATAATGCTAAGCATTTATTATTGATTCTAATCAAAGATATTCTTTGAATATAGATAGATATGCTGAACAAATTAATACTTACAGTAGCGACATTATTAATTAATGATGACATCGGTATAAGTAATGCAAGTGGTTTAATTGATGCTACCTTCTCTTTATTTTCGCTTTTTGTTGGGCAAGTCTAAAAATTAATATTAGGCTAAAAATATCATCTTTTCAATCTTTCCGCTTCTAAATAATGCCTCAGAAGGCATTTATGTATAAATAAGTGCTGAGATATTTTCAAACTTTGTTTTGAAGAATCTGATGGACAACATAACGGTTTCGAAAAAAATTTGCTTCGAAGTTTCAAAGAATCTGATGGATAGCATAAGTAGAAACTTACATATCTTAATATATTATCATAATTTTCATCCGTTTCATCAATATATAAACAAGATGAACCGCCGTAAATTTTAAATTCATTAACAGATGTTTTTTTAGACCGCTGTAAAGTGAAGCAACAAGTGAATTTCACATGTGAAACAAATATAATTAAAATTATCATTATCACAAAACTGATCAAACTAAATAAGCATTTCAATTTAAAATGCTTTTTTCTCATAAAACTTTATACAAAAGTTTAATATTAAATATAATTGGATTTGGTTCATTAAAAATTTAGAATTTCAGCGAAACAATTTTTTTATCAAATTTTCATAATTCAAATTATAATAAATATATTAGAATTGTGTGCTTTATTCAACTCTTTTTCCACTTATCTGATTTCATCTCCGATCTTAGGAAAAAATGAAAATTTTAAATAAATCATTACTTCTGAAAAAACTACGCACTTTTCATTAAAATCCAAACAACTAGCAGCTGTGATGATGTGACGAAAGGTGATAATAACTCCCGAGCAAACATTGATAGCTAAAAATAAAAATCTTATGTTTTCAATTCTCTTAATTAGATATATTTGTGATAAATTATTGCATGAATATGCACATATTACATAGATTTGAACAATTGAAAATTTTTAATAATTAAAAAAATCAAAGATTCAAATCAAAATTTCATATACTCCTAATAAAATTCAACATCATTAAAAGAAAATTTTGAAAACGCTAAGGATAAGATATTAGTAGTATTAATGACAATACGAATCGTCATGAAATTTCATAGTTTAAAATTTAAAAATAATTTCAAAAAAATTTATAAAAATGAACTTCGTTTTCCATCACTAGTTTCTCTGATACGAATTATCTGTACCATATAGCCATAAGCATCTGATGCGGTAATATGTCCACCTAATAATTTAAATTGAGCCTTATTTCCTTCTAATTTAATAGTACGATTGCTATATTTGTATAACGATTTGCATTTATCCATAATTGCGAGATTATCATCTTCCGAGATTTTTCCAAATTCCTGCATCGACCACCTAAAATTCTTGAATTTAAAGAATTGCAATGCTTTATAATGTTGACTCCTTTCCATACTAGAAAAATAAACCTAATATAAAAATTTTGTTTAAAACTTATTTAAAACTTTATTTAAAATTTTTAGCTTTTAAAGATCTATCTCATATCACTGTTATACTTCTAACCAATCATTTGCAAAATGAATTTAAAAGTCATATATCATTTTTCAGCAAATTTACTATGTATCATAGTAAGCAAAACAGTTCTCTTATTTAATCTTTTTAGTACTTAGATATCATACGCTTTTTTATGATTTGGAAATTTATGGAAGTCATGGATAAGCTGTAAAATTAAGATGAGCAATTGAATTGATCATACTGAAATTAGTAGCAAAAGTTCAGAAAGTCAATGTGTTGCAGAAAGTGGAAAGTGTTAACTGTATATATCAAAAGATTAAATGAATGATGTTAACAAATTTAAAGGATTTAATCATTACATGAGGAATGTCAAAGAAACAAACTGGATCATTAAAAGCGGTACATTTCCATCTAACGGGTCAGATACCTAAATTCAATCACTTCGATATGTAACGACGATCAACCTTACTATCGACAGCTAGCATCAAGATTCAACAGTTCAATGGCACAACCGACAGTGCAAAGATCAAGGGTAATGAGTAGTAAACAAGCAGTAACAAGATTTACGACATCCTGCTAACATCCAAACGATCACTGTTGCTATCCTTTGTTCATCTACGGTGCACTATTCATTTAATCGTTGTCATTGTTTGTAATCTCCGTGTTTAATCCATATCATTGTTTAACTTGTACTGCTATTTTCACGCATGATTTTGTCCAATTTTACAGCACTGTATGATATTTTATAACGCAATAAAGCTTATTGCTGATCTAGCCCGAATCACAATAGCAAAAATATTAATCTCACATCAACAACAACAATGAGGAGGACTTTCTTCTCCAATTCAGAAGAGAAAAAGAAAGAAATAATTTTTTTCCGAACATAATGAACCTTGAAATGCGAATGAGAAACTTGCAATGAGTAACCACAACGGAAGCATAAGTGAAAAATGATATTTATCCAAGAATAAAAATGAAAAATGATATTTATCCAAGAATAAAAACTATTTATATGCTTATTGCAATACTTTTAATGAATATTCTGTCCCAAAACCCGTGATAGAATCACGAAGAAATGCAAGAAAAGAAGTCTATCTGAAACAATTATGCAGTTGCATAAGAATCAGTCAGAATCATTTAGAATATCAAATGATTTTATAACGAGTTGCTTCATTGAAACTTGTAGATTACAGATAATTGCATGAAGTATTGAAATTTGCATATTTTGATTTAATGAATATTTCATATTGTAAAAAATGATGATAGGACTGTAAATTATTTTAAGAATGAAAACCATAAAGATTGCATAGTTTAATAGTTAGATGATATGATTGAACGGTCGCCTGGGACCAAAACCAGAAGGTTGCTGCTTCTTCACGAAAAGTAAAAAATTATCAAAATTTTCAAAAATTTTTGAACTCCTTGATTAATAGTCTTGTCATTTAACAAATACTATTGCTTACGATCGATAATAACACTAATCAATTTCGATATTTTACCTTAATATTAAATCTTTAGGTCAGATTCGCCTGACGATAAATCAAATAAACAATCCACTGATTCTATTTCAAATGTTTGCTTTTGAATTTGCCATCTTTTCTAAACGTTTTCTTAAAAATGTGTCCAATTAATATCCAATTAATTCTCGAATTCCATACTTCAAAATAACTACCGATCATTCTTAAATTTAATTCATTTTATTTATAGATAAGAAAACGAAGCAAAATATCATGTCAATCGCAATTACAGGATATTTCGCAGCTGAATGCTGCTACGATGGAATGTGAATCATTTGAAACATTAAAATCTAATTTTATAAACTTACTTGACCTTTGTAAGTATGAAACATATCGCAACAATGATCGATGCTTTCGTATTTTCCTACTTGCCGTTCGTTTTTCTTTCCTACACAACTTTTTAATGTAATTTAACAAACTTACGTAAATATTTATTCATTTAAGCTTTGCATTATTTTTATTAGCATCACTCATTAATATCAATATTATTACATTACTTGATATGAGTTAATTTATTTTTATCCATTATAAATATTGTTATTAGTAACTTTTAAATTCAAAAAACTTTTTTCAATATTGCTATTAGTAATTCTTGAATTCAAAAAAAATTTGCAACTTTTTTAAATTGAGAATATAAATTTGGAAGAGATGTGATTTAATATGTTTAGAAAAATCTTGACATCCATTTTTAATTTTAGTTAATTTTTGTTCAGTTCATTTCGAATTCTAATCGTTTGAATCAAAATAAATCAATTATTATCAAAAAATGCAAATCTTTCATTTTTGAAAATTCAAGAATTAAATTAAACTTTTACATTTCATTTGAAGTAATAAGCAATACCATTTGTTGCAGACAAAATTTCTAAGTGATGCAAATGCAATGAAAATGTTCAATGCATTTTACAGTAATAAAATGTTCCTACAATTATCTGATTTTTACATTTGTTGGACACAACGCTGCCGTCAAAGTCACAATATTGTCCGATCCATTCTGATTAAAGCGGAAAGAATGGACGCCAAACCGAAATGTGCCATTGATATTCAGAAAAGGTCACTTTTCTATTTTACCTTAATTCTTATTTCGAAAATTTGATACAGTAGAAAATGAAAAATTCACAATTATTCCATGAAGAAACGAGATGATGACAAAGATAATGAAGACGAAGACGAAAATGGCAATGAAAGTAATAACGAGTGAAAGCTAATTTTAGAAATTAATTTCCCAAAATCGGATAAAAAAATTTTTATTTTAATTTCAATTCGATTACTGAAACTTCAATGATTTCCAATTTTTTATTTTTATTTCGCATTTAACTTTAGCTTTGTTCAGAAAAAAATTTTCATATAAAAAATTTCAGACAATTTGCTATAAAAGAAGAAGAACTAATTCTAAGTAACAATGACAATAAAGCTAATTCTGGTATTACTCAAACAATAAGAACATCTATATATCCATGGGATATAAAGCTGCAAGCAGAATTAATGAATTATATGCAAGTGCCAAATTTTATAAAATTTTACAATGTTGGGTTTTCAAATGTTTTTTTTAAGAAAAACGTATAACTTGCGAGCAATTTATGGCATATCGTTTTTGCGTTAACATATAACTTCAAACAATTTTATGAAATCAATCGTTGAATCAGATGAACCGTTTCGCTCGATAAATTAAAAAATTGTATTCAAACATGACATTACTGAGGCTATCGGCCAAGCATGATCAATTTAAATCCTTGAGCCTATCAATTTAAATTCGAAATTTATTGCTGTTATTTAAAAATTTCATAAAAAAGTAAAGCATTATTTTCTTAGAAGTTTTTATCCAAAAATTATATTTGATTTCAGAGAAAATGCCACCATTCAATTTTATGTTTGATAAATTATCTTTTCCAAAGCAAACTTCAAATGATTCATTAAATTATATTTGTTCTATTAAAAGCATTCCTGATCGCTATTTCATTTTAAAAGTAAGTTATATTGCTTTTGTCTGCCAACTTTTGAATGATAACTTTTTTAATGAGAGTTTTTAATTTTAAAAGACGAAATAATTTGTGTGCATGTTTCTCGTTTTAATTTTTTTGAAATAGCAGCATAGTTTCAGATACGCCCTAAACATCAAAGTTATTGGGAGGCATACATTTATCATTATGTGAAAGAAGAATTACGCCTAATCTCGGGAATTGTTGAAATATATCACTGTCTTACATTTATTGACAAATGCTTAACGGTTCAAGAATTTACAGCAGGAACACTGAAAGTAAGTAAATCGAAGTTTGGTATGGAAAAATCAATAAATATAATATTTTAAATCTTTCTTGATGACCAGCCACCAATTTTATCGAGAATAACAAGAAAATAAATTTTAAAGATTTAGAATTACGAAACATTCACAGATTAAAATTAGGAAATTATTAAACGTATATTCCATTCAGGTAGTATTTTTAAACTAGGCTGTATATTTCATTTCTAAGCTAGGCTGCATATTTCATTTTCAAATTAGATATGCAAATTAATTGTACAAATTTAGATTTAAAGTTTTTTTAAAGTTGACAATAAAATATTTAGTAATAAAACTTGAATAAGCAAAACGATTTCATTGCAGCACTTTTTCATTATTTTAAAAAGATATAAAACAATAATTCACATTTATCACCAGCAGGATTTATCTGATCGATTTCTCGAAAATCTCACGAGACTATTTTTTCTTTAATTTCTTAGACGATAATCTTTCATAACATTCATTTATCGTCATTAATCTAAGATAATTAAAATATGAAATAAGTTTGACATTCTGAATTATGAATTTTAATACTTTCTTTAAAAATTTGTATGCAATCTTTAGATAAATCTTATCATTTTTATTTAACATATTATATATGATTCTAGGAATTGATAAATATTCAAAATTTTGATCGAACTAAAAATTAAACGAATTAATAATTGCAATAATAATTCTCGATTTAATGAAAATTTTACGCTGCATACATCAAATGAATATTATTCATGGATGTTTTAGAAGTGATAATATTTTTATTGCTAAAAGGTTTTTAAATTGAAATATATTTAAAGTTCAGTCTAATTCATCGAATTAGCCCATATTGAATGTTAGTTTGTGAACTTTAGATATGTACTGATATTTGGTCAAATTTGATTGAAATATTTGCTGATTAAGTTATTTTTAAATTATTGATTATTTTTGGATTATTGATTGATTATTTTGATTTTCAGCGAAATTTTTTTTTTTAATTTAACGCGAATTTCAACTTATGCGTATTGAAGTAATCATTTATGCAAAAAAAAAAGTTACAGGCTTATATGTAAGCCACAGCTTGGCACATTAAATAATGGTACAACATTAATTCTAAAATTAGCGAATTGGGATTTTGCAATTCGAGATATTGATGGCAGGAAGTATGATGGACAATATATCAATGAAAACAAAGTTATCACCGATGATGACTATGTAAGAAATTAGCATGAATAATTAACCTTACAATGAAATTAGAATCATGCCGACTTGCTTTTACTTAATTATTTCAATTTTACTTTTAATTATTTTCATCTCTTTTATTGTTTTATCCATATCTCTTATCTCAATGTTAAGGATATCCTTCATTGTTATTGTCATATCAAAATATTCAGTTTCATTTTCAGTATTATTAATTTTATCTGATCATAACTTTTTTTCAGAGACTTTTTGAACAAATATTTTGCACATTTATTTATCCACTAATAACTTTTACAATGAGGCTTCTTCAACGGTTACGATAAGATTTCTCCAAACTAACAGCTACTACAATAAGAGTTATAGGCTAATAACTACTACAATAAGGCGTCTTTAGTAGAAGCCATTAAAATAAGATTCTCCTCTAATAGTTACTACAATAATCAAACTTAACTTCTTCACTTATAATCAATACAGTAGCATTTCTTCATTAATAACTACTACAATAACGCTTCTTCACTAACTATTAGAATAAAATTCTCCACTAATAACTACTATAACAAAGATTTCCCACTACTCTACTAATAACTACTACAATAAGACTTCTTCATTAAGAATCACTACAATATGGCTTCGCCATTAATGAATACCAACTACAATAAGACTTCTCCACCAATAATATTACCTTATTCTAAGAAAACTTATAGAAAAACTTGTTCTTATTATATAATACTATAATATTATGTTAAACTACGATATAGTGATATGTAAAATGAGAAGATAATTGAAATCGCTGATAGCTTTCGTAAATGAAATGATTAAAGAAATTACAGTTCAGTTGATACGATTAAAATAAAAGCATAACAATAGGAATAAAGATTATATGATTAAATTAAAAGATTAGATTTAGTTGTTTTATTTTTTTATCAAATTTAGAAATGTGAATTTTGGAACTATGAAATTGATAGGTTGGGCTTTGTGAATATTGTAAATGAGCTAATTTGTAATCAGACAATGTGTTATTTACAATGCAAAAATAATCGTTACGTTCCTTTATTGAATTTGAAAAGGTTTTTGTTATTTTGAATTCTTAAAAAGTCAAAATTATTCAAATTTTTAATATCTGTTTATTGATTTATTCGTTATAAACTACAAGAACAGATAAAATAATTTAAAGAAAATATTTAGAAAAAAAAAAAGATTAATTCATTCTACAAACACTTCTGAAAAAATTATTAGTTCATAATTGCGAAACAGAAATTCCTAAACTAATGATTAAATCTGATGATTTTAAAAACTTTTGATATTTATGTATGAATTGATTTCTCATATTCCTAAATATTTTATCAGAAATTTCATTTGATTTCGAATAATAGATTTAGTAAAATTAACACTATCAAGATATAAAATATGTTGAAAACGAATTAATTATTACAAAGTTTCATTTTAAATATTTGTAATACCTGATAAGATAATTAAATACAATAAGCTATAATATTATATAAATATGAAATTTATGTTGCTAATTTTGATCATTTACAGAAATTGGTCTATTCATGATTACTGGTATGATTTAATTCATAAATGTTTGGATGATACGATATTGCATAGTTGGGATGAATTAATTAATGATTTGGCTGATGTAATCGATATTTTTATACGTACAAATGGAGATCAATGGATAAAATTCATTGCTGAATATAATCTCATTTTTTAAAACTTTTAAAAAGAAACTCACAATTTTATCCATAATTTTTGCATAAATAATCATATCTATTAGAGGATAATAAAAATCGATTATGATCTTAAAACATATCAATCAATTATTATTATCGAATTTTTTGTAAGACATAATCTATTTGGGATAAAATTTTCTTATAGGTTTGATAAATAATATAAAATTTTTAATAGATATGCAAATAATAAAATAAATTATCAAAATGTAAGAAGTAATGCGTTTACAATTTTGATAATTTTGTTTAAATAAAAAATGATATGTTTACAAAGTTATTTATCAATAACACGCATATATATATATATATATATATATATATATATATGTAAATTAATGTCCTACAATATGTGTATAAAATTTTTTCTGATAAAATATCAACAAATAATTTTAATAATTTGTAAAAGAGGATGATACTTGATAAAATGAATGAACGAATATAAATTCTTATCTGATTGTAAAAAGCGAAAGCCAATTTTTGTTATCAAAAGAAAATGAAAAAATGCTTTAAATTTTAGGTTGTATTAAAAATTTTAAAGTAGGATAAAATTTTAGGATTAATCAATCAATCAATCAATCAATTTCTATACAATGGATTTTCAATAAACATAGAACAAGGATCATATAAACTGGTTCTTTTAATAGCACTATCAGCTTTTGATGAATATCTTTCATCCTCGTAGGTAACTTGCCTTAAAATAGTTTATAATAATTTAAAATAAAAAAACATTTTTATTTATAAATAAAAAAATTGCATAAAATGTTTGATCTTTCCTACGAAGTACAATAATTGATAAAGTAATACTGTATGTTTTGAATCATTTACATGCCTAAGATAAAATAATACTGTATGATGAAGTAATAATATATGTATTTAGGATCACTGACATGCTTAAATTACTTATAAACTTACTTTGATTGTATGTTATGTCTGTTATCATAGTGATAATTCCTATCATTGCATGTATTCACGATGTATTCTTGATCGGAATATTTAGGAACATATGCAACAGTTCTAACATATGGGCTAATCGGTCTTCCATCATGCACCGATACCCAGCGACTTTCTTTGACTATTTTTTCAGTGGTACCATTAAATTAGTCATAGGAATACTGTTCACTGAAGGTACTGTACCAGCGCTACCGGAATGAGTTGATTGGGAAAAATATTCCCGGAATCATCGGAACGCGGTGAATGCTCTGGAACATTCGTGTTCATTATTAAGACTTATCAGTATTTAAGTGTTAAAAAAAAATATCATAATACAGTGTTATTTTTGAATCGCTAATTATAACTTAGGCCTTAATCATCTTGAATTCAATACAATGAATTAAAATGAAAATTTGTTGAATCCTTAATTGATCATTTATCAGATTTTTCAAACGAACAATTTGATATTATAACATCTGCTCACGATCAGTAGATATGACTGATAGAAATTGAAAAAGTAAAATTAATATTGTTATCGGAATTGATAAAAACAAAAATGAACCATAAAAACTGGATGTAACATTGCAATGATTTCGTGATGAACAAGCATTGTTTGTCACTTTATCAATTTCGATACGTGGAATCGAAACAGGTAAAATGTCAAAAGGTTGTATTGGTGTAGTCGGACGATAATCGTCGAATGATTTGCTATATCGGTTATAATTATTGCTTGTTTCCTTTGCATGTGGATACCAAAAAGTATTTTTGATGAAGAAACTGGACCGAATGATTCAACCGGTGTTACTGGTCGCACTGGACTTACTGGTCGTACTGGACTTACTGGTCGTACTGGACTTACTGGTCTCACTGGTACTTTGGGCTGAAAATTTTATATCAATTTAAAATTCCATTTTATTTATCATATTGTTTACAGGAATGATTATGCAATTAAAAAGCCCAAAGTTTGAACAGTTTTTCAATTTCTTCGATATATTGAATCGGAATGATAGATAAATTATCAATGAAAAAGTTCACTTTTTCAGATATAAAAATCAATAATGTCATATCTAAATTTAAAAAACAATTATCAAACTTTTACTTTCTAAAGAATTATTTCGACAAGAAAAAAACGATCAAAAAAAAAAGAAGAAAATGTTTCGGTTTCTGAATAGCAAAAAGAAATTCTGATTGTAAAGTATCCCGGCTATTGGTAACGATAAGTTAAAAAAAAAAAAATATCGTTTCTTGCCTCGAGAATATGCGTTTATAAAATAATGACAAAGAACTCTCGTTATATATATGAGATATTTATTTACATAACAATATCATTAAACAATTCTCGATACTTTTTGATAATGAAAAATATATCATTGAAATACATCGCTATAATCGATAAATCTTTTTTTTTAAACTAAATTTTTTAAAGCAAATATATATATTTATTACTTCATATTGTTTATTATTGAAATTCTTTTATTGTTTTTTTTATTTAATATTATTTTTCACCATATCATAATTTATCATTAGTATAGATATTAGAATATTATCTTATCAAAAAAAAAAACTATTTTCAAGATTATAAATTAGAAAGTTATGACAAAAAAAATATATATAAATTAGCAAACCTTCTTCCTCAAGAACATCAACTTAGCAAAATGCAATATAGGCAAAATGATATATATGTATTTGTGTATAATGTTGTACGAGGAATTTATGTTCCCATTATGTTTGAGTTTATTTCTGTTTGTTTTAAGCAAATAGTACATCTCTATTTGTATGTCTATTTAAACATCATTTGAAAAAAAAAAAAAAAGTATAAGCACAAATAAATCTATCCAATCTATTGATTTGATCAAATTTAGCATCATCAGAGAGAGAGAAATGATTAATAGTTATTCGGATAGAAGTAGTAGTTCTTGACAAATTTTATTGATACATTCTTGTTCATAATATAAACAATGAAATTATTATACAGATGAACTAATCAATTGTGTCATATTTATAAATAATAAAATTCCGAAATTTCTTTTCTTTTTTTTTTCATTTCTTATATTTAAAACTCAAGCGATTCTGAAATCTTCTGATGGCAATCAGATGATGAAATTATTTTAAATTTTCATAATTTCAATGACGAAATTTAGATGATGAAATTATTTCAAATATTTGGAAAGTTGTAAATCATGTTTAACTAGCGATAACTTACATTCTTTTCAATCTGAACAATAAGTTCACCATTTTCATTTCTTTTATAAATTCTTCGTTCCGCATATGTATCGTAGAAATATTCACGTTGTTGCTAGATTAAAAAGTATATAAATTCTTTTTAAATTCAAAACTTAATATTTAAATTCATTTACTGCTAATAGAAATTCAATTTCTATTATTTCATACACTTATACTATCTCATTTTTCATAAGCATAATAAAATAAACTTAAGTTTTTTTTTGCTTCGGCTTCTTTCATGCAAACAATAGTACATTTAAACAAATGCAAGTAAGCATTTGTTATCCTAAATATATTTTCTAGCAAAAAAAAAATGCGCTAAACATTTATATTACAAACTTACGCCTAATCCCCATATACCATGGGTATTCTGCTGCTCATAATTATTCTTGACATGTGATTCATCATTGCTAAGATTAGTAAAATGCTGAAAAACAACTTACATAAAGTTTTATTAAATTATTTTCAGACTAAAAATAAGTATTATTCATTGTAGGAAATTTTTATTTTCATTTTTTTTCTTTCTTTATGCATATATGATGTTTTCAAATGATTCATATTCTTTCTTCGATTATTTTAATTTTTAAACTAAATTTTTATTTTTAAAAAAAAAATAAAATATTTACAGAAAATTGTATTTTTTTTGGCAGTTTTTTTTCATTTTCATTTTGTCATTTTTATTGAATTCAATTTATTTATTCTAATACAATAATTGTTTTATTTTTTTTTTGAATTAATAAAAATTACAGAAATAAAATTTTTCCTATGAAAATTTTCTTTTGCCATTATTTTGCTTACCGGAACTTTACATTTACCAACACGCATTGCCTAGTATGATTAATATAGCTATGGAAATTTGTAATACCACAAATTTCAATAAAATGAAATTCTGAAATGAAAAGCTAATTTCATTTATAGTTCAGAAGTTATGAAAAATATTTCATAAATTGCTCAAATAGGCAAAAATGAAAGAATGAAATTTATTAGCATTTCGAAGAAAAAAATAAATATAAATTACCAAAATCATTAGCATTTTTGAAGGAAAGATTAAAATTTATCAAAATATGCTTCAATGTTAGAATTAGCGTAAATAAAGCATATCGCTAAAAGTAAAAACAAAAATACCACAAAAGAATATGATCATGATATGAAAAATCAGTGATAAAAACAAAGGAAGTGGATAATTTAAAGATGACCGAACATTTACGTTTTTACGTCAATGAAGATTGGACTCTAAAGAAACGAAAAATCTACGGCAAAAACAAAGCGAGTGGATAGTTGAAAGGTGACCGAATCTTACGTTTTACGTCAACAAAGATTGGGCTTTGAAAAAATGTCACCGTGAAACGAAAATCCACGATCAGAACAAAGGAAATGGATATTTGAAAGATGAAGCGAGTGGATAGTTGAAAGGTGACCGAATCTTACATTTTTACGTCAACAAAGATTGGGCTTTGAAAAATGTCACCGTGAAACGAAAATCCACGATCAGAACAAAGGAAATGGATATTTGAAAGATGACGGAACATTTACACTTACGTTTTTACGTCAATGAAGATTAGGCTTTAAGAACATGAAATCATATGTTTACAATAAGAAACAAAGCCTTAAAATATCAGAGTTTTTTAAAAAAACTTTTACTGAAAGTTATTTGAAAATTATTAAAAGATCTTATTATTCTTTGATTTTCAAATCTTCCGGCTATTATGCAAAAAAAAAAACCATAAATATCATTTATGATATAATTTCAGTGCTTCTAAAATAATCGTTATTTACGAAGGACAATTAAGTAGCTCCATGATGGATCCGATCATTTATCATTGTTAATTCGCATATTTTCTTGGAACAAATTATCACCTTTCCATCATCTATATTATATAAGAGTATGAAAAATAACTGCAGAAGTTATATATGAGTTTTACATTTTCTTAAGAAAATATTCAGAAAATAATAGTATTCTCGAGAATGAATTAAATAATAGAATGGACTGAAAGGGAAAAAAGAAAGATGGAAAAAGATAAGATGGTATAATCACATGCAGGAATATTGCATATTGATAATCCATCAGAATCAGCTAACACCTATCTTAGTCTTTCTTTTCATTCCTTTCTAACTCTATTTTTTGTTTCTTCGAGAAGGACGAGAATATAATTTAGAATTAATCTTATAACACCTCAAATAGATCCATATTTTACATTATAGAATTGAGTGATTCTAGAAGTTCTATCCATATTAGCAGAAATAAACATGCACGACGCTTGCAGCGTGCACTGCACAATGCGTGCAAGGAATGGCATGTAATGGCACAATACGATTTCGCTAATTTGTCCCATCCGTCTCGTCACGGATAGTGAGTGTGTCATCATCATCATCATCATCATCATCAGCTTGTAAAACTCGTTCATACGTCCATTCAGCCCTCTCAATTTAAGCTTGCTTCTTGTGGTGAGCATTTGTGGGGCAGATTAGGGTACTTATTTCTGTTGGTAAAGAACGATTAGTTGGAAGTGAAACTTTGCAGTGGAAAAGATTAGAAAATGATAAGATGAGATGTTTAGGCAACATATGGACAAAGCAAAAATAATGCTTAAAAGAGGGTCAAATGATTCGTTAAATGCTTCATTAGAAGTGGTTAGTTTTGAAGGTCAACGAAGTTGAATACCGGGAATAATGAGGAAAAAGTGTCATGCGAATTTAGAAAGTCAAATAATAGGAAAATTATGAGAATATTTTGTCTTGTTTTATTTTATTTCTCAATTCCTTATAATGTAATGATGAAGGCATTATTCGATTGCATTTTGGACAAGAACTGATTCTTCTGGAATCATTTCTTTGGAATCATTTCCAACTTTTTCATCTTCTTTTTGATTTATATGTAAAAAAGCTAACTTATGCTTTATATTTGTTTTATTTATTATTTCAGACCAAAAAGAAAATTATGAAATCTCGGACAAATAGTTCGAGGAAAGTTCTGAAACTACAGCAAGCAGTTCTACAGAATATAATGAAAGCGACGATAACAGTGACCGACATTCAACAACATCATCAGTTGAAACAAAGTCAAGGGACAGGGAAAGTCAAAGCAGAAAAAATATGAGGAAGTGAGGCGAAGAGAATCCGATTATTCAGATGATGAGCGTTTACCTGTGAAGTTCCGTAGAAAAAATGATGAATATTCGAGAAAGAACCAATCGTTAGTATATTTTCTTTGTTGGGCCAATTTTTTTCTCTTTCATATAAGCTTCAGATATTTTCGTTTTCATTAGTAAATCTTTTCCTAAATATTTTACCTTCTACAGTAAAAAAAATTCATGAAATTCTATTACAGAAGGTTTATTTAAATTTGGAAATTACAATTTTGAGTTGGAATCTTATTTCATCAAATTCTGCAATTAATGATGACGTGGTTTTTAACTAGAAGTACAGTACTCATGAATAATCGCAGTTTTTAGGGAGAATTCGCCGCATAACCGTAGGCATCGACTTCATCAATCGCATTTTTCACGATCGCCAAAAGTTCGAAATGCAAATCGGAAGCGAACTATAGAAAGGGATGAGAAATATAGGAGGCGAAGCCGTTCTGTAGAAGATTATGAGAAAAGAAGGAGCCGTTCAAGGTCTCGTGAACGGTACTATGTATCTAAATCGCGGAAAATGACAAGGCATTTAATTTTTTGCTTTCTTTTCTTATTTCATAATCATTTCTGGATATTATTTTGACATTTTTATTAATGATATAAAGTATTTTATTTTTTATCTTATAGATCACCCTCACCAACTTACACGGGACATACAGACATCAAAAAGAATTAAGCGATGATGAAGGCAGTGATCATCAAGAATTAGATTCATTGAAAAAAATGCTCGTGAAGATGCTATTTGGGCAGAGTATGTTGTCTGATTATTTTTATAAATCTTGTATCCATGAATAATGAATGGTCTTTTCCAAATTTTAAATTTGTAGGATTGTTTGATGTTTTCATTAAGATTTTGTTAATAAATTTTCATTTATATTTATATAAAGGCATTTTTAATGTCTTACTCTCAATTGATCAACCGATTTCTTTGTTTTGATGAGAAAGAAGCAGTAAGTGTTCCGTTATGACTTGATTCATATAAATTTTGCACTGTCATTGGCATAATCAAAATGCCTTTTAAAATGAAAAAGAGATTTTAGTTTTCTGGAAGTACTAAAATATACTTTGTTGTTTTAAAATGCGAAGCAAAGTTTTGCATTTTAAAATTTGGTGTTAAAATATATCTTTATAAACGTTTATTCTTTGATTAAGCGGTCCTGTTAGTTTGTATAAATGAATGATGCATTTTGTTAGATTCCTATGTTTTTAGGCGTCGCAAGGAACGTGAACGACGTTGTGAATGGGGTGTACGCAGTGTTTGGGGACGTTCACCTCTCATGCATGAAATACATCAGGTGTATGAAGAGTAAGAATATTTCCTATTATAATTAAAGATTTTGTTAAATTTTTGTTTAGTTTTTCTTAATATTTAATAAATTAATAAAATCGATATCTTGTTATTTAGCCTAATAAGGAAGAAAGAATTGCGAAATACTGCTGCAGTTGTAAAAGTTAATTTAGATATGAAAAACTGGAGGAAGAGCTTCGAAAAGAAGAGGAACAATTGCCTCAGCCTTTGAATGCTAAAGCTACTGAAGCAGCAAAAAGACTGAAAAAGCAAAAAGAAAGTAAAAAAGGAAAGAAAAAAGAAGCACAAGAAAAAGGTTTCTTATTTAATTTTTATTAGTTTACTACATTTTATTTTTTCTGTTATCTACAGATATACGTATTTCACCATAAGTTTATATCACTGTGGCAATATAAACTCCTCTGCTGCCCTTTTTCCACATTTCTTGAATAATTTCGCGTATTTCTTTCTGCCATCGAACGCCTTTCGGCTATGCAGATACGATATTACCCATATATCTTGATAGTTATCATATTTGAATGTAGGCAAAAAGTAGGTGTATTTTGATGAAGCTTTGATATTCTAGCATAAGAAATCATCGAGCGAGAGTGAGGAAGAATGGGTAGAAGTGACCGCTGAAATGCGAGAAGCTGAAGCAGCTCGAGAGAAGCTAGAAGAAGCTGCAATGGTTGGACCTGCAATACCAGATTATCTTCAACAGAAACATGCTGCTTTAATCGATACTACAAAAGAGTGAAGTAAAATTTTTTTCTCTCGAGTTAAAATTTATAATTTATTGCTAAAAAGCATGCTGAAAAGTTAACTTTCTGCTAAATTTGAACAATTGATCGAATTTTACCAAGAAATTGATGGTAATTTATTGTAAACGTAGAGTATCAGAGATAAATTTAGTTCTGTAATTTCTTTTTCAGTTATGGAAAGGATATGTTGCGTGGAGAAGCTGCAGCAATGGCTTCATATATAGCACAAGGAAAACGAATACCTCGACGTGGTGAAATAGGTCTTTCATCGGCAGAAATTTCAGAATATGAAAAAATAGGTTATGTAATGAGCGGCACGAGACATAAAAGTATGGAAGCTACCCGGCTGAGAAAAGAAAATCAGGTTAGTTTAACATACATTTGTTATAGCCTAACTCAGAATTGGACCTGTTTCTTTTGTAGCTTTTCTGGAATATTTAAAAATATTTTTGTATCACATATGCGTTCAATATTTTTTCAGGTTATGACAGCTGAGGAGAAACGGCTTTTAAGTGGCTTTACTCATGATGAACGGAAGAAAAAGAAGAAATTGTGCTGCAACAATTCAGAAGTTTTATAGAATCGAAGAAAGGAAAAATTAATGATTGTACATTGCGTGATTCGTTTGTGATCAGTTTATGTTTCTTTCTGATTCGTTTGTGATCAGTTTATGTTTCTTTCTGATTCGTTTGTGATCAGTTTATGTTTTTTTCTGTATCACTAGTTATTGAAAAAATGATATGCATTGTTAATTTTGCATCATATCCGATTCATTCATTCACAAGAAATCTTTTTACCAGAATATATTGATTGTGTACATCGAAACCTTTAAAAATTTATTAAGAATTTTTATTTCTATTAATCAACATTCTGCTTTCATTTTTGCGAAATCAATCTAAAGACACTCCTTCAGTTCCTTCTTGACCAACAGAAGTCTATCGAGTGAAGTGCTATTCAATATAATAAATCTAGAAACCGGTACAATAAAACAGTTATAATAAATTTCCCTTACTTCGACAATAAGAAATTAATTAGAAAAGTTCTGTCCAGATTTAGTGTTCCAAACATATGTAGTATTGTCAATGTTTTTCCATGAAAGTTGGAAAAATGAGGGCTTCCTTTTCTATCCTTGAAAAATCGCTTTTCTCCACTTTCATTCTCCTAATATACCTGATCTAAAATCATATAGCATAGCAAGGCTACAAGCATATTTGTTAATATATTTTTGGATTTAGATTGCATAACAAAAGTAAAAACAGACGAAAGTTGTGATCGAAAATGATTTTTCATAGGTAAATCAGTTCTGAACATCATCATCAAATCAGCTGATGGGCATTGTGAAGAAAATTTAATTCTATCATCTGCAAAGATTGTAAAATTAATTTTTGTTGATAAAAATAAGTGGCGGAAATTTATCCAGATTTTATTATTTTTTTGATACAACTGCGATAATTTAATTGTTTACTTAAACTGATAAGTCAAGTTGTCATTATCAGTAGTAAGCAGCTTTGCGGATACATTAATTACAACGGAAGAGAAGAGAGAGAAGGTGTTCTCTTTGCTTTTGACATATGACTCCTCTACTCTCGAAACAAAATGCTGGCTGCTACTCTTGAAATAATACAGATGAGAAGTTAAGCATCAAATCTTCTCATTCAAAACTGCTCTTTTACTCTCACGTGTTTCTTACACTTTGTTTGTTTATGTTTGATTAAAATTTACAAAAATTATTTCAAGCATTTTTGCGATACTGATCGCTATTCTAATCAATACCTATCTCATCTTTATATCATCAGCTTATAATCATTCTGTTAATTTGTTTGGCATAGTTGCTGTGATTTAAAGCAGAGAGATTTTACATCATTTCGTTGTAATTTTATATCGAATTTTTGAGTGGAGAAAAAATTCGATAAGGGATAGTTAAAGAATGATTTTAAATGATATAAAATTTTTATCACGAAGTTCTAATACTCTTTTCCTTCCTATTTCTTCCCGTACTGAATATGCTTTATCTTATCAGCATTATTATCGTTATTTATAAAATCCAATTTCAATCAAATTTTCCTGTAAAATTAGATATTTATATTCGTTGAGAATTATTCTGTTTGAAGATAATAATCTTTCAAATACGATGAGAAGACGAATACGATGATTTCTTGATGCTTTTTATTGAGCAAAAGTGAAACTTCGTAACTGCTTAGCCTTCATCTTTAACTAACTTAGGCTTCTGGGCTAATTTAATAATCCTTATGAGCTTGTTGGGGTCAACCAACTCAGTTTTTGACTTAAACAGAAGCGCAATCGTTAGTAGAGAAAAAAAACGTCCATTCTTAGTAATCTGAAGTTTCTTGTGGTCCCTGATATTCCTCCTTATTTTAGAACATATTACAATACTCATTGTATAGATTGTACATAATCCGCTTACCAATGAGGAATTTAAATTCTGATAAAAAATTTAATCTTTACCAAGTCAGATTAGAAATCCATAATCCATAATCCATAATTCATAATCGCATGTTGTCGCATCTTTTTTGTTTTGTCATAATTTAAGAAATTATTTTGAAGCAATGATTACAATTTTTCTCTTTCCCTCTCTCTCTCTCTCTCTCTCTCTCTTTTTCATTTTCATCTATCATTTCCTTCATTCATCCTTCCATATTTCACAAGTACAAAATGCGGTTGAATTTTAAGCCATTCCAAAATAACTATTCCAACATATATATAATATTATCATTGGAAAATATCAAAATTTCAATAAATGAAAATAATAAAAATTAAGTTTTCTAATACGGCTAAAATTATTAACAATCTAAAATACGCGAAAACCTGTTGATTTTTTTTTTTTTATCAAGAGCAGCTTCCAGTTAAACTGATTCCGAATTTTCATTTATATTTAAAAATTTATCCGTACTGAATAAAGGGCAACTTTAAACTAGAAAAAAAAATGACAGAGCATTGCTAATATTATTGCAAAATTTCATTCTTTCATCAGTATTTTTATTACTTCTTATAAAAGCATTAACAATAGCAGCAATTATTTATCAGGTTCAGGGATCAATCGATTAATCGATTGATTGAGTTTATTCTTCACAGTTCGGAAAAAAAAATTCATTCATCATTATAAATCATTTTAACTGAAATTTAAGAATATACATAATGAAACAAAAGCAATCAATTAAAGAATGAAGTTCGAGAATATTTATAAATTAATGCTCTGAAGAAATTCTGAATTACCCAACTACTGAATAGGTAAAGAACTGTATTGACTACGAAGGAATGTGATATGATAATTAAAGAAGGATAAGATAATATGATAATTAAATGAAAAAAAAAAAGGATATATAAATAAAATAACAGTTGATAATGAGTTATCTTATGAATTGTAATACAATTAAGCAACGATAAGTAAATTGCAATGTTTTTGTTTCTATTTTCATTTCTTTAATTTCTTGCAACCTTGAAGTAGATGATGATGGTAGTGATGATGATGATGATGATGATAATGATACTTAGCAAGCAAAATATCTTTCTCATTCTTACCATCACAGCTTGCAGAGCTAATCGTTTTATATTACGAACGATGTAATTTCCTCAGTCTATCTGTGTTCATTTATATTTGTTTTTTTTTTTTTTTTGCAAATATACTTTTTAGTTTTTCAAAATAGCACTACAAATCTAATTTTATCTGACAATTCTGATTGGATTAGAAGTGATAAATACTTTAGATTATAGCTAATGTTAAATTTGAAATAATTTTTAAAAGTAATTGATCAATTGATTAATTATCCATTGATTTATCAATAACAAATATGAATACGAATATAAATATAACTGTATAAATATACTTTATTTAAATAAGAAATATTTCTTATACTTTCATATTAATAGATTATCAATCCTTGGAAAATTTAGAGAACTTTTTAGAATTTATTTATTAACAAATATTAAAATAAAAGCAAAGAAATTTTCATATTGTATCAGAATTGATAAGCTTTTATTCATAACATTTTGAATTAGTTAAACTGAATCAATTAATTGCTCATTTAATCAAGTTAAATATTTCCTGTAATAAATATTTTAGGATGATCGATGAGAGGGATAATATTTTTGATGTAATAATTTCAATTTATTCTTTTTTGAATAATATATTTTTGTTAATTTATCCCATATGCGTTTAGTTGTTGACTTGAATAACTTCAAGCATGAAGTTATTCAGGTCAACCTTGTTTAATATCATATCTGAAATGAATAAGCATTCTATCTCGATAGAACATTACAAACTTTATCTTTAGCTATTTCATACATTTCAATTCCTATGATATTTTTTAAATAAATATTTCCTACTTAGATTCTAACCTAAAATTAATTTCAACTACTAAAACAGATTACTATAAAGAATAATCATTAGGAAAACATCAGTTAGGAATATTTTAAGCTAATTTAAGCTTATTTAAGAAAAAATGTATCCCTGGTTTTTGTTTACTTTGAAAAAAGATATTCGATGAAAAAATTCTCGAAATAAAAGAAATATTTGTTCGTTTTGTTTGTTTGTTCTCGAGACTTTGCAAGCGAAAATTATGTGATCGTTGAGGTTGAATTTAGATTGCAGCAAGCTTTGATTTTCAGTTAATCATTGTAAAAAAAAGATGATTGTAAATTTTTGTAAACACTTTTTTTTTTTTATAGCTCGAGCTCAACATATGAATTTATCAGCAACGGTTTCTGATGAGGTAACACGAACTACAGCACGCGAGGAAGTCGTAATTGTCGATCCTGATGTCGCATCTACTTCTACCCAATTGATGCCCAAAAAGGTTTGATTCATGAAGTTGCTAAATTCGTAGAATTTAATAAAATTTTTTCAAAAAATTTATTTAACAAAAATATTTCTAAATAGTTGTAAGCGAAAGATCGTAAAATTGCTGCAATTATTTATAGTATTTTCTTTGAAGATGTAAATCGCTGAAATTCTATAACATTCTTAAAATATTTAAATTACAACATCTTGCAGATTTCAAAAATAATCTCAAATTTCAATTTTATTTGTTTATTAATTAAACGATTGAAAATAAAATTGGGATTTAATTTAATAAATAAATAAATACAATTGATGATAATATCAAATTATTATTATTTAAATATAAAACATTTTAGGGTATTTTAAAACGATCCTCATCACATGGTAATTTTCCTCGTAAGTATGCTGCAGAACGAAATGTAACTGGACAATTTCTCGAATCGACGCAATCTCCCGATCAATTTCCAGATCGACCAACTACAAAAATTCCAAAATTAACTCTCACATGGTCTGAAAAAAATGCAGGTATGATTTGAATTTAACATTTTTATGTATATTTTCGTAATTATTATATTCCGATAATTGCCTATTGAAATGAATAGTATCCCATAGAAATATCGAAGTATCATAAAATCAGGAAATCATTCAATTTAAACTAAATAATCAAAATACTATTGATTATTTTTGTTAACATAGCCAGTGTGAAATTTATTTATTTCAAGTATCGCTTTATTGTTAAAGAATTTACCGTAATTTACCGTGACAAAAATGAAATTTGATTATTAAATAAGATTAATGCTCTCGTAGCTATCAAATAATTTAAAAAAAAAAAAAACCAAATATATAAAATATTAACAAATAATATAATTAAATATAAATCAAATAAATAATATTATTAAATTTACTGATAATGTTTTGCAATTCAATCAATTTTATGATTCTGATATTCATTACAGTAACCATTTATGGTGATACAACATCTGATGATGCAACTACCGAAACAGACGATATTAAAGTTCCAACAATCGGTGCAATTTCAAAAGCTGAACATTTACCATCATCAGGACGAGTTGTTAGGCTAAATAGTAATAAATATCAATAAATTAAAATAGATGAAACCAATGTTGAATAAACATTATAAAAACTTTTACAAATGAATATTCATTAGTTTCCGTAAAATTTCACGTAAATTTATCATGGAAATGTGACGTAATGTTTCGTTCAAGTTTCACGTCTTGATGATACTTCTGATGGCAATAGCGGAATTGAGAAAAATTTTCAGCAAAACTTCCATTTACTGTTCATAAAACACATGATGGTTCGCATTTGGAACGACAAACAACAATATTATATGATGATGATGATGATGATGATGATGAGAATGGCGATGAAGAAATGATAAAGAATGAAGAGCGTAATGATAATGGTAATGACGATGATGATGATGATGAGCTTGCCGAAGTTAATGATAATGATCATGCTAAACGTAAATCAAAAACTGATATTGGCAATTCTCATATTTCCGGCAAATGGTGGTTCGGCAAAAGTACTAAGTAATATTTAATCTTTTTAACTAAGTTATCTGTACAATATCGAATAATTACTAATTATATTCATAAAGATTTTAGTTTCTTTGATTTCAAATTCTAAATAAATTTTCTAAAATAAATTACAAAAGCATTTATAGCATTTTAAAATGTTCTAAAATTATTTAACTTTTTCTAATTTCTTTTAAAAATATATTTCAATTTTGCATACTTTGTTCATTCCCTTTTTTTTTTCTTTTAAAGGAATATTCCACATTGTGCGAAATGGGGTTGTATTCATGGTCATCATAAGGATTCTACGGATAATGGTGGCGAATATTTGACACCAACACAAAAACGATTTAAAGAAATACATCAACTTAGGAAACAGCTAAAGTTTGCATTTTTTTTCTTTAGGTTTTTTTTTAATCAAATTAATGATGCTTCTTTTAGTTCTTAATCGGATGTTTTGAATTTATTGATGCCTTTGAAAATTTAGTATTTTTCAACTCTTAAAAAAGTATTGTTAATTAAGATGAATATGATAAAATCACCAAAACTTTTAAATATTTCAAGAAAATTCTTGTCTTTTCTGAGCATTTTTTTGTTGTGATCTTTTTAATTAATTGTTTGTGAAATTTCAAAACATATATTATCATAAATTTTAGATTAGCATTAGCTCAATTGGAGGATAAAGATTTACATTTGAATGAATTACGTGATCAGTTACGCAATTTGGAATCATTAGTCAGTTCTGCGAATATTACAAACGGACAATATCGGCTTCTACACCACAAAGAATCCAATGAAGATTATGAGCGTGAGAAACAGAAACTTATCGATAAGCATGAGGTCAATACATTTAAATTAAACTGAAATAAGAAAATCAATTACTGAAGTTATGGTAGTATCGTATTTTTCGTCATATTTTTAGATATGAAAATTGCATGAAGCATTCGTTTATCAAATGAATAAGATTTGAAAAATTATTTGATGAATTAATTCAGATCCGTGTTCGACAGTTAATTCAGGAAGCAGTTGAAGCACGAGCGGAAATGACAAAATTACAAATTGCAATGAAACAATTAGAAGGATCAAGAATTAAAATTGAAGTTAAAGATGCAGAAATTATGACAGAAATAACTGATAACTTATCTTCTAGCATTAATCTCGATTCAACACGAATGTCATCATCATTTTCTCCTTCACCTCAGGCATTTTTTACTTAATCATCAATATCTTGTAATTATGAATTATCTAAGAAATTCAGCTTACAATCAAATATTTACATAAATGAGAAAGCAATTGGAATTTTTCAGATAAAAATACCGCAGAAGTTCGAGTTACTCAGATTCCAGCGGATTTACCTCTTCAACTTCAGGTTAATAATTGATTTTCACAACAAATATTAGCAATTTAACCTTTGATTTCATTCTTTTCCTATTTTTAAAAATAAAAAAATTCACAAACTTTTAAATGAGCATTTTGATGGAAATATGAAATTTTTTCTATTTTCAAAAAAAATTGAACTATTAACACTGTTAACTTTTTTTTTTAAATTCTATTTATTATTACATAATCATTTCTTGAACATTTCGAAATACATTTTAAATTCATCGAAGCTTTCTCGATATTTTTTTCCTTTACTTTGCTCATCTTCTGATCCCGATATGCTCTTGGCATTTCCTGTCTTCCTTTAGAATTTTCAAACTTTTTAGGTCCTAATTCTCGTTGAATTCATATAAAAAAAAAAAAAAATTTGCTAGAAATCAAACAAACAAAACGGATAGAATTTAATTCAATTTAGGCTTATGAAAATGAAGCAATGGCATGGAGGATGAAAGCTGCTCAACTGGAAATGGTACTTAAAGATCAAATATTGAAAACACAACAAAGCACTAATACTTTTGAATTGGATAAGTGTCGTAATGAAAATGAACGCCTACGAACATATATTAGGTATATGTAAACTTTTTAATCTATTAAATTATCCATTGTACTGAAATAAATTAAAATTTTTAAATTTCATTATTATTCTAAATTACTATTCTATTTATTAATTTTAATTAATAATACGCTTCATTCATTGAACATTTTATTTTTAAATTTTGAATAAATTTTTTATAGGAATAATATAGATATGAATGGATCGTATCATGAAATGGTTGATTCAGAATGTGAAGCAAATTTAAATTTTATATTGCCAACAAATTCTATCGATTACTGTTCACAACAATGTAAAGAATGTAGAAAACAATTGACCGATGAAAATCATCATCTTAGTGAAAAAGTTTTTTTTTTTTTTTATTATTACTATTTTTTCATTTAACACATTCATGATTGAAACAATTTGTAATATTTTTAGGAAATATTTAAAATTTTTTAGATTGAAGAACAAAATTTACGTTTAAATGAATATGAAGAAGATATTAACTTATTACGTCAAACTGTTCATTCGATGGAGGAAGAAAATAAGAAAAATTTTCTTACAATGGAACAAATGTCAAAAGAAATTGAAGAAAGGACTGCTGAAGTAGAAGCTGCTAATATTACTACCGTACGATTGCAAGTTAGATTTTTAAATTATTTCTTTCTAGTTTCTTAATTTAAGCAACATTCACCGGGTTAAATTACTTAAAGTTTGAGGTTAAAGTTTTGAAATTTTCATCTCAATTTTATCCTTTTTTTTTTTTAATTTATCCATAAAAATTAATCGTTATTCGATGAAAACTTTTATACCATTTTGTTTTATTTTATTATTATAGAGCGAATTGGCAATCAAAACAAAAGCTATTTGTTATTTGGAAGAGCGTCATCAAGTTTATCGTAATACAATTCTGGATCATAATTTAGTTATAAAGATGAATCAACTGATGATTGGGAACGTGGTTTCTCAGATCCACGTTATGTTGTTAATATTTCTAAACGTATACAAACTGATCTCACTCAAGAAATGCTAGAAAACAATGAATTCAAATTTTTAATCTTACAGATAAATTAGAGGTATTTTATTTTTATTAGCTAAATCTGTTTTATAAAACAAAATAAATTTTATGCGTAAATATCAGTATAGTATATATTGAAAAGTTATGTAGAAATTAAAACAGTGAAAAGACTTGGTTTATTGATTAAAATTAAACGTATTTGATGAGTAATTTTACCTTATCATCGATTAGCTGTATTTTATCTTATCATCCTTTAGCTATATTTGTTGTTAAAGATATTTTCAATTGTTCACATTTTATGCTTCTTTTGAATATCCGACAATTTATTGAATAATCGATCATCTAGTATGAGTTTAAAATATATAATCTGTCCAATTATTACTTCAGCATCAATACAGGTACTGAAGGAAGAATTTTCATCGAAAGAAAATAGCATGTTGGAGCATTTTCAAGAAATTAAAAAGATTTATTGGCTAAAAATTCGCTAGTTGGTTCATTAGCAAATCAATTAGAAGAAGCAGATCGTGAAGCAACACGATCATCTGAATTGCATCAGAAGGAACGAAAAGCATTCCAAGAGAAATTATACGAATTAGGACAAATTGCTGAAAATGTACCACTATTACAATTCGAAATTGAGAAGCTTCAACAGGTACTAATATCTCTCATTTTTCTATAAATAAAATAATTTAAAAAATTAGTTAAATAAAAATCAAATTTAATAAATTATCTTTATTACTTCATGTTTGTAATTTCATTGATTTCATGGAAATCATTATTACCAATATTTATAAATGTAAATTATTTCAATGCATAGAATAGTAGTACTAAACATGATAATACACTATACTAATTAATCGATCATGTTATCATTACTCTATAGGAGCGTAGTTTAATGGAATATCAACTTAAAAATGTAAAAGAAGAATATGAAGCTGGCTTAGATATGGCATTGGCAGAATCGTTGAAGAAATATCAAGAGCAAAATAATTATTGGGCTGAGAAAATATCAGCAGCAAATACCACCAATGAATTGCTTCGAGTATAATTTAAACTAATAGTTCTTTTTTTTTTCACACAAATGAAGAAATCAATTTAAGCAAAATATATGAATCGTTGCTGAATTATCAATCAAATACTAATTTATTATTAATATTAACTTATTTTTAAATCATAAAAACATTATCAATTTATCAGTTACCAAGTTATTAATTATCAGATTATCAATTCTATTACTTATTAATTGCAGGCATTTATATTGCAAATAATTGCAGTTATTTTACGCTTCCTAATATTTCAATATTGATAATCTGTCATTTAGGATTAAGTACTGTAATTAGTATTACTCATTTTAGTATTATCGGAAAAATTGTTTTGTTTCATTTAAGTTATTAAAATTAGTAAAAATACTAAATTTCGATAATTATCTTTTTAGAATGAAAATATCGCTTTAAAACGTTCAATTAATGAATTAAAATTGCGTACACAAGTGCAACAGGCTGATATGTCAAAAGACTTGCGTCAAGTATCAATCATATATCTTATCTCAAAAAACAAGCAAGTGCTCATTTTTTTTCTTTTGATTTCAATTTTATGCTTATCAGCTGTTAAAAATTCAATTCTCAGAATTAATTAGATTAAAGAAATTGAAAATTAAAATTCAATTTTATCTTGCATTAAATGAAGCTTTTAGAAAATTATAAACAATGAATATCTTAAACATTATTTTATCCATACCTAAAATCTGTTATCAGATATAAGCTTTTTTTCTCATATGAAATCATTTTTTAATATATAAAAATTTGATGCTATATAATTGGAAGGATAGGTAATTTAATTAATAGTTATCTGAGATGGATGGAGAGAGAGAGCGAGAGAAAGAGAGAGAGAGAGCAAGAAAGAAAAAATGAATGATAGAAGCAATGTTTTTGTATAGCATTGTGATTCTAACACATTTCTAGCAAAGGATATATCTGAAAATTTTAGTTGAATAGAAATACACGTGATGTTCAAGTGGATGTACATCCACGTGTTGTCAGTAAATACGTTGCATGTCGACCAAATGCACGGCATAAAATGACCGATATTGAGAAGGGTGAGCTATTCGATGAGGTGGAAGAACGGTTGAAACTTTGTCAAGGTGAATTAAATAGCAGTCGTCAGGAGGTTGCGATATTGCAAAAGAAATTGGTTGATACCGTACAAACTCAGGTTCATTTCTTTTATGCTCCATTTTATCAGGAATTTAATTGAAGCTTGATTCATTTTAAGATGTAATTTAGTTAGCAAAACCATATTTCCAATTTCCATATTTAAAATGAACTATATATTGTGATATCAAAAAAAAGGCAAAAATTTTTCTTTAAATTATATCTTTTGATAAATGGATAATTGGGCAACTTTATATAAGAATAATGATTGATTAAGTTATCGATGACATATAATAATAGCCTTCTTGATTTACTTGAATTCTCTGTTATAGTATTATATGCGATAAATTATCTACAAACTTTACTATATGTTTGATTCATAAAAAGATGTATACAGAATATTGAAATAGATTTCATTTAGGTGGACGATCGTTTATTGCGTAATAAATTTAGTCCACTTAAAGTTTCGTCAACGAACAAGGAATTAAGAAGTTCAGTAATCATAAGAGATGATAAAGACAGCAATTTTACGACCAGCAGTTTACGAGATCAGATTGAAGAATTGGAAAAACAAAATCATGAATTGACAATGCAATTGCTTGGATATAAAACAGAAAGACAAAATTTGTTGGATAGTCAGCATGAACAACTATTACATCATACTTCAGAAATCAATAATCTCCATAAAGAATTAAACCAGGTAAATTATTAGTTATTAAGTTTTGGTATATATATTTTTGATGTTCTAAGTTATATTTGCATTATTTTCAGTTCCAACTTGAATAACAATGATTTATAGGAATTGGGTCGTTACGAAAATGAACGACAAAGGTTGAAAGCACGTATTGCAGTTTTAGAAAAGGTGGAAGAAGAGCGTGATAAATTGTTTGAACTTTTGAAAAACAAAACAATTTTAGAAAAGAAGTGCAATAATAATTCATCATCACAAAATTCTATATCACAAACCAGGTAATCCGAATGAATATTTGAAAATAAAGCTACTAATTATTCTAATTAATTAACATTTCCTAGACAAAACTAATAGATGTACTGCTTTTAAAATTTTTAGTAATATTAAATTAAAATCGAAATCAATACTATATTCAATATTATTATAGCAGAATAAGCTTTCTTCATAAGTATTTTCATAAATATTTTCAGTTCTTCATCAGCTCATATTTCAATTGTATTCGCTGATGATCACAGCAAAATTGCGACCGATCAAAAAATTCGCATGAAAAGGTTTCTATTCAATTTGAGCATATTAGATTCATTTGCTCTATAATTGATTAAAATGGCGTTTATTGCTAAAAAATGATTTGATAGAAATTTGTTTAAAATTTTCAAAAAAATAATTCATCGAAATACTATCAGCAAAGCTGCAAAAAAGTATCATTTTCATATTAGATAATACAAATATGTATTTCATACTTGAAATTTAATGAATAGTAGAATAAAAAGCGAAAATAAATGATAAATTAGTGAATGTTAGAATAATATCAAGGAATAGAATTAATGGAATAATTGTTCTCTCAATTTTTATGAAATTACTATCTTCGAACTTATTTGAACTATTATCTTTGTTAGCTAACATTATACTAACAAAGATAATGAATTCTTCCGGAAAATGTTTATATATGAATTTCGCTTAAACTTCAAACAAATTAGCTTACATAGTGATACATCCAAATTTCAGCGTTGCTAATTTGCCAATTTGTTTTAATTTTTTGATGCTTTATTTTTTATTATTTTAATCGCTTTTTACATACTTTATTGATTTAAATTACATTAGCTTTTTTACGTTTCAATTAATTTATTATTCCTTTTATATTTCTTACATGACATTTTAAAATCTCAATTTTCAGGTGGACATCAGTACCTCATTTATTCAGATTATCAGCTGTAGGAACACCTTCAATTGCTGTTCCATCTAATGAAATCATAACGCTACGTGAACGAAACTCTATTCTTGCCCGAAATAATGCTCGTTTAAATGAAGAATTGACTAGCTTAAAGCATTTTATAAAGTTATCAAAATCGTATACGTCTAACAATAATGACAATATTTCATCCTATAAACTTTCATCTGTCAACGAATATTCGTCCAATTTTGATTTAACTGCTGATCTTATGCAAGTAAATTCATTTAATATTCCAAGTAATTGAAGTAATCAACTTTTTTTTTGATTTTCATAAAATCTTTAGATCATTTCGCGTTAAATTTTCATAGAGCAATCATTCCTAACATAAATTTAAAAACAGTAAATTTTAACTCGTTTATTTATGCTCTATTTCTTTTCCAAATCATGTCATTTTTCAGATGCAAGAAGATCTTGAGAATGTTATCATACAAATTGATAATTCTGCAATTAAAAATAAAATCGATGAACACAGCCATCCGAATAATTCTACTTTCTTGAACGTATGCATCTTTGCAGAATTGCAAATTTTAGAATTTTTGAGAGAAGATTTCAATTCCAAAAAAATTGTTAAGAAAAATCTTTTTCTCAGCAATATTTTTGTATAAAAATAATTAATTTCTTGAATGCTTCAACTTTTTCTAAATAATTACCAGAATTTAATTAATTTTTTGGTAGATTTCTTGCTGGTAATGTCGTTACATGCTGGAAAAAAATCCATCTGAATGATATTTTTGAAAAGATTCTTTAAGGTTATTTATTCTGTACTGCGAAAAATCTGCAAACATCATTTATTGAAAAAATAGGACAGAATTTTCTTAATTTTTCAGTTAAAAGAACAAACTTCTTTATCTTCAACTGCAACCAATCTTGAACATTTAAAAATTGCCTTGAAAAAGTCACGCGAGGAACAAGAAACTCTTGCTGAGCAATTGGATCGAGTTACACTTAACTTTCAAGATGCATGTCGTGAACTGGATCTATATAAACATGAATTGCGTGAAGATGCATTAAAATATTCACATGATATACGCTTACCGAGAAGTAGAAGTTTTATTGAAACTGGACGTGCTACAGTCGATTTAGATGAGTATCTCAGGTATAGCATACGAGTTTACGTTATTTCTTATCTCTCTTATAAAATGGTAAATTAAATTTTAATTTAATAAGAGATTGGAATTTTGAAATTCTTTGATATTCATAATTTTTGAAAGTATCTGTTTACTGCTGCTAACTGTAGATGGAAAGAGAAGGCTGGTACAATGTTCCGTGAACTGAATCGAATCCGTAAGGAGTATCGTGCTTGTGATGGTGAACGGCGTGAGTTACGCATGCAACTAGTGATGTTACGAGGTGAACTTGGCTTAGCTCAATGTCAGCTTGCGGAAATATTGTCTAATCAGCGGCGGAAAAAGCCGAATCGATGTCGAATGTTTCAGCGGTCAGCATGAACGATACATCATCATCTACGTTAATTAAGAGGAAAAACTTAAATCTGTAAATCACTTTTCTTTCTATATCTTATTATCTCACACACTTTCGTCGACGACCTTTAACCTGACAAAGACTGATGATCCTTTCTGCCTTTCAATGGTAATACCTCAAACTTGGTTAACTAAGCCTTCATTACGATAAATTTGATAATATATCAACAGACACAGCGATACCATTAAGACGGTTTTGATGACGATACAATAATTTAACGGAAAAGGAGATCGAATAATCCCGATATGCCCATCCAAATGACATTGTTGAACCACATTCTTTACAATGGATTTGATGCTCCCTCCGCGTAGACGGAGAATCCTGGAGTACAGTTCTGTGATTACAAGAAATAGTGCGGAGAATCCTGGGTACAGTTCTGTGACTACAAGAAATAGTGCCTTTATTAGTGTGTGTGTGAAATGCGGCTCATAGACATAGTGGGCGAACAATTTTAGCTTACATTTTACATTACACGGAAAATCCGCATGTATAATATATACTCAGCAGTATTGGATCCAGAACAAAAGAATTACCACTTCTTTTGTTCTCCTTTCGATTAAGTTGACACATAGTTGATTCTCAACACTTCAAATTTCATTGTTAGGAATAAGCAAAACATATGAATAGAAACTGTGAAATTTTGTACTTCTGATTTTTCTGATTAGAAACCAAGAACAAGCAAAGAATATTGGTGTCACTAAATCATGTTGATACCGTTATAGAAACGGATTCAAAAAAATATTTTCGCTAGTTTGATAAAGGGAACAGATCACTCTAACCGAAGAGGTGATAAAGATAACGAAGTTAGTGTCATATAATATATGTCACCAATTGACAAGGTTGAGAGTAAGTATCATATTAGTGGAAAATGAATTAAAATTCATTTGCGACATAGTTCTCGAACATTATATTGTATTTGATTTGAAAAATTCGAAATTTATAGTTCTAACTACTAGAATTAAGAGGTTACTAAGTGGACAATCCGATGAATTTTACGATGCAATGGATTCATCGTCCGGAATCTTTTTACCGCTTGTAACTCAATGTTTTCTCTTAATGATGCAATGTGTTCGATAAGTGAACCAGAATTAGTTGCTACAAAGTAATTTTACTTTTTTCATTAATTTATTTGTAATTTGAATAATTTTTTTAAAGCATCACTCGTTCTATCTTCTTCAATTGCCAGTCATGATGATAATATTTTAAAAAAGTTTAATTATCAACAAGATCTCTTAGAAAAGGTATTACAATTAGCCTTAGGCTTCTATGATATTTTTATACCTGATATCTTTAGCATAAATCACATGAAATGAGATGAAATTTTAAATGAGATGTAATTTTATAAAATTTTTAGTAAGATGTGAATTTTTCGTAATTCTTTTCTGTAAAGATATTTTATATTTGAGTATATTTCATAATAACATATATAATAACCAATATAATTAGGTAAATTTAATTTTTAGATTTGAGGGTGCTCGTGAATATCGCCTTTCCGGTCATAACCATCGTGATTTTTATCTTGTACCAGCTTATTGTCATGAATCTCGTCTACCATCATCATTTCTTGATAAAATTCAACTTGGTCCAAATATGCATGAAGAAATCATTAAAGAAGCAGCAAAGTTGAAAATAGCATCAATGAGTGGAACTATAAGTCAAAAAAGATAACCCTAGAAAGGTTGTTTGAAAAATTATTGAAACTACAGATTCATCTTAAAACTGCTACTTATTTTCCTAAGTAATTCTTATAGATTTTTAGAATTCATTTCCTTAATTCTGCTTTGATATATTTTTGTGATTTACAAAAGAAAAACTTAACTAAATATGAATTTAAAATGTGAATTTGATAAGTCGAAATTGAAAGTATTGCACTTTGCAAAATTCAAATTAATTAAGTTTTCATTTATTATTATATAACGAAATGAAACAAATTTCCAGGATTCTTGGAAGAATCCGAAATCGGAATTGCTGCTATCATCGTATGAAAAGCAAAATGTAAAGAGTAAGCAAAAGTTAAGAAATCTGGAGAAGCAAGTCGCGGAAATCGGAGAAGAACAGGCAAAGCGAACAAATGAAAGAGTATGTTTTTATTTTAATACATTTTTCGCAATAAATATAATGATATTTTCCTATTTGGTTGAATTTGATTTAGTAAAATCTCGTTTTAAATAAGGTTTAAGAATCCGAAACAAATCGGCAATTTAGCAAACTAGGAAGAAATTTCTTGTAGTACGAAATGTGAAAGAAATGTTTATGAAATATACTTTTTTCTGTGCTAACAAAAATTGACGTCTCAACGTTTACGATACAATAAGATCTGTTCATTAGATTAAGCATTCGGTTTAATCGCAAATATTTAATCAAATTATTCTACTTGAGTTAAAAAAAAAAAAGATTTTTTCTTTGATTTATATTATAGTAAAATGTAAAAAAAAAAAAAGTTATGAAATTTTTTCGATTGTAATCTCTCATTAAGATTTGTTAATTAGTTATGAAAAGCGATTATTTCCAGTCTGCTGGGCAATCACAGGAAATGGAAATACTAACAAAGAAAAATAATGAAGCGGCGGAAGAACATCCGACAATATATCCGACAACGTTGAAAAAAACTGACAGTGGTATATTTCAATATTTTTAAATTTCTAGTCGGTTTTTTAATTTTTAATTATTTCAATATCAAATGATTAATTGAGAGAAATGGAACGAGATAGTATGAGAAGATATTCTCTCATTTCTTAAAATTTTTCAAGCATTTTCAATAATGGCATCTGAATTTTGTTATTCGAAAACATCCCAGATTAAATTTTCTATTAATGTTAGAAATTTATTTTGAATTAAAATAAAATTATATTTTTTTAGACGAAATCAGTCGAGGAAATGATTTGTTGGAAGACGATACAGTGCTATTCATTGTTTTCCTGATGATATATTTTATGTTAGTTATTGGATGAAAATGATTTTTAAATGAACATCTAAATGATTTTCTTTGAGTTATAAATTTGAAATGATGCAGCAAATGATTTTTACAAATGGTTGTTTTCAATTTAATCAAAAAAAAAAAAATTTTAGCAGGCTTTTTTTTCTATGGAATTAGAAAAATTAGTAGTATCTTTTTTTTGATTGATACTTTTTGCACCAAATTTTTCATCGCATTTAAAATTCACTTTTTTTTTTTTTTTTTAAATAACAAAACTAATGCTCCATATCTGATAGCAAATGCTACATTAATTACTACTGAAAAAAAAAAGTGAGGGACGAAGATGGATTTTATGAAACTAGAAAAAAAAAGGACGCTATTTTTTCCAAGGTCATAAGTGAATCGTTTCTTGAGAACAAAAATTTTTAAAAATGAATTAAATAATTGCTATGAGTAATGGATGGCTTACGATTTGTATATTCGTAATTGATTTTAAAAAGGAGAAAAAAAAAAAAAAAGACGGTTTATGGGCAATAACGAAAAGTTAAATCGTTCGTTGCAACAAGCAAAATAAGTAATTGTAATTCTTTTACATCGATTTCTGATTGTTTTTTTTTCCTTACTTTTAAAATTATTTCATTTTCTGTTTTATATTGTCAATACAAATGTATTTCATTTGTTTTTCAGAAGTTTTTTTTTTTCGCTCAATCTTTTAATTTTGAATTTGTTAAATTGTTTTGCTATCGTTTCTCTTTTTTTTTTTTTTTTTAAATTAATTAATTAAAATTGTATTTATTACTTTTACTTATTCGAATAATACTTTTTGTTAAATTTCATTGGTGAATTTTTGAAAAAATTTACTGCTTTATATTAGTCATAGAAATCTTGTCGTATCAATTTTGTGGTTATATTTCACTTATTTAATTCCAATTTGAATACTGTTTCTTGAATGCTTTGCATATCGATGATATATCATGATCCGATAAAATATATAATGCAGCGTATGAAATTACAAAGCGAGACTACTTCATTTTTTCAATTCTCTATCATCCGCTTGTTCGTTAAACGATCGTTTGATATTGTTGAGTCAAAGTTTAATAAAATTTTGAAATCAAACTTTTAACTGATTAATATTTGACTTCCACGAAAAAGAACACACGAAATGATTATGAATTTGTAGAAGGATAATAGAGCAGAATAATTCCTAGTAAAGATATTCATTGAGAAAGATTAAAGGGGTTTTTTTTGATTTGTCTCATGATTACATTAACATGATTGCCTTTGTTACATTATCTTAATACTAATATTAAAATTTTAAAATTCAAGATTGAATTAATTTTTAACCTATAAATTAATCATATACATGCAAATATCAAATTTCTATTAATATTTGTTTCACTTCTCCTTTTTTTTTTTTTTTATTTATATGTACTAAATGGAAATATGGATATAAAATTGAAATCTGTATGAAATTAGAAATTTAAATTTTAGCCAAAAAAAGGATCAATTTTAAATGAAATGAATTTTTTTTTTTTTCTTTTGTTGAAAATAAAATAAAAGCATTCTTCTGCAATTTCCCATAAATATCATGGGGAGGAAGGGGAGGGAGGTAGGCAATTTAATGTGACATTATTGTTGATGATTGAAATTATAGAAAAATTATGGTCAGCTTTCTTTCATTTTTTTTTAAAAAATAAAATGCACTTTATTTTTTTTTTAAACAAATATTGGCAATAATGTAATTTTATTTGCTACTAAATTTAACTTTTAGAAACTTCTCTCTTTTTTTTTTTTGAAAAACAAAAAAAAATTCTAATAAATTAATTAATTTTCCATCGTTTAATCGTTTGTATGCATAGAGAGGATATAGTAATTATTATAATTGATTATTATCAATTTTTCGATAACCTATTATTGTTTACTTTTTTGTTCTTTAAATTTGTCAAATTTATTATTTCATTAATCGTTTTTGCATTAAAATCAAAAATGCTTTTAATTTTTATCTAATAATGAATATGAATGATGGTGCAAAAAAAAATTATTGTAATTGTGATTTAACGTTGATTTCGAGATATTTTCTTTTTCTCTCTATTTATTCGAGAAATTAATGTTTCATTTTTTGAATGATATTCAAAATATTTTTTTTAATTTCCTGAAATGCTGCTTATTCGTAATTTTACGAATTATTCAACATTGAAATTTAGCTTCTGATATGCATGAATAAAAGGCCTTATTGAACAAATTAAATAGGCCTTAATGCATAGCTCTTTCTTCCATTCTATTATAGATGAAGTTACTGGGCTTATTTTGATAAATGTTTGTAATCCTATTCTATCCAATACATCATTCATTAATATTTTTGCCAATTTTTTGATGCTTTCCACTGTCAACAATATGCCATTTTTACGTAAGTACGTGTATGTCATCCCCACGTGGATACGTCCACGTATAAATAAATATTGAAAATGCTCAATATTTCACTTCTACACTGATATTTATATGCTATTTTTACGTGAATACGTGTTATACGTAGAAAGTTGCGTGTATATATATAATAAATACATGTTTGGGCGTATCTTACGAAGTATATTAATATTGAGAATTCTGAAGTTTTGCAGCGTATCGTTATATCATTTCTCTCATGAACTATGTTAGTAATAAATGAAAATAATCAGAGAATTTTCAGTGTCTAATCTTATCACTCGTATTGTTATAATATATCATAGGAATATCAGATAAGCTCCGAAATGTGCCACAATTTTTAAACTATTCTTTTGATAAAACAGTTGCGAAAATTAAATGTTTATGCAATGATTATAGCAAAATTAAAGCGAAGAAATTAAAATTATTATTGAAATTGAATCGAAATTTAATAATAATTTTTAATCGATAAATTAATTACTAATATTGTAATCATTCGATTTTTTTCCTTCAATATTTTTGGCTTGTTTTCATCATAAATTATTTATAATTAGGAAAATATAATTAGCTAGAAAAGGAAAGAAATAAAAATAATTTAGCAGAAATTTACCAATTAAGTAAATTCAAACATATATATTAGCCCAGCTAGGATTCATTAACTAAATTTAAGCCAATCAAATGATTGAGCTAATTTGTCCTTTTGCTTTTCTATATTTCTTATTTAATTTACATTATATATATCATTCAAAGATTATATTTTAAATTTAAAAACTTTACACAAAGTTTTTCTTAGATTAGAAGAAATTGTAATTTTCAAGAAGAAAATTGATTAATGTAAGCGAAATGTATAATAATTAAAATGAAAAACGCAATGAGATATAATTTTCCTTTTCCTGAAATTAATATTGCAAAATGTAAGAAGAAAGTCGAGACTGAGATTAAAGTCTAAAATAAGCAATATAATATTTTAGCATATATCTTCAACGATAACTATGCTAATGACAAGATGAGATGCATAATAATTAATATGAAAATGTAGCTAGATAGTTTTTATTTTAGCAACTTTGTTAAATGAAAAAGATATGGCCAGATAGATAGGCCGTGTTTCTGGAATTATTTAAACAGAGAATAGTGAGCATGTATTATATTGCATAGAGGAAATTAGCTACAATCGCATATTATTTATTTATGAATTTTCTTATTACTCTTTTATCAGCATGCTACTGCTAATATCATCGAGACTTTATTTCAAGATCGATATGAAAAATCATTTAAACATTCGTAACAAATGTTTTCATTCTTGTCACTCACTTTTCATTTAAACGTTGCTAAATCTTTAAATATCTCTTTTCTTATCATTGGCTCGAATCATTATGGTTTATCTTCAACGATAACTCTCGATTTTTCGTTTGAATTTTTCCGCCAAATTTGTGATTGAATTTAAGATAAGATTATGAAGGTTAAAATTATCATCATTTTCATCTCTACGAAAAACTAGCTGCTTAAGGTTACAATTTTTAACAGAACAGATTTTATCATTTGATAATTTCCCTCATGCTCTAATTTAAATGATCTTGAAAAATCATTTGTAATTTTAATACAAAAAAAAAAAATATTTGCTTATATAAAATTTTCTCCAAATAAGTGACTCTCGAATCTTTTTTTTCCAAAAAAAAAAATATTTTCTCTCTAATGAATTCTTCTTTTGAAAGCCGTAAAAACATTTTTAATATCTTGGCCTATAGCCTAATCATTTTTTTCGTTTTTCTTTGTCCAAATATTTTTATCCAATTTAAATACTCAAATACTTGAAATATATTATTTTTCTATTAAATGATATAACGAATTTTATTTTAACCTTTCTTATCTTTGTCAACAATTTCTTATCATCGGTGTATAAATCAAAAAAAAAAAAAAAAAACGAAGAAAATGAAAATATTTTTTTTTAGCTTGATTAATTAATTATTCTAAAACATTTCTTGAATCATTATCATATCGGTGAAAGTTTTCATGAAATTTGTTATCATGAAACTTTTGATATAAATTAATTGAAGCATATTTGCATACTTATTTTTATGCTAATAACCTGCACTTATGCATCGGATAATTTGGTATTAAAATGTATCAATTTATTAATTTTTATATATGTTCGATTAAATCCTATCGAATTTCATATATTACTGGCTATTGCATTAATGGCTAATAATTCTACCGTATTTCATTTAATCATTATCAAAGTATCTAAAAAGTTATATTATCTATTCTATCATCATTTTCATTCAATTTAGTTAATGAACAAATATTTATTTAATTCATTGCTTGATTGATTAAAAATTTTAATAAGTTTAATTATTAAAATGTGAGCATTGCTTTTAAAAATTTTTTAAAAAAAAAAAAAAAGAAGAATATTACTATGAGATGACTAAAATCCAATGTTACGCTCGAGACTCATTATTTCAAAAGAACATTGAAGGAAGTTTGTCGAGTCGAGAGTTTGTCGATTTTCACTTATTATCTTATTCAAAAAAAAAAATAAAAAAATAAAAAGACAAAGTTCGACATAAGCATGTCATTTGTACATAGATAGACATCAGTTCAAAAATATCCACTACTATTATTGGCCAGTGCAAATTTGTGTAATCTTAATGCAAATAACAAATCGCTTAGAATGAAAGGCCCATCTAGTAGAAGACCAGCTGAAAAGGCCTAGCTCCTAGAACTGGTCTTTTATTTTAGGAAGGAAGAACGACGAAGACAAGTTGCCCAACATATTTTTTCCATCTATCATTTTATCTCGAAATTTAGCCTTTTCTTGACAAACTTTCCTCCAATATATTTTCATATCATTTATACAAAATGGTATAGATTTTAATCCATTTCTTTCAACTTTCTACCTAAATTATCGAAAAAAAAATTTAATTTTCAAAAAAAAACAATTTATTGCAATTAAAAATGAGAAATATCTTAAATGAAATAAAAAATAAATTTTAAATTTGAAATGTTTTTTTTTCGTTTTTCCTTTCATTCTTAAATATCATTTTGTAATTCGATAAAAAAAAAAAATCATTTCATTGAAAATTGTCTTATTTATGGCTCATTTTAAGTTTTATTTAATTGTTCATTTTCTCTTTTTCTTTTTCTTTTCTTAAAAGCTCTAAAATAATTTGTATGAAACTTAAACAAAAAGGTAAAACGAATAAATAATTGGCAAAATTCAAAAATTCTTTTAATCTATTTTATATTTATGTTAGCTATTAAATTTTAGTTGTAAAATAAATTGTAGTAAAAAATTTTATTCCAAATTTTATAATATTTATATATATTGCATTAGATCGATATTTGTGCAGGTGGAAATCATTTAATGAATATTACCGAAAGATTGATAGTGTTTGTTTTAATATCATCTATATCATTATTATCCTAACAATTTTATGAATTCTATTTATTCGTAGGAGCAAAAAAAAAAAAAGTCGAATTTGTCATTTTTTTTTGCTCTTTTGATTTAGCATTTTTAATTAATCAATTTGAAAATTTTAATTTGAAATTTTAATTTGATTGAGAATTTAATCGTTTTATTTAAATTATTATCAATCAATAATTTATGATGACAATGAGAGCAATATTTCAATTTCTTAAATAAAAATTCAAATTCTTGAAGTAATTTTATTGAAATAAAAGTTCGAGAATGAGAAACTCATTCTATTAAAATATTTTCGTACTTATTTTTCCTCTCTCTCTCTCTCTCTCTCTCCCTCTCTGAAATTACAATATCATTTATGAAGGTTTTATTTTTATAAATGTCGCAATAAAATAGATGACATTCAGAGCAGGTCAGAATATGATATTTCATCATTGCTATGAATTAATAAAACAAGGAACTGGTCGTTTGTCATTGAAGTGAAGTAATAAAATTGTACGCCTGCGGGAAAATTCATGCGATACTTGGCGATGCGATTCGCAGCAAAATAAGATTCTTTCTTGATATTGAAATTTCGTTTGAAAACATCGCTGCTAACAATTTTCGAATAATTTTTGCTATAAATAAAACTTTAACAAATATGACGCAATAAATTGACGAATTTTATGAATTTAATTTATTTGATAAATGTGAATTTGAGATTTTTTTTAATATTTAAACTAAACTACTAATATTGTATTTTAAATACCTGAAGTCATAATTATTTAAAACTTTTTAATCGAGAATGATATTTCGAGTACAATATCAATTACTAATCAATTACTATTAAGAAAACAGATTAATACAAGTAACATAATTTTTTGATGAATATGAATTCTTATCAAATGATAAGAAACAATTTGATATCGCCTGATTGTTTAATTTAATATTTTCTAATTGTTTTCAAATTTCACTTTCTTTATGGTTATCGACGAATTAAAACTTCTCGTTTAATACTTTTAAAATTTTATTGCCTTAATATTAATTAATTATTAGTTGTAAATATTTATGAATTCAAATTTTGATTTATTGAATATATGAAAATAAGATTCTAAAGATTCTAGCTTCTAAAAAAATCTCTTTGAGATTCTAAAAAAAAATAATAATTAATTCTTAACTGAAATAATTTTTATGAATTTATTGCTGAATTTCTTCAAGATTGTATCAATTTAAATTCAAAAAAAAAAGATTAATTAGTTATCATTTATAAGTATTAGGTATTTTTTTTTCTGAAATTTAATTTGAATGAAAATTTTTACGAATACTTTGAGCAATTAGTTCAATCATATGTAAAAAAGGAAAATTTCAATAATAGCTAATTAATGATTAGATATGAATTTATTTTCTTTTTCCCTATTCTTTTTCCCTTTCAAATTATAAGTCATTGTTAAAATTCCTTATTAGTTCTATTTTGAATATATCAATAATAAGCTTAATATTCATTCATTTTTCAACAGATAATTCTCGAGAAAAATTTTGGAAAAAGAAAAAGGAAAAAAATTTCTATTAACTAAATGAATGATATTTTAGTGAAAGAAAAATAGGCTTATCGCAATATCAATTATCATAAAAGGAATTTTGAATATTATATGATATTACTGTTTAATATCAATTTAAATCATTTTAAAATTCAAAGATTATTTTAATATGATATGGGAGCATGTAATAATTTTTCACAGTAAAAATAAATTTAACACAAAAATTATTAATTTGAAATGATATAAATGAATAAGCAACTTTCATAAATTTTCTTATCAAATTTTTAATTAATCAACAATATATGTAGCATATGTTATTTGATGATAAAATGATAATTATTTTATATTTGTCCAAATATAATTAAAGATATAGCTTTTTGTTATTGAATGAGATAAGAATGAATCTTTTCTGTAAATAAATTCATTCCAATTTTTGCTTTAAATTTATTTCCATCAAAACGATTTTACATTATAAAAGATGGTAAAGAGAATTAATTAGAATTGTAATTAATTTACTTCAAAATCAATTTTATTTATCAAATATATTTGGAAGAAATGTTTAGTGATAAAATTGGTCATCGAATGAATGGGAAATATCAACAATTTATTATGATTTTCAATTGGTGTTAATTCCTCGGGGATGATGATAGAATGGATTGATAGATAGATGTATATGATGAGGTGGAATTTTCTAACTTGTTTATATAAACAAAAATTTTGCAGCATTCGCTCAATTTAACTAGAAATTTTTAGGATGGTACAATGATAGCAAATGTTTAGCCGAATTGTCATTTCTAAAAATAATTTCAATAATAATTCGACATATACATATTTTCCAATAGTAAGCTTACTGTGAAAATTTGAAATTAAAATTTTCATATTGAGAATTTATTATAAATTAAAAAATTTTTTCAAAAAAATCCTTTAAATGTAATGTTAGAAAAATTTTAGAAATTCGAAATTATTATTTTATTCGAAAAAGAAAAATGACAATTTAAATTAATAAATTTTAATTACAAAATTTAATTACTTAATTAAGTAATTTAAATATTAATTTAAAAGGTTAGTTTATAGTTTAAAATAATATTAAAAATTTTTATAAATTTCCCTAATTTTCTTAATCATCTATCCAAGATGAACCAACAATAATCATTGCAAAAATTTTGTCGAAAAATATTTAGAAGATTTCTGGTAGTCGTTCAACGTTAATTGCATCGTTACGTAATCGATCATTATGATTTACGATGATGTTGCAGTTTACGAATGGTCCGAAAAAGGATAGATTGTACGTAGATGAATGTTGAGATTTGTTAATTACTATAACCCTATTTCTGTCAATCTTTTATTTCATCTTCAAAAATTTTTATATGATAGCCAAAGTATTATCATTTTATGTGTTCTCGAAAAAACAAAAAAAAAAAAATAGTTTAATCTAATTATGAATGAATTCAAATTAAACCCATCGATATATCAATTTCTAATTTATTTTTATTTTACTTATCAATTTAGGAGAAAAATTTTGTTATCAGTTATTATTGATTTGGCGCTGTTGAAATTGATATTCAATTAGGAAATTTTTTTTTTTTTTTGTTGAACTATCCGTTAACTATTATTTATATTAGAAATTGGATTTTTCAAAATTTTTCAAAAATATGGAAATTTCGATATTACCGAAATAATACATTAAAATACGACCTGCCATTGCTATTTTATTATTTTCGAGAAAAGAACTGATAAGAATGATTTCGTGTGTTATGATGAAATTTCATGAAAGTTTGAAAATTTAATTGTAAGATTGTAAGATAAAGTCTTTCCAATCTATTATCATATTTGAAAAAAATTTATAAAGTTGATAATTGCTTTTCAAAATGAACTAAATTTGATAGATGTTGATCATTCCATCTAAATTATATTATAATAAAATTTCGAAAATGAGTTATTTAAATGAAAATTTCATATCAATCATTTAATGATATTAACATCAAAATTGCTCCAATCAATCGTTGTGATATGGTAATAGAAGAAGTTGAAAAAAGTTGATAAGCAGAGGACAGACGCATTTGTCAAATGTTGCAGTTAGTGTGAGCGTGAAGAATGGGCGGGTGATGCTATTCACGATGATCCGATCCTTCTCGATCGACCCATCTCCTAATTTTTTTTTCCCCTCAACTACAGCAACAGTAGCAGTCAGTTAGTAGTGATAGTAGTAGTAGTAGTAGTAGTAGTAGATAGTGGTAGCAATAGTAGTTTGTCATCAATTTCGCATATCAACGAAGTTTACGCCTTCATCATCAAAAAGTTTATTTATTATTCCGTTGCTCTTCTCGACAGTTCAATTCTTGACTTCTACTCTTGCTATTCTATTCATTTCATTCAACAATTATCATATCTTTTGAAAAAAAAAAAAAAGGAGACGCTCATATTATTAAAATTAATTTCGTAAATTTAAAATTTAAAAAAGTTTTTTTCTTTTTCACTCATAACATTTACAATATTTTACCTGAAACTGCAACTCTTTCTCTCTCTCTCTCTCTTTTCCCTCTCTCTCTTTTTCTCTTTGTTTAAGGATTATTGTGGAAATCGAATGTGGCGGTATGAGAAGGAAAAATAAATTTGAAAAAAAAATTTTTAATTTATTAATTTTCAATTAATTCAAATTTGAATTGAACCGCAAATATTTGGCGAATTGATTGAAAAGTTTTTTCATTTTTTTTGTTAAATTTAGACAAATTTTTAGTTTATTAATGAAAAAGATATAGTAAAATTGAATGAATTATTATGATATTTTTATCTCTGATATATTTGAAATGAAATTAAATAAGAAATGAATTAAAATAGAATAACATAAATGATTTTTAACTCTCTCTCTTAGACTATTATTTCTTTCTCTTTTAATCCTAACTTATCATATTAATAATATTTTAAATTAATATATACTTAATCTTAATTTTATTAAATTAAAAATTTGATTTCTTTTTTGTCATTAACGGTACCACTTCTTTGTTTAGTATTAAAGTTTTAAAGTTTTTTTTTTTGCTTTGCATAATTTTATTTAGGTTATATTATCGATTGCTATAAATCAAAATATTTATCACTTGCTATTTGCATTTTTGAATATTGCCAGAACTCATTCATGATAATTGATTGATTAAATTATGCTTGTCATCAAACAATTGTTGATCAATTAATTAATTAAAACTAAAAAAGCGGAATTAAATAAATTTTCTTTTCAGCATATCAGTGCATTCTTTAAGAGATTAGCATAGCACAAAAGTATAGCAAATTACGATAAATAATTAAATTTAATTAACTCTGATAAAATATCAAAAGATTGATTAGCAGGAAGTTTATATCTGATTATCAGTACTTAATCTGAATGTAACAGTCTGTGATTCTAATTTTGATTTTGAAGCAGAAAGGTAGAAGAAATGTGAAATTTTTGATAAACTTTTTTTTTTAAATAAAATTTTTCCTAAAATGCAATTTATTTCAAAACACTCTATCATTAACTATTTTGGGCTAATTTTTTTTTTTTTAGATAAATAAAATTATAAAACAGCTGGAAGCTATTTCATACTTCAAATTTTCTATTCTTTAATCATTTGATTAGAACACCTGTTGAATTAATGATAATCTAATGATTGGCACCTTCTCATTGATATGACAATTTCTTCTTCTTTTTTTCGAGCATTTTTTGAAATGAAATAAAATAATAAATTGATATGATAGACATATACAAGAAAACGATGATACTAAATTAAATAATCTTTACTAATATTAATGATGACAGTTATGAGAAAGACATTTCTCTCTTTACACCTTAATATCTGTAAAATTGAACTTAAGTGATAATTAATTCTTATCATTAGACTGTTTTAATGTGACAAGAGCGTAACAATTATTGCTCTTTTTTTTTTTACAACAAACTGAATTATTATTAGTGAAACAAAAATTTATTGATTTTATCATCTGATTGATCAGTTTCTTTTTTTTTTTTTTTTTAAAGTAAACATGTCTACCTGACTCATTCATTCACCTGTACAATTTTGTATGTATAAATTTAATTTTCCATTTCATTAGTTACTGATGATTGATCTTGATGAACATTTATTGACGGTAAGGTATGTCCAAAAATTCTTTTTAGATTTTATATTTTTTTTTTAATTTAAAATTTTGCATCTATTTCTCATTTCTCTTCTTCCTTTTTTTTTCTTTACTACTCAATGAAATTTCATTCTTAAACTTCGATAAAACTTTTCAATGTCACATTTACTTTTTTTTTTTTCAAATTTAAAAACGAATCACATCAGATATTTGGACATCTTTCCTTATCATTTATTTAAATTTTATATTACCTATTTTTCATATTAGTTCAATAATCAAATTCTAAATAATTCTTATCAAAAAATTAGCTTTGATAGTTTAATCTAAATGTGTGATAATTTAAATTATGTATAAATAAATCATTTCTAATTTATTTGATTTTTTTATTTTTATTTTTATTTTTAGAATGATAAAAACGATGATATTTTTGTGTGAATACTGGTTGTTGATAAAATTTAAAATTTTTATATTAGTAAAAATTATCATCCTTCAATATATATAGATATATGTATTATTTATGAATGATGGAGAAATAATGGAAGAGAAAGTAGAACGTTTGAATTTTTAAGTAATTAAATTTTTATTATTATTATTATTATTATTATGGATAATGCATTTTCGTTTTTTTTTCTTTAGGCAAAAAATATTTATTGCCCATTGTCCTTCAAGAAATCTAGTTTTCTTTTTGGCTCATTTTTGAGGTAAATCTGTTAATTATTTTGATAATAAATTATTCATTAAAATATTGAAATATTTGAAGATTTTTTTTAATATCATATATTCGAATTTAGAATCTACTTCCTTCATTTTTTCTGATGTCGTTTTTTTTGATTCAATTAAATATTCTTTTACATAAAAATTTTAAATTAAATTTCAAATCGAAATAATTAATTAAATAAAAAGATCAAGGGATACATATATATATATATATATATTAACTAATATTTATTGGCATTTTTCAATTTATCGAATTTTATTTTTATCTATCAGATGAGCATAATACTTCACGTGAATTCGAGAAAATAATAAATCTAAATGTGTGATAATTTTATTCGAGATATAAGTTCTTTAGATAATTCTTGAACTTAGAAAATCGAGAAAAGAGAATAAACTTGCCAACGTATTTAATCATTCCGATGTGAACCCGAGACGGAGATAATTTTGGAGCTAACAAAAGTTGATAAATTTAATGTGTAATAATTTTACTGGAGTTTATATCTCAAATAGATATTAAATAATGCTTGAGCTTAGAAGGTCAAGAAGTCAAAATGATCATGCGGTATCTTCGCAATTGTTTTTTTTTTAATTTTGTGTTGCATAATATTCCTAAATTGAATTTCTAATTTCTTTATGTTCAATTTTTCTATGCTTAATAAAAATAATTTTTAGATAAATTTAACATTAATGTTGTATTTTTTTAATTTAAATTATAATACTTAATATTAGAAATGGAAATTATTTCCTTTGATTTCAATTATTACAATTTGCAAATATCTTTTAAAAGATTAATTCTTAAATTTTTATTTTATTATCATTGATCGATGATCGGCGACTTTTATTTCATTTTTATTTTAAGAATTAATTAAATCTAATTGCTACTTATTTTTAGTGATGTGATGCTGTGCTTGATAATACTACTGGTGATCGGATTACACGTTACGTCATCACTTAAACTTTGTTAGTTTTACCTGCTTTATTTACCTATCCATTTAGGTAAATTTATTTACCTATTCATTTAGATAAATTTATTTATTACAATTTAGTTTATTATAAATGTTAGGGACAATCAATTAAAATATCTTCGACTTATTTATAATTATTTCATCCCTAAATAAATTTAATTTTTTACATAAATCAAAAATAATGAATGCTATTGAAATATTACTTGCAATAATTATTCCTATAAAATCCTAGAAATCCTAGGCTTAATTTGACCTAATATTGCTCTGTAATATTTATGATTTTATAAATAAATCCATTTTAAGGGTTAGCCAAAATTCAATCAAAGCTTGAATAATTAAAATAGATAAGGAATTAACTCTGTGATTAAATATGTCGCAATAATGAAATCGTTGATGAGATAAAAGTGTAGAAAAGAAGAAGAGCTTTTATTTTTAGGCTTTAATTATTTCAATTATATAATTTCCGATTTTTATCTAAAATGATGATAATACTGATAAAAAAATAAAAAAGACAATGATAAAAATATATCCTACTTATCAATAAATAAAAAATTTTCATTTATTCTTGAGAAAATTTGATACCAAATGTGTAGATTCAAAAATTATCATTTAATTAGCGATTAAAAGGTAAACCTAAAAATGTCATTATAGAGGAGAGAAAGTTAACAAAGAGAAAAGTATAATTAAGAGGTAATTATTCTGCTCCTGATTACTTTCATGAATTGTTTACTATTCTCTTTTCAATCTCATCCTTTCCTCATTAGTTCAGATTCATTTCCGCTCTTATTATCATTATCTCAAATTCATCAATATTAATGTTTACTTCATTATGGAATTTTGAGAAAATTCTAAAACTTTGTTAAAAAGAATTGAAAATTTTGAATTTTTTTTTTTAAATTAAATGCCGAAAAAAAATAAGGAAAAGATTTCGAAACAATTTATTCTATTGAATTTAAAAAAATTTGCATATTTGATTGATTTTGATAGTTTTTAAAAAAAAAAAAAGAAACGAAAGAAAGAACCGACCAATTAGATAAGAGAATTTTTAAATTATCCAATTTAAGTGGACAATTCGATTTAATTGGTAATCATTACGACAAGTGGTAGGTTTATTTAATGCATGATGAGCATATTTGATACGATGATGATGATGATGATGATGATGATGATGATGATTGATGATTGATGAATTCATTGGCATCATTCTTAAGCGCAAAATTGTAATGATTAAATTGCATGTGTTGAAGCATAACTTGGCTTATTGCCTTTTGCAAATAAATGAATTTTACGATATATTGAATTTATAGACTTAAAAGGGACCACTTAAATTGACTAATTTATGCATTTAATTTTCGAATAAGCCAAAATAATAATTTGCTAAAAAGAATTGTATGCATAATTTGTAATATTTAAAAATGTTTGACAAATAAGTTTAATTAAAAAAATTTTTTTTGTTTTTAATCAAACAATTTAAAAATTAATTTATTTTGGCGGAAAAATTTAAATAAAATATTATAATCGAAGATTCGGTGGGACGATTTCATTTCATATCTATCATTACTTGATCACTTATCATGTCAACATTGATAATCTTTTTAATGACATTGTCGCTTTAGCGAATAGTTTAACCATTAATTTAAAGATAGGCTATTAGAAATTTCAATCATAATAAAACATGATCACTTTTAGTAAAACAAGACTTATAAGGGAATATATCGTAAAATGCTTAGCAACAGCTGGGTATCTTATAAAGATATTTATTTGTAATTAGGAAAACTTCTTGCCTAGAGATGCATAAAAATTAGACTAAATATCACATACTTAAGGCAATTCTTTGATGAAAAATCAAAATCTCAAAGTATCAGATTTCTGACCATAAAGTTATCGTCGAGAGTAATGACCTTTTAACTAAAATTATCGTTTTAATCAATATCTTAGACAAATTTCAAAGTATCAGATTTCCAATTATAATATTATAGTCGTGAGTGATAATGACCTTTGTAATGACTTTTTAACTAGAATTAAAAGTCATAGTTGAGAGTGATGACCTTTAACTAAAACTATTGCTTTAATCAATATCTTAGACGAATTTCAAAGTATCGAATCTATTCTTTTTCATATGACATTCAAAAATTCCAACAAGAAGTCATAAATGCCAGTACATAGCAATTTATTACACACATAGATTGATTGGAAAAGAATGCTGATAATCAATGATAATGATAATGATAATTTCTAATCATTTACTTCTTATTATATTAAGGAAAAATTTAATGATAATACTAGAGCTTAAACGCTTAACTTTTTTTTAAATTAAATTGTTTAATAATTCAATCAATATATTGATAATATATTGACTGATATCAGAATATCTTTTTTTTTTTTTCTACAAAATTTTCTATTTTCAGAACAATTTTATGACTTCTTTTATGGCCTTTTTTTCTTGTTTTATTTTATTACTTTTTGTACGGCGGCGGCGTAAAATATCTCTGTAAAGGCGTCGTACGTCGTAAGAATCACATCTTAAATAGCAGACTCTATGCGTAAATGATTTTTGGCCAAAAGAATCAATCCATCTGGTCGAAAATTACAAAATTACCGAAAACATATTGCGCCAATGATCTATCATGCACCTGTTCTATGGAATAGATACGAAACGGTAGAGGTAATGATGGAATTATGGCAGAAATAATAAATAGCAATATCAGGTAGTATTAATTATCAATGTCATATATGTTTCTTCATATTATTTGCAACTGTTATTTATAATAATATTTTATTGAGCTAAATCAAGTCAAAGATAGATAGAAATTGAGTTGTTATCATTTTTATCAGTATATTGGTATATTTATATCTTAAGCGGCTAAATGCAAAAGCATTTAGAAGATGACTGATTGTATTTTTAGTATCAGCAATACTAATCATCATCATCATATCAGCAAGATGTATTAATATGAAATATTTAAGATGTAGTAATTTTCGCTGTTTAGCAGAATAACGTAAATAATAAATTTGTTGTTCCGATTAGATCTAATTAGTTGCTATAAGTTTCTTAATCACTTGTGTCATTTTTATCATTGATCATTTAATGCTCCCTTTTCCCGATTCAAGTAAACAAATAATATATTTCCGCATTGGTATTTCTTTCTCAAAGCAACGAAACTTTATTATTGAAATTTTAAAAATTATTGCTAAGAATTTAAACTCTAATTGAACCATTCAACTAATATGATAAGTTGATAATTTAACTTATAATTTGGAGCATCAAACAATATGATAAGTTGATAATTTAAATTTTAATTGAAGTATTTAATTGAAGAAATATGCAATCAATATGATATGTTGATGTTGAAAAGTGAAAGGAAAAAATTTTTCGGCATACAAAAAAGAATAAAAGATTAATTTTTATTTTCAATTTTCACATCTTATTTCAAGCGAAACATTTTTTATCATTTCAAAAAATCACAAACAAAGAGAAATGATCTTTTATACTATTTCAAAGATATTTTTTTTTTTTTTGTTAAAATTCTACTCTTTTGATATATTTTATTCACCGAAATATTTTATCATATTTCAACGATTCAAAAATGTTAATTATTATTTCGTTATTCAATTAATCTTTCTTTCATATAGTTACATAGAGATAGATGGCTTTTAATTGCTTATTTAGAATCTAATAATTAAGATAGAAAATGAAAAGATGAAGAAGGAGATTATTTAGAATCTAATAGTTAAAATAGAAAATGAGAAGAAGAAGAAGAAGAAGGAGTTGAGCAGTTGAGCATAAATTTTTAATTCGTATCATATGATCTGATGATCATCTGTTGGATGATATAATAAGTAGAAATGTAGTAGAATGCTTATGTTAGGCTAAAAGTGAAAGAATTTATCTGATCAGAATCTTTTTCATAACGAAAATAGATAATTGTTATAACATTAATCAACCTGGCAAAGCAGAAAGATAGGGATAATCCTTAATGATATAGAATGCGGCATAATAGTTATTCATGAATGAATGAGAAATCGAATCTGAAATTAGAACAACTGTCCTTTCTTTCTAAAGGTTAAACGAGAACATTGGGGGTCTAAGATAAAAGATAATTGAAAAAAAAAAAAGAAAAAAGAGGGGGAAAAAAAAGAGGGTTAATTTTGAAGTATGATAAATGGTACTTGAACTTTTCGTTCATTCCTTCTTTCCGTTTTCCGTTTTTTTTTTTTTTTCATCTTTTCTTTAAATGCATATTTAATAAAAAAAAAAAAATGCATGCTTAATCAAATTTATACTTAAAAATTTTTTTACTTAATCTAATTTATACTTAAATTTAATATCAACAAATATTTTAAATTTGAATTTATTAAAAGAGAATTTTGTACGAAAAAAAAGTACAAAAAGAAGCTTATATATATGTATTACTGTATTACCGTATTCTATCTAAAATAAACATTTCATCTTTTTTTTTTGAAATTTTTTTATACCAAATAAAATTTCATTCTTTTATTTATCTAACTTAATCATTCAATACAATCATCAACTAGATATTTAATATCAGAAAAAAAAAGCGAAAGAGAGAGAGAGAGAAGAGAAAGAAAAAGAGAGAAAAAAAAGTACAAAATATCAGAAATTTAAAAATGAATAAATAAAATTTGAAAATTAGTAAATGAAATTAAAATTAGTAAATGAAATTTTAATTTTTAAATAAATGCGCTAACTTATTTTATTGTATTAAATTTGAAAAAAAAAAATTATTGCAATTTTTATGTGTAATAAATTGTATAATAAAATCTAATAGTTTTCTCAGCTATTCGTTGCAATCATAAAACCACTAATTATCAATTATTTGATCGTTTAATTTTGATCAATTCTCTTCGATAAATAATAAGTGTCAATTAAATGAAACTAACAGCTGCGCAAAGCATAAATTTATTTGGTCAAAATTTTGACAAAACCGCAATTGTAAAAGTCTAATAGATCAATCGATATATCAGAATTGAGAAAAAAACCTAAAACCTAAAAAGTTAGAAGAGAATGGAAATGAAAAAAAAAGAAAAGAAGGAACTTATGATTGATGATTCGTTGTCTTCTGGAATAAATGACTTCCATCTGATACATTATCAAATTAATTATGCTAAGAAATTAGATAAGGCTAATATTACGAATAAATTAATTAATCAAATCCAGAATTTTTATTCATCTAATAGAGGACTTAAAATACGAATTGTTTAATATCATCGATTGATTAAGTTTTAATTTAATATAATATTCCTCACAATGCATTTATTCTCATTTTAATTTTTTCTTACCAATATAAACAAAAATAGCTTTTAAATTAGTATTTTCAAAATAATATGAATAAGTATTTTAAGTATTGTTTACTACTTTTTACGATAAATATTTCTTAGTATTTCTTTTAAATAAAATGGACAACAGATAGTTTTATGAGAAAAAATAATAAATAAAATTTGAAGTATTCAATCATTCAATAAATTTATACACTTAACAAATTTAGTCGAGAATGGTGGATTTGAAAAGTTTTATGAAAATTTTCAACAATCTCATTTTTTAAGCTTTAGATCTTGAAAACATGCGTTCCTTATTTTTAGCTCATATGTAACAAGGGTACTATGAATTATTGCATTTTATCAAAACTTAAATATAGTAAAATAGAGAATGATTCAATATTGTAATAAATCACAACCTTTGACCTTGTCCTTTATGACCTTGTTAAAGGTAAATGTCCGTAGCGATAATGTTGTCTTCATATTTATAACATTTTCATGTTGGTCATGTTTCGTAGGTGCAATATCTCTTCTCGAGAATACGTATAGAAGTAAACAAAACCATTCAAAATAAATAAAATATAAAGTCAGGAGGATTCCGCAAAACAAAATCGCATAATCGCTTATCATTTGAGAATCTTTTCGCTTGAATAATTTTTGGAAAATTGATAAAGTTTAATTTATAATTTTACTAGTTGTGATTTATTTCATTTGAAAAGCTTAATACCATATCGGATTGTTATGTAATTAGAAATAGCTAAAATCAAAGAATTAAATATTATTTGACATTTTCCCAGCTTGTAAATATTATTTAAAATTTGAATAAAATAAGCATAAAATTTTATTTTTCATACTGAAAATTCGAAATGATAAATATTAAATTTAAAATTGCAAGAAATGAATTACTAAAAATAAATTGAAATTGACGAAATATTAGAGAAATAAATCGGAAAAGTGCAAGATTAATTGGTAACGATTTGAAAGAAAAAAAATCAAAATAAAAAAAAAAAAACGAAGAATATAAACAAATTAACGAATGAAATCAAAAATTGATGGAGTGGAAAGGAAATTTCATTTCAATAATTTTATGCGATTTATTTATTTGTCTATCTCAGCAAAAAAAAAAATTTTTTTTTGCCACGCTAAATTTTTGGCAAATACTAAATCTTTTTTGCCATTCATAGGGATCGAGCTATGATTCTCGAAATTTTGGTTCAATAATTTGTTTTCATTTTTGCTCAGTTATTTGAGTTAAAGATCAAATTGATTATTTGAATTCAATTCTAAAGTTTTTATTGACTATTCAAATCTTTAATTTAATGTTTACAATTACAGCTGAATGTCGAGTTACGGCACTTGGTATGGAAAGTGGTGAAATTCGGGATTCACAATTGTCTGCTTCCAGTAGTTTTGATATGAATAGTGTCGGGCCACAAAATGCCAGGTGTGAATTGTTTATGATTGATTGTCTTCGAATACTTTGATCGGAACTCAGCAGCTGAGAGATTAAAATCATATTTGATGGGAAAGTTTAATCGTGGCCTCAAATATCATTATTTATTATTTACGGCTGCTTTTCTGAATATTTTAATGGTCAGAATCTTAATTTTATCGTCTACATTTTAGAATTTATTGTCTCTCATTTAAGAGATATTATGATAAATGGATGACTGATAAATAGATAAACTGCAAGTTATCGACAACAATCATTAAGGGTTCTTCATTAAAATTACTTCTGTTAAGATGAATTCTTATCATCCACTCATAGCGAATATTTCTAAACTTTATTGAAATGATAAATTCATATCTCGGCATTAATATAGTCAAATATGAAAAGCATGAATTGCATTACCCAAGTATCGAAATAAATAAATAGAAAGCATATCGTGGAATAGGGTCAAATCGATATTCTGACCCGTTATTATAACTGTCTAACTAGATGATGCATTTAATTCGATAATTATTACTCAGGTAAATTAGATTTTCTCAAAACCATTTCATTTGCATAATGACTTCTACTACATCACCTCTTCTTCTTTTAACAAATATTTTATAATAGGAATATTATCAATATAATAATAGTAATAGTAACGATAATGATGATAGTGATAACAAATAGTAATAATATCAATGCTTAGTTAAGTTTGCCAAAAATTGTTTTTTAGGATACGAAAAGAATTTGCATCCGGTGCATGGTGTCCAAAGCCGCAAATTAAAACAGGCTCCTATGAATTCCTAGAGGTTTCATATTTGTTTTATTTTTTTAAAAAAAAAATTCATATCATAAACTTCAAATGAGATTTAAATTTAATATTTTCTCATTTTTTAAATTTTAAAATATCAGAAAATTTACCACACATTATTATTTATAAAATGTTATGATAAATCTTTTCTAAAAAATAAAAATATCATAAATTGATAGATTAATTATGTTTGTAAATAAAATTAAATGTTAGCTCATAAATTTGCTTTATTTGCATGAAATGAATATCATTAAAAGAAAATTTATATTTTTGGAAAAAAATATAAATTCATATTTTTAAGATTTTTATATTTGCCGAAAAAAAAGAGCCACTTTTAAGCTAATTTTTCTGAAATAATTTTTTCCATTTTTGTTTTTTCAATTAAATAAGGTTGCATAAAATTAATAAAGTTTATATAGTAATAATCTTGTGTGAAATTGAATAAAAATTAAATAACTGTCTCGATCCTTAACTATACAGTAATATAGAATAAAATCTATCAAATATTTCATCCTTAGATGATAACTAAATTATATTAATTTTTAAATTTGTTAAATTCTTTAAATCCACAAAAATTCATGATTTATTAAATTTAAATAATTTCTTTCAATTTTTTTTTCATTTATTATTTTGGAGTTTTACAAAAATAATGGCTGTCATATCGTAGTTAGCAATTTTGAAAAATCTTTATAAAACACTTTATTTTTTTATAATATAATTATTTAAATAGAAGTTTATAAAGTTTGAAAACAAACCATCATTATCAATATATTAATATTGATAGCATGGATTTTTACTTATCCATTTTTTGTATAATTAAAATTATGCCGTGTGGAATTAAAATATTACAAAACAATTGAGTTAAGTTAAGATAAAAGTTAAGGTAAAAATTAAATTATCAACAACTGCGATTCAGTTAATTTTAAATAAAATTATCAGATAAGATAAGAGAAACTGTGAATGTTTCAATAAATATTTGTAATTCTTTTATATAATTTTTACTTTTCAATAAAATTTAAGCAATTTTATTATTTTAGTATTAAATTTCATAGTATTAAATTTTACTGGATGTTATAGGTAAATTTCGAAGAGATATACGTGATCACGGCAATTGAAACACAAGGTCGTTATGGGAATGGAACAGGTCGAGAATATACAACACATTATACGATTGAATACTTAAGATTGGATAGCTCATGGATCAAATATCATAATAGAGAATTAGTTGAAATCTTAGACGGAAATGAGGATACAGAGACTGCTGTAGAACGTGAATTAGATCCACCAATCGTTGCTTCACGTATTCGAATTGTACCTTATTCAACGTACGCAAGAACAATGTGTCTAAGAGTGGAATTTTACGGTTGTCCCTATAATGGTATTCTTTGTTTATTTTTATTTTCTATTTTTCAACTTTTCATTTTAATTAATTATTGGCTTTTAGTTTTGTAAGAATGTAAATAAATTTTTGATAGGAATAAATTGTCGATAAAAAGATCTTAAAATTTTCTTTATTTTTCTAAATTTATTTTAAAATAATTCAACTTTTTCATTACTTAAAAATGATTCATGTTAAGAATCAATCATTGATTCAATTTCCAATATATTCTTGATATAATCTTTATTTCATTTCTTATAGAAGTCGAGAAATTCTCATAAATTTAATTTTTAAGCTAAAAATATACTTATGATTATGATGTCACCCCTTTTTTTAAAAAAAAAAAAAGAATGAAAAAGTTATTGGTATAAATTGAACATCTGATATCTTTACAGAAGGTTTAATGTACTATTCGATGAACAACGATGGCTCCAGAATTGATAGTTATGATTTTCGTGATAAAATTTTTGAAAAATCAAATATGCTTAGTCATTTTACGAATAATAAAAAGTAAGTTAATAAAAAATTTTACCATATTATTTTAATATTTTCAATTTATTAAATAAATGAAGAAAAAATATCGAAATTTCCAAACTCTGAAACAATTTCATTTTTCAAATTTTTCTTTATAAAAATTTGGCAAAATTAATTTAGCTATTGATATTATTATTAAAGCAAAAATCATATTCAGAAAATACATTTTAAAAAAATAAATTGATTCTAAAATTGTAGGAAAAAGAAGTAAATATTGGCATTGACTTCTTTCAACTATCATAAAACTTATTGTTCATTCAATCTTCGAGCAAATGAGAAATTTAAATGACAAATTTAATTGACTGGAAGTAGAAAACTTGTATTCAATTAGCTAAAAATAGTAAATTTGATTGACCGAAATGCAATTTGATTACTTTTCAACTTCAGCGAAAGATCCATTCTTTTCTGCTTAGTAATTTCCTTTTATGCAAAATAGAGATAGCCTCTTTAATGAATCAAAATTGGCTATGACAATAAAATGATTATTTGGCCATATGGGTTACTTGGTTGCATAATCATTACTTAGTCCAATCTAAATTTGAAAAAGTAATCAACAATTTGAATATACGAAAATATTGATCATTATTCGCATTAATTACTAAATTATTACGGGATGTATTTTTGCTTTCTGATATCGATATTATATTCAACATTCAGATTTATTATTTGCTTTTCGAATGAAAATTATTACTTATTTAAATTTCAGGGGTTTAGGACTTCTCACAGATGGTATCATTGCCACAACAAATCCACTGGACGATATTACCGGTAATGATAATGCAATATCAGCATGGATTGGATGGAATCAACTGATAACAAGTAAAAATTCCTATGTAGAATTTTACATGATCCAATATCAAAGTTTAGTCATAGTTAACTAGTTATTTTTAAGTAAATTAATATTTCTCAAACGAATGCTGAAGTAAAATTAACGATGATATTCATGAATTCTAAAAATATACAATAGATAACTCCCTTTATATGTGTTTGAATATAAATAATATGTGTAAAAAAATAATTCATTAGTCCTCCTTAAATTCAGACGGTTCGGTAGAAATTGTTTTTGAATTTGCCGATATTCGAAAATTTGCATATCTCGAGATTTGGACCTATGGGACGTCATTACGAATGACCGAAATATTTTTAGTCCTAATGGCAAGAAATTTGCACTCGCTTCACAAATTTCATCCATACAAGTAAAATAATTCGTTTATTTATTTTATTTATTTCAAAATTCTCAAGAGTCTCGAGAAAAATTTGTTGATCATTTCTTGATTTCGAAATTATTTGCAATATATTTCAGAGAAGACCATTAGATGCTGCACGAAATTTGCCAATACGAATACCATTACATAATGCAACTGGCCAAGCTTTGAAAATGAAACTTAGCTATAAGGAGCAATGGCTCTTTCTGTCTGAAATATACTTTGCATCAAGTAAGCCTAGCATGCAGATTTTTTTAATTCAAACTCACTTTGTTTATTTGGCTTTTAAATCTTTTTTAAATTGAAATTCATTTTTCCTTTTCAAAATTTAAATTCCATCTTTCAAAGTCCAATCATTTCCCCTGCTCTTTCAACCGGTTTAGAAATATATTTGCTGAGTTAACTTGTTTGTTTGCTTATGCCTTCAGTTTCTCACTAATTTTATAATTAAACAAATTCTTTGCAATGATGAGTTCTTCCATTGCTCTTTTTAAGCAGGCATAAAATTTGAATATTTTTAGTTATATTCCAATAAATGAATTTTGCTTTTAGCATTATTTCAATTTAAGAATTAGTTCTGATAGTTGAATAGTAACTCTTCTTCCAAAATTCAATAAATTCGATAAGAATTCTTCTCGTATTCAAAATTGAAAATAAGGCCTTGAGCCTTGCTTAGTTTTTTTTTCTCAATGAAATTATATAATTAGTTTTGGTCCTTTCTTAAATTTTGCATTATTATTTGCAACTTATTTCATTCTCTGAAATTGGAAGAAGTTTTTAAAAAATGAAATTTTGAGGGAAAATTACTTTAGGCATTGTTAGGAAAGCAATCGTACCGACACGAATTATTACTACTATCGCCGATACTACTACTACTACTACACTACTACTATCATCATCACTTCTATTCCCGGTTTGAAAATATCTCTTCTTCTTCTCCTCCTCACTTTCTTCCTTTCTGCTTGCAACACTATGCTTTGTCCTAAAATTGCTTTTTTTTGCTTTATTAATTTCAATGAAGATAATGTTCAAATTAAAATTAAATTGATATTTTGAATTTTCCGATTATTTTTCCAAAATTTCTTTAAAAAATATTGAAAAATATGTGGCAAAACTGATTTGCTTTAGAGTTAAACTTTCTGCACAAGCTTGTTTCTATCTCTTTGAAAAATTTCGAAACTAATACCACAAAGTAAACGAAATTTAATGATCAAATTCGGATCAGAAGTGACTCATATGATGTTTCATTTAAATGATAAATAATACGTTAACTGATAGTAAGCAAAAGTAATTGACGAAAACTAGATCGAAAAATAACTACTAACTATGAAATATCCAAAACTGAAATTGGAATAAATTTGTATCACGCGGCAACGCCAAATTCATATTTCAATCTAATGCTATCCTCATCCTTCTGCATGATATCTAATGATAATTGCTTTTGATAAAATACGAATAATTTGGGTAAGCAGATGCATCGCTGATTCATTTACTAAAAATTATTTTTGAATGAGCAAAATTTGAAAAAAAATCAGATTTTTTCTTGAAAGTTTTTGAAATGATATATAATAAAATTTCAAAGCAATAATAATTTGAAGAAAAATATAGCAAAACTTTATTTTCCAGTCTGTTTATCTATTTTTCAATATTTTTATTTTTTAAAATGTAAAAGATTCCTGGCGTTTAATTTATTCTTCAATCAATTCGTATCATCAAAATTCAATTTTTTGATTGCATGTTTATGAATGTCCATGAATATAAAGATGACAATAATTCGCTTGCATATGAAATTTCTTAACATTTGTTTTTCCGGCCAAAAATAATTACTCATTAATTAATTTAATCGTTGGCGTAAATTTTAGATATGTTTAATACAACTTTGCCAATAGCAGTCGATGAACCCACTGGTATATTTCCGGTTATTTATTTTATTGGTAAGTATTTATTAGCTAGCAGTGAATTTATTCGTATTTTCTAATCTACTTTATTATTCAGAATTTTCTACAATTCCATTAATGCTCATAGAAATCGTTCTATCATTGTTTATATAAATATTAATTAATGATACTGAATATATATTTGCATAAGTAAATTTCTTTTTAAAATTATTTCACGACCTTTTTAACATCCATATATAATATCCATATTGAGACTAAAAATCAAATTTAGCAAGCTGAATTAATTAAAATTTGCTTAAATTTGATCAGTGACAAAAGAACTTTAATCTTTACATGTAATGCCAATTAAAATACTGATAAGCAATTGTCTTATAAAACTTCAGACAAATCAAAATTGATATTATAAATTTAGTGATGCAACGATTTCTATTTACTTGAATAGTTTTTGCTTAAATCTTTTACTTATTCTTCGCACAATTTAATATACCTAATCCTAAGTGTAAATGAGTTGTTATACATCTCTTAGCAGTTTCCAACATCCATGACCATTGTCCTGCTGTCTAAATCAACGAATGTCTTTCACGATATTTCATGTACGGATATATGCATTTTTGGAAATAGTTAAGCCACATGTCCAAGAATTTTTTCTAATTATGAAGAATATGTAGTGATGAAAATTTCGATTATTATTTTTATAGGTTTGGTAATTTTATTCTTACTCATAAGTTGTATATTGTGTGGAATTTTAATCTCTCGACGCCGTGAACCAAATCCGAAAAATTATAACGCAAGAAAAGCGAAAATTATGGTGACCAGTTTGGGTGAAAAAGGTTTTTGTACAAATTTCTGTGATGCAAACGAAATTAACTATCATCAGATTCAAAATAATGGCTTTTATGCTGATGAAAAGTTAGTTTCAATAAAAACTTTCATTCACTTTATTATATTCAGTGCTATTCAATGTATAATTCATACTAATTAATGAATTTATAAAATACGAAATATAGAAATGCCTTCGTTATGAAAATGATTGAATTGCAAAAATTTTGACTATTGAGAATCTTTAAATCAGAAATTGCAAAAAAATTAAAATTTGAAAAAATTTCAGAAATTTAATTGTAAATTGCTAATCTATCCAAAATTCAATTGTTTATGTAATTATTTATTAGTGTATCGAGAGTTCAGTTTTGAGTAGTTCCTAAAGAATAAAAAATTCGATTTTTATAAATTGACATTGTTAAACCACTTGTAGGAAACTGGCAACTATAAATAAACGAACTAAGAAATCTCCGTCATGGTCCGATTTTCATTTTCCGCCTCCACCTACAGGTAAATTTATTGCTGATTCATTTTAATTAGTTGTTAGAATATAAGTACCCAATCGACGCTTCTTTTAAATAGGTCAAGTCGTAATTTAGTCAACTTTATTGTTATTCTAAACTAAATACGGTATTTATAATTGATTGTGTTTTTATATGTGTCGTTTTCGAAAAAAAAATTAATGAATATGTCAAATAATTAAGTGAGCCAAAATCAATCACTCCAAATAAAATGAATCATTCATTTGTACACTTTAAAATTATTTTCCAAATATTTCGCACTAAACAATCAAAGTTTTTTTCAGATATGAATAATACTAATGAATCAACAATGAAACCGTTATTAATTCCAAAAATACCTGTATCACCTGTTATTCCCACAATACGAAGCTCGAGAGATGATCAGACAAAGTCCAAAAAGTATGAAACCTATTTCATAAATAAATTTGTTATTTGAATATGAAAGTTTAGCTATGACAAAAAACCTCCTTTCCCACTATTACTCCGTAACGTTTTCCGAGAAAATTAAGTGAATAGATGTGAAAAAGTAAACAAATAAACGAATAAACAGATAAAAGAAAAAATAATAAAAAATGGAAGGACGAAAAAAATGTTTAAATGCAATATTTAAAATAAAAATTGAATAATTCGAATAAGCTTAAAAATTAATGAATAAGCGAATAAAAATAAAAAATATATAAAAAATAAAGTTTTCGCTTAAGGAATTTTACCGAATTCTATAAACTTTAGCTTTGGAAATCCGATATTTTTCAGGATTGGCAATGGTGACAGTCTTCATTATGCTATTGCCGCCATTCGAACTTCTGATTGGTATATTTTATAATTTTTTGGAAGTTTTCTATTTCATGTTTTTTTATTACTATCGAAATTTTCAGCTCTATGAAAATGCAAAATTAAAATTTCAAACAAATTTTCAGCAAAATGAGACGATCAATTGAGAAATTCAGTGCGGATGAAGTTGTGCTGGGTTCTGAATTGGGCCGCGGAAGGTTTACGATAATTCGATCATGTTGCATTAACGGCAGTAACTATGCTGCAAAAATAATAATAGAGAGAAATAAGCAAGCCATGTAATACTTTAAATTAATGTAATAACAGAATTTTTTATTTTTAATCAATCAATCTCGAAATGATAAGTAACCAAAAAGGAAATATGCCTTTGTTTCTGAAACATACTGATACTGAGAAATTCTGCCTGATTGATCTTATGTTTATTTTACTTTGTCTTCTATATTATATTCAAGAATATCTGATATGAACAAAAGTTTTTTTACCAAATTAGGAAAAGGGCATAAATTACGAGAAACAAGAGAAGAGATGATAAAATTTTAAATATTTTTTAAAAAAAAAAGATCCATTTTGCTCTAAACAAATCTCGCACAAAAACAGATTTTTAATAAATTCTGAATTCCATCGGAACAAAAAGTTTTATCTCTTCTCGGAACATTAAAAAGTTTTGTTGAAGAAAGATTATCAACAGTAATTGATTATTAGTACTAAATAAATAGTTTCAATATTCTTTCATTACCTTTTCTTGAAATTTTAGAAGTGTCTTCAATGATGAAGTGAAGATATTATCGAAAATTGACCATGAAAACGTTATCAAGGTAGGCATTCAAAAAGTTTCTTTCAATAAATGCCATCTTCCTATCTATTCGGCGATTTGACCTTTGATGGTCCGGATCCCATGGTTTCAATCTCACCAAAACATTCTGCTTGGAGTTTTGGACAATATGTAGCTTTAAATTTTCAACTTAGCTTTATCATCGACGACGTATCGGTACAAGATGTCGAGGCTGATTTTTGAATAAATATAAGTTTCAATTGAAGAGAATACATCAATTTTTCCGCCAATTAAATTCAATTTTACAGCTTTATGGTATCGATGACAATTCAACAATGTATCTTGAATTAGCGCTATACGGGAATGTACGACAATATTTGGCTTACAAACCTAATGCCAAGTCAGAATTTCAATCATTTTAAACATTTCTTCGATACAGAAATTACTAATAATAATCTCTTTCCATCTATTCCATCCATGTTTGTTTACTTATAAATGCTTTACTCACATTTTCAGCTGTTTAAATATGCTACGATTAGTGATTGAAATAGCCGCCGGGATGAAATATTTGGAACAACGACAAATTGTACATGGACATTTGTCACCTCAATGTATTTTGATTGATCAGAAGAAAACAATCAAAATTGCATCACCACGAGGACATCTTCATCATGCTCAACTTCGTTATAGTGCTCCAGAATCTGTTATTGCTGTTCGTTGAATTTATGAATCGATATTTTTTAATGATATTTCAATTTGCTAATTTTTCGTAAAATTTTAGAATTAAATAGCAATTTCAATAAAATCAATTAGAAATTTAAGTTGCATACTTAATAAAGTGATAATTACTGAATTTATTCATAGTAATAAATATGGTATTAATTGCGATAAAAAGGCAGTAATAATTTAATAAAAAATAAGTTCGGCAACCCATGAATAAAAAAAAACGATTGTCCCGTAATTATAGGCATGGCGAATTAGTTGAAAATGATTATAGGCATGATAGTTTAATCGGAAATGATAATATGCTATTTGGCATTGATCAAAGTTATATTATTTAGATTATTCATTATCCCTTTCCTTTCGCCATGGAAGCTTTGTTTTTATCGAAAGCTTTGTTTTTATCAAAAGCTTTGTTTTTATCAAAAGCTTTTGTTATAAGTGTAAAATTGAATTCTTTGCAAACTTGAATGAGTAAACAATGATGAAGCGATCATATGACATAGACATTGTTTCAGAATGAATGGAGTAATAAAAGTGATGTTTGGTCATTTGCGGTGACAACTTGGGAAATTTTCAACATTTGTACAGTAATACCATTTGCCGAATTGACAAATGCTCAATTAATTGAAAATGCTAAGCATATCTACAATGGACATGATGCGGTTAGTTTCTTTAAATATTCATTTCAAATTTCATTTCTTATTTAAGTAAAAATTAGTTTATTAATTCAAATTTTATAAAAGTCGTTTATAATCTATAGAACAAAAAGCTCTAAAATTTTTTGTTATCAACCAATTTAAATGATAATTTTCGTATTGCTCATTATTTATTGCTTAAATATCATTATTATTGCTTTTCAAATATTTATTTATAAAAATTGTTTTACTAAGACTTTAAGCTATAAATTTATTTTTATTATAAACAATAAACTTTCTCAAATTTTTCTTTTTATTTTCTAAATATGATTTCTCTCCAAAATCCTTGTTTGCTACTAAATTCCTTCAAAAATTGCCGTTCTTCTTGCTATTATCATATCAGACTGTGATACTTTTGCTCACAAGATTATAATTCGTTATCTGAAAAAATTACTAGCGTAAATCTTTATTTTTAATGTTATTTCAAGCTATTATAATATTTATACAATGAGCTAAAATTATTTAATTTAAAAATAATTATTTTAAAAAAGCTAAAATCGCTGCTAAAAATTAAAAATTAAAATTTCTTTTATTATTGCAATTCATTTCGAATAATTTTTTCATGCCATCGAATAGAAAATTCGAAATGAAATATCAAAAATAATAATTAGTAAAAAGTAATGAAAAGAAGACAATTTGAGAAAGTATTCAAATGTTGAACCTCTCTACCGTAGTCATATTTAATAACATTTGATGTAATCCTTCGAAAAATTTCTTTCAATTTAATCAAAAAGTGCAACACATTCCAAGCTTATTAATATACCGATGAAATTCAATTGTGTTATCGAGAATAAAAATTCATATGACATTTCTTTTATAAAATGCCGTATTTTAATAAACTTATATTTTCTAAAGTTGATTTTTTATTGAATCGTTGAGACTGCATGTCACTTATTATCAAGAAAAAAGTACCAACGACGAGAAAAATATAAATTAAAGTTTTCACGAAATATTGTTTAGTTTATCTAAATAAAACTTAGCTAAGTTGAATTAAAGCAAATTTTGAATTTTCTAGAACAAAAATATTCATAATAATATCTGAAAATTAACATAACGATGAAAAACAAGCGGAATTATTATTCATCAATTAATTTGAAATAATTTTAAGAAAATTCTCGAAAATAAATTCTATAATAAATTTGGAATTAATTTTATACTTTAGATATATTTGGATCTTCCTATGCATTTACCTCAACAGGTATCGAATCTCATTAACGAATGCTGGCGAAGGATACCAAACGATCGACCAACATTTCTTGAAATTCATTATATTCTATCGATGAAAAATTCGGGTTTACCTGTTTCTGAAAAGGGTAATGGAACTATTTTATCTGCTGTTACTATGTAAATACTTTTAATAAAATGCAAAAATTTTGTTAATTAAAAATTTAATTAAAGATGAAAATCCATTTTGAAGTTTAAAATTCGTTCGGTTATAATTTAATTATTAAAATTTCAAATTTATTGGAAATTAATTTGTAAGAAAATGCAATAATTTTTTCAGCATTTTACTTTTAGCCTTCGATATATGAAATTAACAAAATTTTAAGCATTAAAATTTAAATTTATAAAAACGAAAAAATTTATAAATGTGATATTTTCTTATATCTATCATTTCAACCAATTCGACTATTTGCTTTTTTTTTTTTACGAAACGAAAAGCTTGGCTATATTACATTCTAATTTTTGATTTCAATTTTCATTTTCATTTAGAAAAAAAACTGAAATTTTTTTTTAAACCTCAAAAAGAACGGATTAAAATCTAATAACGATTATTATAATAAACTTATCAATGTATCTTATCAATGTCAAGTTTTTGTTTATACTAGTTTGTTGTGTTTATTTACATTGTGTAATATAAATGAAATGTTGTTATTTGTTTTTGCAATGGATTAAAATTTCAAGGAAAAAAAAACGTTCAATTAACATTTTTTCATCAATTTATCAATTAACATTTTTTTTATCGATCAACATTAATGGTAATATAATTTGAGGGTGTAATATTTTTAATTTATTTGATCATTTCATCGATCTTTATCATCAATTTGTTTAATAGTAATATAGTTTAAGGTGTAATATTTTATATTTTAATTTAATTTTAATATGTTCAATTTGAACTATCAGAAGTTTTATTCATTGCGATTAGCAATTTATCTATGAAAAAAAAAAAAATTAAAATTCTAATATAATCAATTATGTAAACGAGTACTTCGTCATTTAAAGAAATATCTTTAAATTTTATGCAAGGATAATTCCAAAAAAAAAAAAAATTTTTATCCATTTAAAATGATTCATTAGTTTGATAAATCTCAATTAAAAGTTATATTCAGTTAAATCGAATGCCATTTAAAGTATTCAATTACTAAATATAATTCAAAAAAAAAAAAATTTTTTTATCGATGATAAAAATAACACTGCTCAGAATTTCTGCAAGATTTCTTACCGTAATCAGTATACTATGATTATTCTAGAATTAATCCAAGATATTCTGAGCTAATTGATATTGTTATTAGCTATTCTGGGAATGTGATCGATTACGATATGTTCTAGTCATTAAGAAGTAATTAAAAATCTTGAAATGAAATTCCTAAAATAATTTCAGTGAAAATTTAATCATAAAAAAATTTGTCTTTAATGAACAAATTGATTGATTAATGATTTAAAATAATTAATCAATATCATATCACCACTTCTAAAATTGTATCAAATGTTTCAATTAATCAATCACTCTTGAAATTAATGATTGAAATTTTAACAAAAATTAATTTCGAAGTGACAAAATTAATTTCATTACACTATTAAACTTCAAAGAAAAAAATTTTTAAATAGATTTAAGACTATTAATTCGGCTATGCCGTGATAAAATGATTAATCCATTTCATGTGTGAAGATCAATTGATCTATCAAAGAAGCGTAAACTTCTTCGTCATCCATATGATTGATTCTCGCATATTTCCTGATCGATTTTAAAAATCCGATTTAAAGAACTTAGCAAACTATAAGAAATTGAGAATGGTAGGGATAAAAAATCCTAAGCTAATTATATGTTTCTTAAAACTAAGCTCAGAAGATATTGCCATCATTTTGAGCAACAGATGAAGACGGTATTTTCAACAATCTTATCACTTGAATTTCGTCGAATCAAACAATCATTTCTACTTATGATTACTTAATCGACGGAATAAAAAAGCAGAATCCTTTCTTTATACTTAATTTCATCTACCTTTTCAGGATTATAAAACTTGATCATGATTTCAATTATCAAGTATTACTATTAAACGTTGATATCTCAGATAATACCGCCTTTGATCTAGTGATAAGAAATTAAAAAGTTAAAAAAAATTGGAAGCTTTTCGTGAAGCTTTATCTTCATCGTTGGACTACTTCACTGTTACACTTCATGAGATAACGCTTTTCCTCTCTCATATATTTTTTATCTTTACTGATCGCTTATCATTACGTCTCAATGAAACTCTAAAATTTAAAGAGAAAAAAAAAGATGAACTATTTCAAACGTGAATTGTAAAAACCATAGCAATGAAATGAATGCGTTCGAAAAGACCGGTTTTTCTGTCATTGAAGAATGGTTAGTTCTTTGGTGTTATCAGCATTATCAGTATGAACAGTTTTATCACAACTGTCTGATCATTTTAGTAGAACAGTATGTGAATCTAATCATATGTGTTTACACGTATTATATGTTTCTTTTTTCTTCATTCGTATCTATTCGTTTTTTTCAGAAAATATTACGTGAGAATGTTGATGCTTTCTAGTGCGAAAAGATGATGATGAAGAAGCATTAAAAGAAGGGCTTCTGTTATCATTAATAACTATCAGGCGTAATCATGTGATAACGATATGGTGGATGTGTTGTTCTGTTATATTTTCACGGATGACGTCAACAATATAGGCAAGTTTAATAGCACTTATCAAAAAGTTTTCAATAATAATTAGTTTAGTACTTCAATAAATCTCTTTATCATTTATTTCTGATTTTATACGTTACATTTTTTATCATATCTTAATGTACGTTGCTATCAATCAATCCCTTCTTTGGCTTATTCATTCTTGCTCATCTTATCAATTTCGATATCATCAAAGATTATCAAAAAACTTATCAAAGTTAGCTTAAGACTATTTGAAGACGAGAAAAAGTAATAGATGGGATAATATGAAATATGAAATGTTGAATGACGGATATATGACGAGAAGTGATAAGGCTATTCGCTCATTTCTCGAAGTGTCACTTCCCCTCTTTTCTGTCCCTTCTTAGTATTACTACCTCTTTCCCTCAACATCATCGTCATCGTCATCTGGGCGTTGAGGACATCATCAGACGTTCACTCCTCAATTATACGACATTTTTCAGCATAACAATAATGAAACCACGTATGGCGCGGAGACAAAGATAAAGAGAGAGGGCGAGAGAGAGATACAGAGAGGGAGAAAAAGAAAGATGTATAGGGTAAGAGGTATTGGAGGGAAAAAAGGTAGGATAAAAGAATAGGGTAAGGGTAAGGTAAAAAAAAATGATGGGAGGGAAGGTAGATTGATTAAAGTTAATAGTTGTGTTGAAGAGATGATAGATATAGAGATGGAAAATAGGGTAAGACGCGCAGTGTTCGGTCGATGGATTATTGTGGGTGTCATTTTGATGCTCGTCGTTGATGTCGTCCCGCTTGTCACGAGAGGTTATTCTCCACCCTCCATGCGTCAATATGCTCCTTCGAAAGCTTACCGTTCTGCGCACATATATACACACATACGCACATACGCACATACGCACACACACATACACACACATATACACATACATGCACAGACAAACAGACACGCACACACGTCTCTTACCACATATATATCGCGGTATACATAGACCGATCGACCGACCGAATGGCTACGACACGAATAGCCTTCTTCTCCATCAATCGCATTGATCGTATATGTATGTATGTGTATGTAAATACGTGTAGATAACAGGCCGAACACGGAGAGCGCAGAGAGTGCAACACAAACGGCTGCAACAACAGCAACACTACCACGGCAACAGCAACGATATGTTGACGTACGCTGCGTTGCGGACACGCGCGCGCACGCCCCACCCGACAGCATCACAACTATCTTCACCAGCATCCGCGACGGCGGTGGCACTGACAGCAGCACAACACGAGAAGAGGCCCTTTGCTTTACCATCCATTACGTCCTATTCGAGCTTAGCTAACCTGTAATACAATAATTATCATTGTTATAATACGAATATTTGGTAAGTTTAAGCCTATTTTTATTATTCATATTATTCGGATTTATAATATCTTAGATGGCTTTAAAAAAATATTACACGTACGTGACGTGTGGAACTTTTTTTAAGACAAATTCTTGTTTCATTGATAAACGAAGACGAAGAAGAAATGATGAGTATATTAAATGAGATATTAGAATCGATATAGTATTTGTTGCATACTATTTAAAGACTGTGTAAACATGTTTTGGTAGACGTGACAGAAGTATTCATATCGCTCCATCAAAAAGGTGGGAAGTTCATTTGAGCCCGCTGCGATCTTTTGCCTGTAGGCGGTATGCCGCCGAAATATTCCAATCGTTAATTGTATATGTAGTCGTAAGTGATCGCCTCGCTTTCCTTTGGTCTACTACCTATGCCATTTCTAACGTAAATGACGGATAGTGAACAAATCTTCCTTTTCATTATAAAATCTGTCATAAATACTTTTCCTTTCCTATACGAGAAAGTTTTCAAATTTTAATTGGTATATTCTCGAACTTTCTCATCTACTTCACATTTTCTAAGTTTATAGAAGTAATGGAATAATCAATAAATATTTTGTATAGTATAACATACGCTTACATGTAATACGGTCATATTATGCTTTCCTTAATATAAAACGTGCCCTATATGATGCTGCAAATGAATCTAGAATAAAGTGATGACATATATTTTAGTGCGACGATAGGTTATATTTGACCTATTCTATTATTATCATCCATTTACATATTGCTGTGATTCAGACAACTTGATTTCAATTAGTCTTGTTACATTTGCCAGGAAATTGATCTATTGTCATCCATAATGTTTTGGATCAAAGAAATATAAAATGTATTATAACTGAGGAAGGATTCAAAAAAAAAAAAAAATTAATGATTCCTAAACATTACAGGTTATTTTTACGAGGATACTGTAAAGTCCTTGCATGTTTTTCTTGTTAGTAGAAACGTGAAAACACATTAAATATGTCAATCAATGGAGCGGATGATAGTGATAGTACTACACCAGTAGATCTCAAAGCACCTATTTTAGAGGTTTGTTTTAAATAAATTATTAAAAAATTCTGATTATTTATATTTTCATTTATATTTATATATGCTGGGATTATTTTTCACTTCTTTTCCCCTTTCGAAATCTTGTTTTATAAAATTTCGCAAATTTTTATTTGTAAATTTTTTGATATAATGAAAATGATTTTCTTTTTGGAATTTTTAGGTAAGATGTGGGCATTTGGTAGCTCGTTTACACACTGAAAAATTCGTTTGCCCAGGAATACATCAGCCATGTATTGAACTAGATGGTTTGTTCTTTATTAGTTTCTAGTGGCATACGCTTCCAATTGATTAATCGTTAGGAACTTAAAGCAGTTATGTGACTATATTTAGCTATATTTATGCAGAATCATTAATCTTTAAGTAATAATTATGTGTCCACCAGGCAGACAAACTCTCGTAATACTGGAATTTTCGCATTATTATTAAACATATGCAGTAATATTAGTGTAGTTTCGTAAAGCGCATTGAAATTGGTTAGTCGATTGTTCTCTGGTTGCACCAGTTTTATCTATTGTCCTATAGACATTTTAATCCATCATGATTCTTTTCATGTGACTGCATTCCCCAGTGTCACAGTGATTATTATTTCATTTTTTAAATTATTTCAACTATTTTGACTATTACTATAATCATTCGGTTTTTATGGCATTTTTCATAACGTTATTAACATATTAATAACAAAAATGCTCATACATACCAACTATTTCCATATTCTTTCATAGACTGGTTTCGAAGTCTAGAATTCCTTTATTATCACGATTTGCAGGGATAACATTTCACTCTTTATTTTATTTAGGTGAATTAATTAGTCCAAAAGAATTTACAATACGTGCTAATAAAGATAAACAAAAGGATTGGAAAGGAAGCATCCGTATTGGAAAATCAAATATGAGGTATTTTGATTTTCCTGTGCTCTAAAAATGTGAGTGAAAAATAGTTGCACATGTTATGATTGATCCTGCACATGATATGTTTGATCGTAATCGATAAAAAACTGATTTGGGATAAAATGAAAGCAAGAAAATAAATTTTTAAAAATAAATGCTCATTTTTATACTGCAAATCTTACTACTGATAGGTCGCTGCAGATAGAAAAGCACATTTACCATAATTTACGGAATAAATACAGTAGGCGAGAAAGCGATTCTTAAAAAGTTTTTCCCAGATGGCTTTTTCATCCAGACTTCTAACATTTTCATACATTTTTCTACATTTATGTGTTTCTTATGTTGCGTGTGTTGAATATGTCTCAGAAAATTTGATTGATGATAGTATTGCGCACGGCTGGTTTTCAGCTTTGTGACGAGATCATTTTAGAATTTCGAATGATGATAGCTAAGGCTTTTGACTTCAGAACTGTGGGTAAAGCGGGATATCGGAAACTAAATTTTTAAAACTGAAAAACCTGTTTTTGTTCAATGACCAGTTTTCTTTTTCATCGTATATTTTTTAGAGCATTAATGGAAATGAAAAGCCTCGATTTTTATAATCACGAAAACTACTGCAGTGCCAAATGTCAGTCACGAAACTTTATGTCATTTAAAAATCATCTTACGGAAGCCTATTTAAATGCCGATTTGCTTTACGGAGCAACATCATCCTCATTCGATGAAGATAAGAAAGGCGGCATCATGAGGTGATTCTTTTATCTCATTTTCAGAAGTACAAGCAAGTAGTATTGAACATATAGTTCTTAAAGAAATACTTTAACATCTAATTATGTCTGATGTAACATTGTTTTAAAATTATTTGAAATAAGTCTTCAGAATATGCAAATTTTGTGTGTGGTTTTAATAAGATTTGTTATCTTATTTTTTTGCAGCCTTTATTCACAAGTGAATGAACGAAGTAATTCGGTTGTTAACGGTACATATTTTTTTATTTTTATTTATTCATTAAATTGTTAATTACTCGGTTTTGTGTGAGTGGTATTGGTTGAATTGCAAAATCATTAATATTAAATTTTTGTATTCAGTCGCATATGGTTTATTAGATCGATTAGAATGTATATTATTTTTTTATTTATTCTCTCTTCTTATAAAAGACATTTTGCAGCAATAATGTCAACGTTTATGAAAGGTCAGAAATTCGATGAAGATCTTATGCCAGCAGAAGAAGATACAGCCGGTTCAAGTAACAGTGCCGTAATGGTGATGAAAAATCGTAGGTTTTCGTTCATTAGCAAAATTTTATTTTCTTGATCAGTTGTTAGGCTCATGGTTTTCTTTTTGTTCTTTTTTTTAACCTTTTTGCTCCTAGACAATTAGTAAATTAGCTTCTGACTGGAAACTGCCAAATTAAGCTTATGCTTAAGGGAGATTTTCTTTGACTCCCTTCAAGATTTTCGAGAAAACATTTTTATTTTTATAGTGGTCTTAGCACCATATAAATCTTCATTTCATCATGCGCATAGAGTAAAGGATACGAAGTAGAATTTTTTTGTTCCGATGAAAAAAATATTTTTTTAGTACTATTATTGTTATTAGATATAATCCGTAAATAGTTTTTGATTATTTGTAGAACCGATCAAATTCTGGGCTGGGATGGATGAAATGGGACTTTTAAGTGATTTGACAGACGTTATGATCACTTCTTTAGAACATCTTCGTCGCCTTGCATTAATGGGACCCTCACAGAGGGATGCAGGTAAACCAGTTACTATATTAGCATTTCCATGTATTTGTTTTACATATTATCAATATTTCTAAGTAAAATAAGTGCACTGATTTCGAACAGAACGAAGCTTGTCTTGCTTTGTACTGCCATAAACTGTGCTATAAAATTTTGATTTCACACTTTCCATACTGTTTAGTCATAAAGCAGAGTGATCTTACATTATCGTACATTTGTAAGGTTTCCGCCAACATGATTTGAATTTAGTTCCGCTTTTCATTATTTCTTTTGCTTGCAGTTGCTGAAAGATTGACCTGAGTTGCTGGTGCATTGGATTTAGATGAAACAATTGGTTCCAGAATACAGGCAGAGCGGCTCAATTGCACCGTTGAAACAAGTTTGTTAAGTAATGAAATTCAAGGTATACAAGTTCCGTTCATTCTGATTTTTTTCCTCTTGTCGTTTTGGATTTTTAATTCCTTATTCGAACGAATTCAAGTTCAACGTTCGTTCAAGTGTTAGCTTTTAAAATTGTTATTCTTGCTATAATGACTTATTGTTAAATCATTATAACAGAAATGATAATAAGAATGAAATGGAAAGTACATACAACTAGCCAATAATGAGATATCTGTAAATCACTATTAAGCAGAACTGCAAAAGAAAACTGAAGTGAGCTGGCGTAGACTGGAAGAGTCGCGACGAAAGGCATCACGAATTGATGATCTGTTCTGCGAGGATTCTTCACCAAGTGTACCAGGGAAACGTCGAAGACATTCCGCTATAGCTCCTTCTGCATGTGTTACAGCATCAGCGATAACATCTGCACCTACTTCTGCTACAGCAACTGCAACTGCAGCACCAATCATCGATGAAAATAACGGCTTATCAATGGTGGAACAGTGAATCTCATCTGTTCTGTATATCACGTTCTCGTTTTTTTTTTGTTTTTTTTTATTAAACTATATTTTTGTTTATTTTTGTGTTTATCGATTTTAAAATATATGAATTTATTTCGTTGTTTATTAATGTGTTAATTTAGTTTGACAAATCGCATATTGACTAGGAGGGTCAATTAAATTGTTATCTCTGTTTTACTGTGTAAGCGGATGCAGTCGTTACCGGTGGTTACTTATATTCAGCAAATGAATTATGCAGTAGCTTATGAAATAAGCACTAAGGATATTCGTAATGAAAATACTTTAACATCTTTAAATTTTTCCATTCTTCAATAAAATTCCTATAAATCTTATGTTCTATTTTTCTTTTCTTTTTTTTTTAGGAAGAACGCTTTTTGACGTTTTATTCTCAACCAAATTTTCAGAACTACTGTAATATTTGTTCGTTTGACTCTGACATATTTCGACAAAGAATTATGATGACATGGGATCTGCTTGTTTTCTACATTTATAAAGATTATTGTAATTTTTACAGGAAATCTTTATGTGCTGGTATGTTTTGAAGAAATTATCGTGGCATTGATTCTGTTGATTTCCACTTTTGAACGAGGTTTTTATTTCATAGATTCTAACTAATCATTCAACATTTACGTCGTTTCTCGTTCCTTCAAGAGTTTCGTGGGTTTTTTCCTGGAAAAACTATGATATTGATGATGCTTAAGAATCTTTTAATAATGGCAGCATAATAATAAATGTTATATTTAGAAATATGTTAAAAATAAATTTTGGACGGTTACTTAATATATTTTCTACTAATGAACTATTTTTTTCTATGATATTGTGAGATAATTGGATTATTTGGACAAAAGATGTATGAGAAAGAGATCTGAGTGAGTATCAGGCCTTAAACACGTAGTCAATTTTATGTTATGTCTTCAGTATGCAGCACAGGTTGTGAGAATATTAAAAAAATACATCTCTGTTAACATTTTTTTCGATTGAATTTTTTTTCCAAGGAATTAATACATACAATTCTTCTTTAATTAAAGTGAGCTTATTGGTCAGTATTTACCATTAATTTCACTTATTTACCACTTTTATCCAAATTTGGAATCTTTGTACTTTTTTTCAAATCTTTTAGAAAAGAAAAGAACAGACATTGTTTATTGATTTAAAAATTTGGAGGATATATATTTCATCGCCTAGAAAAGAAAAAATGTTATTTAGAAATAGCAATATTTAAAATTCTCATAACAGCAAAACTGTAAAAATCGGAAGGGAGAAGAAGTCAAGAATTCATGACTGCTTAATTTTTGCATTGTCTGACTAAATGTATGTGTTCCTGAGCCTGATCAATTATAGATTTCACGATGCAAAGGTAGTAGATTGCTCAGTGAAGCTAGCAGATTTTAATTTCTTGCTCAGGCAGTCTGTTTTTTAAAATTTCAAAGGTTGCTTCACTCACCCGATTTTTACATACATTCAATCAGAAAAGTTTGGCGATTTATGAATTAAAATCTAGACAAGAAGATATCTCGTATTTTTCTATCTTCTCAATTAAGTATTAATAAATTCTTTTGATTGAAGCAACCCAATTATTAATTGCTTCTTTACGAAGTTTGGATCTCTGTTTTGTATACACTTTGTTATAGGTTATTTTACAGCTACATCTGTTAAGACCTGTTTCATTATCGATTTTCTAATAACGCTTCTTTATATCTAATTTTGTTTGTTTTTATATGTGCTATTAAACAATTTGATGAGAATTTCCCTGTTTAATATTTGAAAAATGCCGTAGATTTTAAAAGCGCACAGATAAGTGCAAATTTTTATGAGCATTTGATGCTATTGAAGTTTGTTTTCGCACTTGGATCTGATCGGAGAGGCGATATGATATGAATTATTTTTTTTTTTTCTGATGACATCGTCTAAAACAATCAAAACCATTAGTTTATTAATAAAATAGTTCTATATTCTCGCTAATTTATTTACGCCCGAGAATGAAGATTCTTTTTGTCCTCTCAAGATTTCCTTCATTTGCTCGAGTTAGTTAAAAGTGGAGGGTTTCCCGTTGAGTTAACTGTCGAGAAATATTGGTTTATAATCGAAAAGTGTCCGATAATTTAGACACAAAAGATATTGGCGTATTCAGGCAAATGAAAAAAGCAACCATTATATCTCTAGATTCTACAGTTTTATAGGCTGAACTTAGCGGTAGTTTGTCTCTTCACGAGATTTAAAAATTATAAAATAACAAGAAAAGATTGCGCAAAACTTGCTCTACATGAAAGATTGGTACATCAGTGTTTCAGCGAATGAATTACTGCAATGATCTTTCCGTATATGGATTATTACAATCATCCTCCAGAGCTGTGTTATATTTGGTTTCTAAAAAGTTTATGTGATTTCTATTATCAAGTTAATTAAAATTAACAGCAAGTAATGGCAAAGTTCGATCAGCATAATTAATCTTTCAATTAAGGTTAATATGTGATATTTTTTGAGTTATTAAATTTTGAATTTTAGGTTCTGTATTTTATAGGCATCTTAGTTTGTTCTTAACGAATAGTTTTTAATGAGATGAGCAGAAAATCTTGTAACTTGCGATATTTTTAAAAAAAAATCGCAGTCATTGATTAGCAAATAGCGTTCTAGCTGATTTAATAATAATTTCGCTATCTTTTTATTCCTAAATTAGCAAATGAAATGAATGTAATGTATATGATTAAACAAAGATCTGGAAAGATTCGTCGTTATCTTTTGTACAATTTTGCTGCTATATACCAACGACATCTTTGTGTCGCAATGTTGAATATAACTAATTTATGTTAAATATGGTATCATTTGCATAGTTTTGAAAACAGATATTTAAATGTCTAGACAATGTTTTTGCATTATTTCAAGTCAAGTTGCAGTGAAGTAAAATTCATCGATCATTTCTTGTAGCTAATAACAAAATATGTTATGTGATAGCTCCATATATGATTCGTTCTTTTCCTTGATCTTCGGTTCTCATTAACCTGAGATTAAGAAAAGAATAGCATTTAGATTAATAAATAATGTTTATTTACATTGAAGTATACAAATAACATATTATTGGGGAAGTTTTAATAAAAAGAAGTTTTTTTTTTGGAAATACTTTGGAATGAAGTGTTGAAAATTTTCGATTCTAAAGAATGCTTGATATATCATTCTTCAAAAAATGTTTTAATTTTAGCAAGCGTTGTCAACTATTTTTATTATCAATGATGCTATGATACATTATTGCTGTAATGTCGGGAAAAAAATTTGATGCATATTTGAAGCTTTTGTCTCGTAATAACAATAACATTTAATGACAAATTTGTTTTCATAGAATACTATCAGTCTTGCAGCAAAAATCCAACTTATCATTGAATTATTTGAAATTATTCACGTTGAAAAGAAGCTTTCAAAAAATTTAAGCCAAGTTATAGTTAACATTCATGTCATGAGAAAAGAAAACGAAGAAATCCATCTTCATCGAATACTCTGTAATTGCATTCAAAAACCATCAAATTTGATCGAAGGATTCTGAATTACAATATATTTGACTTTCTTAATTTTTTTATAGAATTGTAAGAAATTCGGATTCATTTCAACAAGCTTTCTATAATGAAACATACCTAATGCTCTTCAGATAGCAAAATAATGAGTGGTAATGAGTGAAACAGACGATAGCAGATTCAAATGCTAGAATTTAAACGCTGAAAGATATGCAATGAATTGTTATGACAAATTGTGACTTCTGTTTTTATCAGTTATTATTTTATCAGCACTATTTTGGGCACATGAAATTTGAATTTAACGAGAAAATTTTTCAAAATTATCTTGTCATTTACATTGTCTTTTTTAGAGAATATTGTGTATAAAAATTTTCGAATTTATTGAAATTACTCTGCCTAATATATTTTCGATAAAATGCACCCTTAAGCTATAATAATTCTTTTTTTTCGAATGTTCCCTTAAGCAATAATAGCATTTTAGTTCTTTCATAAATCTTACTATCAGTTGTTTTTATAAATGTTGAAGATTAAATTTTATTTTTTTATTTTGCTCAAATGAATATGAAAACAAGTTTTCAACTTATGACTTAAATTTTGAAAAACTTCCTTAATTTAAAACTGTTAAAAAATTATTGAAAAATCATACAGATTGATTATCCATCCGACCGTGGTGAATTATCGAAGAAATAAAAATTGAAGCTTATTCGATTCGTATTATTCATTGTGTTTTATGAAATTTGTAGAATGTTAATAATATTAAAGAATGATGCTAAGAAGAATCGAATGATCTTATTTATTCATATCTAATAAAAAAACATTCAATGCAATAAGAAAAATCAATGATTATTTTCATTTCTTATCAATTCAATGTATTTATTAATTAATATTAAATGGTTAATTTCTAGGTCATTCTTATATCGAAAATTCTTACATTGAAAATAATTTTAGTAGCCATTTTTATCTACTTTTGATTTTTCGATTTACAGATGATAATCATAAATCTACATTTTGCATGAGAAGAATTAGAATCGCATATTTTGTTTCGAGTTTATACGAAAATCTTCCTACTTTGAAATTATCATAAATTTTATCAGAACTTCCACGTTGAACGAAGACAGATTATTTTTCGAAAAATTACTTCTTGCATTCATTACAATAAAACAAAGAATATTTTTGTGGAAAGAATAATTCCTACTAATCATTTTATCTTTCAGAAAACTTAATAAATAATTTAAAAAACTTTATCATTTGAAGAAAGTAAATGCAAATTATAATAAAGGTAAGATAATAATGCTGTGATTATTTGACTAGTGATCAAAATTAGAGATATCATATTCATGATGATTTAATACGAACTTTTTTTTGCCGGTTTTTCTGAAGACGACGTAAAATAGATTGCAGCTTCTTATCAAGTTAAAGATGGTCCAAATAATCTAGGCGAAATGTTGTTTTACAGACCTGGAGTACCTTCAGATTACTTTATTGCACCTTTTGATACAAAGTTAATCTGTCGAAGAAAATGATGCATAGACACTATTGAGGCAATAGGTCGGTCTTGAAATTATACAAAATTTAATGTCCTGTTTAATTCATATGTTTAATCATCACAATCGAATTAAGCGTATCTTAAGATTGTTGAAGTTTAAGCGATTTTTATATGCAGCAAATATGATCATCATAGAAATGCTGTTGAAAAGCTATCATTTATTGTATATTATTTATATTTGCAATAATAAATTGAAGATTATTTCAAATTATTTTCGAAAGAAAAATGACAAGAGATGTTTACAAAAATATTTACAAGCAATCGCATGATTATATCTTTTTTTTATTTTCATTTTCTTTTTTTTTAAATGAGCAAACTAGTTTAGCAATCAATTAAAACAAAGCAAATTTTTCTATATAAAAGTTGAAGCACTAAGCATAACATTACCACCATCATTTTAAGTTCCATTTATTCATATATCAGAAATGCTCAAAATAATTGTTCAGTTCAAATTGCATTTTGAAATTTATTTTGGAATGCAGAATATTTCTTTTTTTCATTTGACTTTACCCAAGCAAAATTCCAGTCTCATAGTAGTTAACAAAGTGCGCGGAATTTTTCCGGTGATTTGCTATAGCATTTAATTTAATTTAATTCTTGAAATAAAGGAATCTGGATTATAGAAAGACCACAAATTGCAGATAGCTGATATTAGTGAAAAGATTGTTGCAACATTAATAAAGTATTCCGTTAATTTATCGTCTCCCATAAAGTCGAAGAAAAGTTATTCCTAAATTTCATATAATTATTTAGATTTATTGAATTTCTCATAGAATTGATTACTGCTCAAATTGCATTAAAAACTCTTTTCTACAAGTGCATTCAAATAAAAGTGTACTTTTTTTTTTTATTAAAAAGTTTTGTTTTAAATAGAAATTTAAAATTCAATACTTAAAAATCCGGTTATAGAAGTTTTTATTTCAATAAAGCATAAAATATTCCATCATTGTCCTTAGTCATCTTTATTGCAATTAATGTTACCATTGCTTTTGCAGGATCATCATTCCTATTATTTGCTATTAGGGATGCCATTAGCAACAGTACTAGCAACGGTACTTGAGTATTTTCCTTCATATCATTTTCAATAAGAATCAATTTGACATTTACTTACATCAGGTTATCGCACTCAAACTAATTCTTTAAGAATGAAAAGCTATCTCAAAAAAGTTTGATATAATGAAAAGATGATTTCTACATTAAAAGTTTAATTTGTTTCGTCAATCCTTCGAAGAAACCTGAAGAAGCTGCATGATCCATAATTAATACTTAGGCTTAAGAAGTTGCTTTTCATAATCTTTAGTTGACGTTAAATTTGAACTTTATCATGTATTCATCACCAGAATGGTATCGATTGTCATCGCTTACAAACATCTTTAGCGATGTTATTTTCGCTTCATCTTATATATATATCAGCGAATGTAGTTAAGTGTGGGAAAAATAGACTCCCTTTTCTCCTCCGTTCGGTTTCACCCTTTTCTATATGATATGATATACTATCGATTTATTCCATGTATGTCTAGATAGTTATATTTCCTTATGTACTTCATACAATTACTCCTTGACTATATCCTGTTCACAAAGGGCACATATAGATGGATAGTGTGTCGTAGATAGTGTGTTACTAATTAAAGGGGTTTTTTTGGGGAGCATTGCTCAATAAGACTTCAGTGGTAAATGGTCGGTCTATAATCGAACTCTCATACAGTAGGAGCGAAATTTTTCCGCTGTATCGAAAAATCGACTCAAAACACCACCGTTAACAATCTGGCCTCAGGAAGTGGAATAGTTTCCTCCTCTTGTCAATATCAGCAATTTCGATCTAATCAACCTTTCCATATGTAATTGTCTGCAAAACATCAATTCGATTTCCCACAATGATAAGGGAAATTTCTCGTCATAATTAATAAATCTTTATTCTAAAGATGCTAAATAAAATTTTTAGTGATAAGTTGTGTCGATTTTTTTTTGTGATTTCATAAATAACGAAAAAATATCAAATCTGCTAGCGAAAATCGTATAGAATTAGCCGCATATATTTTGTTCTCCCTTTTTCTTTTGCCTTTACGATGTCTTAATTTATTCATGAATAAGACAGGCAAAGATAATTTTGTCTCTCATAAAATAGATTTCCGCTGAGTAAAATTGATTTATCAAAAATATTATTTCAACTAAGTTAAAAGGAAAAGTAGTGATCGCAACTTTGAAATGACCACAAAGGTAAATTTAATAGTTTTAGATAGGAGTATTATACTAAAGCACACTATTAATCATTACTAATTGTTACTTGATGACTATTCATGATTTAGCGACTTAATTGCATAGTTTATGATCTGGAAATAATGGTAGCAGAATTGAAATCATATTGGTTTATTGTTTCGACGCAAAATTCGATCCGAAGAAGATGCTACTGTTCATCACGCAAATGACGTCCTAGAAATTTACGGTAGACAAAATGATTAAGATGTATAGATAAGCATTTGTTTTTAACCACTAATAATTATGAACTTATACATATAACAGTAAATAAAGCTATAATTTCAGATGAATGATTGATAATACACAGAGACTCAGGAAATCCAACTGATATATTCGCAGTACAGTTCTGTTATCATTAAATTTATGAGAATCTGAAAACTTGTCCTATTATATTTGCATATCAGTTATTTTATAGCATTTGCAAAAATAACAGCGATAACAAATTTATGATAAAGTAATGTATCAATCGATTGAAATGATTTTTTAGAAGAAAAATAATTTTTCTTAAAGCTAAATTATATAACAAATGAAGGAGAAAAATTTATTATTAAACAATAATTTGGAGATAGCAAACGGTTGGTGATCAAATCACAATGAATTATCAGAGACGATTTGATTACGAGATCACAACTGCGGAATTACTTGAAAAATTGAGGTTTCAGCAGTTAATGATTATTTTTAATAACTTTACAAATATATTATCTATCGTATCATCGAAAATCCAGAGATATTTCAATGATGGTAATATGCAGTGATAATTACCATTGCTAGTAATAAGGATATATGATAAATGATTGAAATAGAAAATATTTATATAAAAAAATTATTGGCAACAATTGCGAGATATATAATATGATTTTCAGAAATCTCAACGATAGGAAATCGTATTTGAAATGCGACAAAAAGTTATTATAATGTGTGGCTTCTTCGAAGATAGTCATTTATGCTATCATTTACAATTAACAAATAAGCATTCTACGGTTTCAAATTTAAAATACTTTCTAATAAATCTTTCAATTTTAGAAAATATGTTCCATTAAAATTATTTTCTTATCGAATTCTTTCAAGACAGTAAATTTTCTTAATCAGTCAATAAATTTTTAAATTGCAAACTACTCCACTGGACAAAAAAAATCTATCATGTAGAATAAGAAATAAAATCAGAAGATTTACAGTAAATCAGAAGGTCAATAATGAATCAGAAGATCTATTATAGTGAAAGTAATTATTTTGCTTGAGAAAAACTGAAGGATTCATCGATCCTTCATTTAAATTAGCTTTTGTTTTTATACACATTTCACATTCTCTTTCAGCTCTGAATTTTTGCAGAAAACTTTGATCCCATTAATATCCTCAATTAACTTCTCATTTTTGCTTAAATGATATCATCGAATTTTAGCCTGTCATATTTAACGTGGAGCGTCCATGTGGACGTGCTTTCGGTGCAACACCTCATATAGGTGTTGTAATGCCACAATGTAAAACAACCATTTATTGTACATTTCGATCGGAACGTGTTAGTCGCATACCTGATGATGGTATTTATATTTACAGTATTTTTCAAAAAGCAGTCAATGATGATAAATTTGCCAATGCACTGAGTGATAAAGAAAAAGAACGAATAGCACGAAAAGTATGAAACTTCTATTGAATTTTTCTTAAAGCAATGAATTTATAAATTAAATTATATTCCCGAATGCAAACTCGAGAATATTTAATTTGCAAGAGAGAAATATTTCTAATCCTAATAGGAATAAATAGATGAAACTTTATTCTTTGTTGTCAAGATCTGGTCAAAGCATCGCGGTGAATGCTTCGAATGTCTTCGTCTTCCGGTAGGTTTTGAACCGCGGAAACCAGCCACCCACGAACCACATATTGAATTATATTCCGATGGTGCACTTGATAAAGTTCAACATACAACACCAAAACTTTCAAAGAGGAAATGCCAACAAGTCAACTACCATCTGCAGAAGAAATGGGTTAATGTTCAATGGCATCTTGAAATGTTTTCACTTTTCATTCGCCATTTCTCATTCATCATTTTCTCACTTGACAATGAAAATTTCGCTTTTTTGAATTATTCAAGATTTACGGTAGAATTACATCAGCAAAATTGAATTCCCATAGAATGGCTTTTTTAAAAAGTGTATCGTTTCAAAATTAAATTTAAAATACGAATTCATCACTTATCATCAAAATTTGATCTTCAAAAATATTTGTATATATTTCAAAAAAAAAAGACAGAAGTTAATTTATAATATAAAATAGGATAAAGAGCGATTATTAACGAATAAAATTACATCGTAACAAGAAAGAGATGGCATTTTTAGGATTCTTTGATAAGGATTATCTTACATTAACTTATTTCACAATCCATTTATAGAATTCATTGAGAAATTTTTCAAAGTCAAATTGAAAATAGTTTAAATAGTCACATTAAATAAAAAAAAATATTTATCTTCCATTAAAATATTTTTTAATCTCAAATTTCCGGTATAGATTCACTCTCAGCTCAAGGAAATATTTTATGCTTCATGCTTTGCTGCATTCATGCTTGAAAGTGGAATTTCTCCTTTAATGACTTTTAATCCAAATTTTTTAATTTTAGGCAAAAGAATCAGTTGATTCAGCTTACACTAAACTTTTTGATGTTCAATCAAAATTTAAATAGTTAAGAAGTGATAAAATTCAAAATTCTGCTACGATAGGATTAGTGTAGCTCAATTGACAAGAGTATGTATGCAACAGAACCAAGAATTAAGAATCTGGACTATCTATAATGCAATGTCAATAGCTGTTGTGATTCTGAAAGAATTATTGTTATTTGCCTGATATTAGAAAGATGTGAATAATGGATGAAAGATTTTAGGAACGATCTGAGAACGATCTGAGAAATGTATCTTCTATTTAAATAACTGAATTATTCAACTTGATGCATCAGTAAGAGCACTGGCAACATTATACATTTCCTGTATTCTTCCATAAAGCATTTAATTAATAGCAATTATACAAAAAATAAATAGAATAGTTTTTTTTTTAAATCAGCAACTATTCGCAAAATATTGTTCGATTTGAATTTCTCAACTGATTAACTAATTTCGGAATGCAACTACTAGCACAGCATAAGAAACCTGGAATATTCGCTATTTCTACTATATTCCACGCTTCAGAAAGTTTGTTCTATTGTTGAGGATAATAACTGAAGCAAAAATAAATCGAGAAAGAATTACTAATTTTAATACCAACTATAGTTGGAATTTCTAATTAATGCCACTAACTACTAAATAAATTACTAAAATAATAATATGCAAACTGAAAAAGCAAACTAAACATGAAAAAGTAAAAGAAAGGAAAAAATAATCGCGGCACACAAAAAATAAATGTCCCGTATTATAATGTAGGGGCCTATACATAAAAGTACATGTAGACACGAAGACACTATAAGCAATTTAGTCAAAATTCAGCCTAAAAAGTAAATTCTAAAATTTCTTCCAATTCTCCAGAGAGAAAAGTTAGAAGCATTCAATTCCGAAAAGGTATCTCGCTATGCAAGATAACAATATCAAAGAGATAAAAAAAGCTAATTATTGTGATATCAAATGGCTTAATTAGCACCACATATTTATCCTACCTTTCATGTCGGTCGTTGTTTTTTTCGAAAAATCAATCATTCAATTCCACACCTATAGTTTGTTGATGTAATTACACCAATAAATTCAATTTTTTTTCGTAATTATTTGCGAATTCCTTATATATAACGTATTTGATTCGTCGACTGCTAATAGATAATTAGTGCAGAGCGAACGAAAATTCAGTTATACTGTGCGTAGTAACTGGAATACCCAATAAATAGGTGCTGGATAATTAGCCAACTTTAAATTGAAGAAAAAAATCATGAGAAAAATTAAGCAGTTGAAGTAAGAGTTTCTGCACCAGCTCCACGTACAAAAAGAACTCGCGGTAAGCCTGCTGTAAGCTCGTCTAAATAATGCAAATAATCCGTGAATCCTGAAATTTTGACATATTTCAGTAAATTAATTCATAAAATCTGAAACAGATGGGGAGAGCTAAAGATGAAGAATTTCCTAACATCTAACGCTTTTCAAAAAGAATTCGAGATTGGTTAGAGCATGAAATACCGCAACTATTATTCGTTTTGATAATTTTGTACACCTAATACTGTTACGGTTCAAAATGTACTTGTCATAAAAAATATAGTGAAATTTGATCATGACTAAAGATTTGAAAATTTTAATGCATCGATGATAATCATAAATTGGATAAAAATTGAACCTTCTTTCACTTCAGGAGGCTTTGGAAGATTAAGTAATATCAGTTGGCTTTTTGCGGACGTCTTCCTGAATAAAGCATTCAAACGCGTAGCCGTATGCATTTTGTGAACCTAAAAATTGCATTTTTGATTTTTGCATTCATTATGTGATGAAGTTGCTTTGCTACCTGTGTAATGAAATAGAGAGATTTCACTAATTTCTCCAACTGTTTCATGTTATGTATCGTAAGTTACATAAAGGAAAAAAGAAAAATGAAAACAGGGGAAGAATAATATATATATATTGAGATAAAATTGCTAAATAGCAATATTTCTCTTGTTTTTCACCTCTTGAATTCAGAATATAAGAAATCACGAAATATACACATAATTGAATCAAGAATCAAACGCATACTGTAGCTGATTGACCATAAAAGTGAAAATCAAACCTTGCGCCTATCTAGGCTCTGTAAGCGCTTTATTCTTTCGTTATCGTACTTGATATCCTCATCACGTATTCGCAGTTTCTTCACAATTTTCCTCCTAGAGAGTAATAAATAGCCTCAGATAGCATTAACGAAGCATCCAGATGGTAGCAGCAGATATCTATGCTACAACTACATTAGGATAACACGGCCAGATTGCGATAAAACTTGCACAGATACGTGTAATTGGAAATTCGACAAACCCTAATTCCGTCGGTGTTGGAAGTGTCTGGACATTTCGATTTACCATTATATTTACTAAAATAAGTCGCATAAAAAGTATGGCATTAAAACGATGTACAATATGGCAAAAAAATAAAAAGCTATAAAAGAGATCTGAATTGATATGATCCCACAATAAAAGAAAAACTTTAGCGGGTTCAGGAAATCTCTAATCATTTCAACATTCACAATATCGTTCGATACCAATTGAAAAAGCAATTAAACTAATAAAACGAACAGAAATTCGAGAAAAAAATAAGAATATAATGATTACAGTCCAAATTGACATCGTTTACGACGAGATCTTCATCGATTTTACCATGGTCGTTGTCTTCGATATCCACTGTGATAGCACCAGCATGTTTTTCAACGCAAAACGATTTTTTTCAGGGGCTAAAAACAACAAAAAGAAATAAATGCACCATTACTGCATATCGACGATGTTCGTTAATAACCTTCGTAAGATTAAGTTTTTTTTCGGAACTTTAAATATCTTCAATTCATCCTTATTAATAGTTAAGCGTAGATAGCAAATCATAGATACAAAAGACGGAACCTCTATGTTATCCATATCATCTGGTGTTTTGTTATCAAACTCCTTTAACTGTTCAGTTTTTTCTCCATCATTGCAAATTTTCTTGCCTCACGAGCCATTTGACTCCTTTCTTCCATCATTAATGTTCGCTCAAAATCAGCTCGTGATATATTAGGATCACTTAATATGTCGACCTAAAGATGATATCACATAGAAGTAAACCTTTATTATTACTCATTTGTCATTTTTTTTAACATCATTGACTTAATGATTTTCTACAAAGTATTGAGCGCAATAAGCATATAATAATGATTGCATTTTGAAAATTTAAACCTGCACAGTAGCATCAATGCGCATCGCTTTCAAATAGAAATTAATTCTGCCAATCATCTCTTCTTTTCTTTACTATCACGAGCAATACCAATTACGCGTAGTTGACATCCACGCCAAACCTGAACAAATGACGCCAGTTTACTCCTCACAGATTAAATAAAAGAAGAATATTCATGTATGTGATTCGTTGCCCAATATATTTAATTAGAAAATAAATTTCCCACAATAATGCTTTTCTATTCTGTTAGTAAAACTATTTTGAATATTTGTAGCACATTAGAATCAAGATTGTATCTAATCCCTAAATGAAATGTTAACCTTATGATGTAATAATAAATGGGCGATTAACCCAAGAAAACCACGATCACGAATTATCCAGTATGCATCAACATAACCATCTTTTACCGGTTCACTTATGTAGGGAAAATGTGATATTTCTTTGGCCACAAGGAGACACATTTTCATGACATAGCCGGCATGCAGTTTGTCTAAATTTATTTATGAGATATATGATTAAAGCAAAAAATTTTTGCTTGGAGTATGACAAATTTTAAATGCTTTTCATTTGGAAATGATAATAAATAGTTTAGAAACTGCCTATAATTCAAACGCTCTGGGAGCGATACAACTATATGTCAGACGGATCTTAAAAGTAAAAATAATACAACATCTTCCAATGAGACTAAAAAAATGATTTTCACAGAAGTAAACTAACCCACAAATGTTGAATATTCTGAATCAATTGGTTCAGAAGGCCAATCCGAACTACATTTCGGCCATTTCAATAATAATGTATTCGGACAAAGGGCACCGACTCCAGTGCTTTGGATAAGTGTCGAAATACTCCCACAAATCTGAAGCACAAGAATCTTCACAAATTCCGTAAATGAATTTGAACTACATAAATTCAAATTTACTACGGTCCTTCATCTTGTGCCTATTTATATTTTGGAATAAAGCTTTTTAATTACCTGAGACTCGCCATACACAAGAGTTTTTGCAAATCCACGAAGTTTCGCTTCTTTCATATCATCTTTTAACCGCTTCCGTATCTGAAAAAAATAAGTATGACCATATTTTGGTGATTAATTACTTTGCAAAAAATTATTTCCATTATTGCTATGTCCTTTATTTTAAAGAAAGAAACAATTAACAAAGCTATCGTCGAAATACAAATATTTTACTAGATAAAGGTGAGGAACAAATGAAACGAATGAACGAGGTGAAGCTCATTTTAAAACGTAGTGATTAAACAGAAGTAGAAGATAAGAAATTATTCACCTCACTGGCGTTATTTTGATCATTCTCATCGAAAGGATCACCACAAAGGAATGCAACGACCACACACAATCCTTGACTCGCTTTCAGTTGTGATGCCAAATGAAGCAATCGCTTATAGCGTAAATCAGTTTGATCATCCTCCCATTTTAGTGCAAAAAGAAGTAGCAACTGTGGCCTTAAAATATGATGTCTTCCAATATTAATCGATCACACATGCAGAATATAAGATTCAAAAAAAATGAGAATAAGAATATATATATAAAATATATGTAAAGTAATCACCTGAAATCTTTTGGATGTGATGCTTCGTTGTCATCTATCGTTAACAAAGCTTTTTGTGCGGTTGAAATTGACACAGCTCGCATTCCGTTACCCCATTCTTTGTTTGCCCTAAATTATGCTTTCAATTTTTTGTCTAATGAACAGGAATATAAAAACCTGTAATCTTATGATTAAAATGATAGGTAGAAGAAAGCGAATATTTTTGATTATATTTTCCATAGAAATGTCGATAGCATCGCTCAAAAAGAATCCTGAGAACGATTCAAATAAAAATAAAATACCCTCTGTACTCCGTATATTTGTAAAGCGAAAAACAAAGAAGACATGAAACGATGGCATAATCCCAATGCGTTGTGAACATAATGAAAAGGCACAGAAATGCACCAAGTAGAGCGAGTGACCTGAATTACATGTATTTTCTCAGCATTCAGGTTGGAATTGTCATTTATCTCAATTAAGTATGCTTATTTTATACTAAAATTTTTATGCGCAACAAATGTAGCAAAATAATCAATTAAATGCTAAATGAAGTCTCTTAAAACTTCTTGCTCAATACGACAGATTTCAATGAAGTTTAGCACTTACCAATGAAAATATTTATAACGCGGTCTCCAATTGGGTGCCTTAACGATAGAATGCATTGCGCAAATAACATTAATAAATGCATAACACATCAAGAAGAAAAAATCAACGACTGCAGCAATATGATCCATTGCACCAAGAAGTATTGCTAATTCAGCAATCAATGTCGTAATCAACAATCTGCAACAAATGCTTTCAAATTAATATGTTCTTCAAGCATTATTTAAAAATTAGTGAAATCGTTGATCTAAAAACCAAGGCAGAATAAGTGTTCACTCGAATTATAAGAACACATTCTAAAAAATTGTTATTATCAACCACTATCACCTAGCACAAAACTAGTATAGTTCAAAAATTGTAATTGTATTTTTATAGCAATAAATCAGCAGATCGCCTTGCTCCTACTATGTATACCATATATAAAGAATTATAAGAATTTTTATATGTGAATGAGATAATGAAAGCAACCAAACTCAATTATAATAAAGATGCTAATTAAATAATACGATTGTTTAACAAAATGTTTAATACATACCCATGGAAAGGTTCATTTCTTTTCGTTAATTTCCTGAAACTCTTCAATTCTGGTACCACTTCATCTTGAGCTATGCATTGAAGTAAACGAGGTGCGCCTAGAATGAAGGATAAAATATCGGCCGTAAAACACTATATTAATAATTACTTATAAAACACCTAATAATTTTTTGAAAGAAATAAATATTCTGATAGAAAGATTATTTCGAAAATAATTAGAATGTTGAAATAAAGAGAGCAACAATAGTTATAATGATTGTTTTGAATAGATTGAAAATTTATGAGAATCATTGAGAAGAAACGCATACTACATAAACATTGAAGGGCAGCTCCAAATGTCGAAGTAAATGAGCCGACTAACAATATCCAGTGACTTGGCCATGCCAAATTTGCAACAACCATACTACCAGCCATCGATGCCCCATATCTTCAAATACAAAGCATATTTGTATATTAAACACTACTTATAAAGTACAGGTTATATTCAATGTCGGCGATCAATAAATGATACACAGAGATAAAAACATAAATAATTTATACAGTACTTACTTGTCTCGTAATACATCTCCATCGATTGCTGCACCAAATGTTAAAGCAAGCGCAAAGTAGATGAATGAAGTGGTCAATTGCGCTCCCAATGTACCTGATGGTATTGATTTTTGCGCATTTTTGAGATCTCCTACAAATTCTCATTTATCTTTTTTCTTTAGAAAAAAATCATAGAGATAAATCAAGAGATACACATCCCGAAATAATCATTTCTTTTGGTGCTAGTTAACGTATTCTGGGCAAATAAAGAAAACATTACCACTCATGTTAGCTCCTGTTAAAATTCCAGTAACTGCTGGGAAATAAATAGCCAATAGTACGAAAAATGTAGTTTTCACATCTTGATACACTTCTATATCAGTATTTGCTGCCTTCCCAGGCTTATATTCATCAGCATTCATATAATGAGTTGTTTTCAAGTTTTCTACAAATCCAAATCAAAGATTACAACTGACAATTTAAATATTAATTTAAAATATTGGGCAATTATTTAAATATATATTAAAACGAGAAGAAAAAGCATTTGCAAATTAAAAAATAAAAAAACCTTTTATAGCACCGCTCGTAAAACCTGGATAGCCATTCACACATCTAATGGGCAAAAAGCATGTATTATTACTGCAGTATTCTGTAACACTTTTACTTCTGAAAATAAAAATTCATAGCCAATAATTCTGTACATTAAAGTAAGCACTTTTATCTAAAAGTATATTTTCCTAATATCCATCATTTCAACGAAATCCTATTGAACGGTATTAATATGAAATTTTAATCTAAAGTTAATTTAACCACTGATCCTCAGGATAGGAGTTATTCATGCAGAGCAAAAGATCCGTTTCTTTTTTTGCTTAATTAGTTCTGATTAATTAAGAATCAGTGGTCTTTATAGGTGATTATGACGGAACTTGACACTTTTAAATATTTTATCGAACTGTCTATTTGTTAGTTAGTCTTATGCATTATTAGCCTTATACATATTTATGAAATATTTTAAGACTTTCAAATTATAGCATTTTAATTTGCTCATCAAAATTACACGATTTCCTATAGTTCATAAAAACTTACATGTATTTTTCATTGCAATATTCGCAGATATGCGTAATTGAGACATTTTTGGCATGAATACTTGTGCTTGTAATAAATGGTCGCCTATTTTACATACTCTTAAAATGATAGATATTTAGTTACATAATGCTCCTTTCTCGATCCTTATAATATTAATTTTAATTTCTCAAATTATCACTGAATTAACTTTAATTTCACAAATAATCGATGAATCTCACATTAATTAAAATTATTCTATGTAAACATTCATCGTTGATGAAAATATAAATGATAAAAAGGCGAATAATTTTAACCTTTGTCCATTCTCTGGACTAATCGATTTTTCAATTCCACCAGCAAAACAAGACAATATTGATAAAATAACGCATAAAAGTGAAATCTAAAGTTAATGAAATATCAAAATTCAATAATGAATCAATACAACGTTTCAAATTAAAAAGTATCGAAATTACAAACATACCGGTGCAAAAGCTGCACAAATCGTACACCCATTGCTACAACAACAAATTCAAGCAATAGTAACAATGTACCATATATTCGCAGATTATGCGACATCATACCGAACATATCTGTAAATAAGAAATAAATTATATCACAATAATTTAATGTTTATACAAGTTCCATGTTTTGTATTAAATTTAATAATAATGAAATAAGAAATGAACTTTTATAGAAGTTTAAGAATAACAACTATTGTTTATTGAATTACTGAATTTTGATTTTTCCGCGCGATGTTTCACTTCTTCTGCAATTGTTAAAACGCCAGGAAACATGCCACGAAATAAGATTTATTTTTAAATCATTAATCTAATCAACAATCAACAATATTCATAAAAATTTTACCTGTTTGTGACTGCACTTCTCGACCACCAATTGTAAGATCAGGAAAAATGTAAATCTGAAAAATGAGTAAAATTTTGGAAGAAAATTGATCAGCGCCAAGAAATAGAATCAAACTGATTTGCAATTGAAATGTCGAAGTTATTAATTATAATGATACAGTTTCAGCATGTATATAATAATACACACCAATAAAATTTCAACTCCGCCGACTAGATACATAGAGGCGGCAACTGCGTTCCCAGATAAAACAATATACCAATGGCTGTACCAAATTCTGTCCCGAGATTTCTCGACAGCATGTAATAGGCGCCACCGCTTTTGATTTCTCCATTGGTAGCTATTGCTGACAAACTGATGCTAGTTATGAAAGTCTACAACGAACAGTGATCATTTTCTTATCCAAAACATGCAATAAATAGAGATAGTTATTAAAATACAATATCTTTATAATTGGATATGAGGAGCTGGTAATCGAATGATAATTAATTACTAATGGCTAACTAATTAATACTATTTTATGAATGGTAAAAAGATAATTCTGAATAATTTTCTTCTCCATCAACTTTGCAAGCAAAACTTAACTGATGATCAAAAATTCATTAATTTAAAGTTGAAACATACAGTTAAGCAGCAGAGTGCAAGAAGTAAAGTTGTTTGTGATATGCCGGCAATTCCAACAACCCAGAAAAGACGTATGAACATGGTTACACCCAAGATATGTTGAACAGTTGGCAAATATACACCAAATAATGTGCCCAAATTTGCAGACTAAAAATTTTTGCTTGTAATATTGGGGTGATATAACATTACTAATAGTAATAACATTTCCAACATATAATGAAAGATGATAAGATATCATGGCCAGAACATGGCCAGATTTTTATCCTTTGAGAAATTTTTAAAATCACAGAAATCGATCAGTTTTGTTTGTGAGTGTTAGCATGAATTCAACATTTAAATTATAGCAATATTTTGTTAAATTATAGAATTATTTGGAAATCTACAAATGCACCTTTTCAGATCTTTCAAGTGCTTGAGGCTGCGTAAAAACTTTCAAGTATTGAGAGAACAATTCGGCTGCTGTATCTTCGAAAAGCTCCAAATTTGTATGTCCCATGTTCGGTTTAATTGTATCACCATTGGCTGAAGATTCTTCATCATCTGATGCAAATAATTCTTCTGCAAATAACTGCTTTGTATATAAATTAAATTTGCGATTAAAATAAAGTATTTTTAATAATATAAATTTGTTTCTAAGTTAAATTAATTTATTTTGATGTAGATCAGGTAATAATTACTTTGTATAAATGTAGCCAAATCTTATAACATTACTGCAGTGTTACATTGTCCTGCTTAATATTTAAGACATAAACAATTAATAATTTTAACTATATCTCATACTATTCGTAATTATTTTCATATCGCAATAAACTATCGTGGTATTTTTCATAAATTTGACGAAAAATGAAGCAAAATTTTAGGATCATTTATGTCTTAAATATTAAGCTGAACATTTTTTTGATTTTATTTTATTTTTTTTTGAAATGATAAAATGTTTAAGTGAATCAAACTTTTTCAATGAATTTATCATTTAAAATATAGAAATTGCAAAAATAATTATTTTCCGATGAATAATCGGAATGATGAGATACTATTATTTTCATCAATTATCAATTTAATGAATAAATATGATAATAAACCTTTGACAGTATCATCGATAGATAATAGCAGCGAAACTTCTTCATGAAAATCATCATCTTCTGTTCGTGAAGCAACCGTAACTACAGTGCAATAATCATCGACTTTGAGCGGAATTTCTGTTGCCATCGAATCTTCCCGTAAACTAACCTTCTGATTACTGTTCCCGTTAAGATGATCCGATGCGTTATCCATTGTTCTCTGAATAAAAGCGAACAGAGATATATATGGTTTGTAATATCAAAAAGCAAAGAAAAAAATAAATAATCATGCATCAGACGGCCAAATTATCTATTATTATCCTTCAGATCGAAATAGCAGAATACTGACTGTGTGCATAAATGTTTTTTCACGTAATATAGAATCGATTTCAAAACAGAATCCATTTTCAAAGCAAATTCAGAAGGCGTGATTAATATGAGCAAAAAAATTCTTTGACAACTAATACGAAGCACTGGTTGCTAAGACAAAATTCTTCGATCTAATTCAATTTTACGATTATTTTAAACTTATCGTACTTCTCTAATTGAAGCCATCCAATATGCTTTTCCTGTAATTCTGTCTTTAGATGGATTCTAAATTAAGTTTATATAAATTTACACGTAAAAATAAATTACGATCTGTTTGCTTATTATTTTAAGAAAAAAATACCGCACGTTTTTACAAGCTTCTTTCACGTATTGTACGCAATTAAGCTCACATTACGTACCTGCAGCGTATGTTCAACCCATAATTCATATATTATATACTGTACTGTATTACCGTATTATATCGTATCGTCTAAGTCTGCACATACGTTATTTGATGAAAATTTCTTTTACAAAATCAGTTTCAAATCATAAATATTTGCCCTATGTGAAAAAAAGATGTTCCACTTTCCTATATTAATTTAAAACATCACAGATATTAATCGTTGCAATATATTTGTACCAAACATCCCATCGTAATATTTAAGGAGATAATTTCATTTTTACAATACACGTCATGAAGACTCTGTTTATAGTATATTTAAGCTATACTGTAAGTATACAGTAAGAATCTCTACAGTCACGATGAATTTGATTAATATGGAAGAGAATAAATTTATTGTAAATAAAAATGCAAATGAAATCGTTTGATCAGGGAATAGCAAGCGATTGATCGTTAATGAATCTGGATCCGGAAGATTGAAACATATCAAATCAAGAATTGAATTATTATATGAGAGTATTCTCATAGCTACCATAATAATTATTTTTGATATCAACAAGGAACAGGTTAAATACAATTTAAAGATAGTTTAATGCAACAGGTATAATGTGTAATATATGTAAGTAACATTTACTCCGGATGTCATGCTTCTCGAGAAAGGCGCTGCATTTGAAACGGGTATCCGTAAACTGTCGTACTCATCATTCCACAATTAAGAGAGGAAGTTTGATCAAGCAAGGAAATGAGATCAAAGATCTTTTTTAATTTTTTTAAAGATTTTAATAAAATTTGGCATTTAAAAAATTCACAGATTTATTTGGCACATTGGAATTTGATATTGATCGATTGACTATCTTCCTATTCTCTCATATACTCTTGCCTCACAGTATCAGGTCTATTATTTTACCTAGAATTTTCATTAGAATCAAGCAAAATATCGAGAGTGATCGATTTAATATGCGAACAATTCCTTAAGGTGAAAAAAATCTATATTGATTATCTTAAACTTCTCAAATTCTAATGCTGATTTATTCAGTTTTTTTAGATCGTAACTTGAAATTCTAAACTTTAATTTAATCAACTCGTAATTATGATCGTTCATTTTAGTTTGATCACAATATAATTCATCTGTAACTTATACAATTAATAGGAATAGTCTGCATTGGCATTGTTAAATTAACCTGTTGTTATCGATAAAAATTGAACTTATAGTTGTTTTCACTAATGATAAAGAAAATTCAAAATGAGAATCAGAATCAGATATTTGAATAAGTCAGAAAAAAGATAAAAATTTTAGATTCTCAATTCATTTAAATTTCTCAAACGTTCATATTTTACATCAATTCTACTTTTTTCCATTTCAATTTTTTTTTATAAAAAAATATAAATTTAAAAATGTTAAAAAAATAATAATTTTCAGCAATTCTTTTCTTAGTATTAGTTGGATAAGAAATTTGAACCAAAAAAAAAAAAGAAATAAATGAAAATTCTAATAAATTTTAAAAATTTCAAGAAAGGCGTTTATTTCGGTGAAAAATATTGTTGAGAAAAATTGCTGAATTATAAAAAAAAAAAAAAGGTTCAATTTTCAAAAAAAGGAAAAAAAAACGGAGAAGAAAGGAAAAGATATTTTGTCCATCGATTTAACCATGTGGAAAATGCCATTTGAAGGAAAAATGAAATAGTTAGTGGTGTGATATTCTCATTTCAAATTTTTTAATAGTTATTTTAGTGATTCATTGATGAAGAATTGATGAAGAAATTTTCTCCCGCTTTTGTCAAAGTTTATTTAACAAAGTTGGCAAAAACAAATTAAGCATAAAAATAAGCAATTAATAGGTATGAAATTAGGGCATAAAAGATAGGATCATCATTAAGTCATATGATTTTTATAGAAATTAATAAATGAAATTGAAAATTTTAAATTTAAAAAAAAAAGTAAAGTAAAAAATGTGCTTACCTCACGTCTGGAAAAACTTGGTAAAGGAAAAAGTCCCATTGTTTCTCATTTCTTTTCCTTTTCTTTGAAATTTGCTACTTGTCGAAGATAAGAATAGATTAGTTTATTATATCCTATAAAATTATGAAACAGGTCGAGAATTTTTGAAATAAATTTTATCGAATTTTAACGATTAATCATTTCAAATTGATTAATTTCAATATAAGCTAATTGATAATTGATTATCTATTAATTCATATTAGTCAATATTTTTAAAATACATATCTTCCTAGAGCATAGAATATCAATAGATTTTTTTTTTTGGAAAATTGACATTTATCATTCAATTTACTGACATAAAAATATTCAATTTCATATGTCAGTTGTTACTAAATTAGATTATTGTTTTATTTTGAAAATTTTGCTTATCTAACAATTTATAGTCAATTTGTTACGATTAGATTAGAATAAAAAGTATAAAATAATAAACTTTGACCTTTCGATTCGTTTTATTTTTCTAATTTATTTATTTACAAATTTATTTCCAATTAATTTATAATTAATATTTCATTTTGTAACAATCATTTTTATTAATTTTTTTTCCTAAAAAAACAAATAAATAAATAATTGAAATGAGTAGTAAATTGATGAAAACAAAAAAGGGAGAGAGAGAGAGAGAGAGAGAGAAAGAGACGAGAATTGAGAAAATCGCTAATCTTTTGAAAGATAAGCACATCATGTCACATTTCATATTCATTTGTAAACATACTTGAAAATATTCAACATAATAGTATACTTTGTTTTATTTATACCATTCATTCATTTATTACTATACTTCGTTTAACTTTTCAATCACTCTTTTAAAAATAACCTCTAATATATTTGAAAGCATAAAAATAAAATTAATTTCCTTTTAGCCCCAGGCTTCATTAATATTTAAAACTTTCATCTATTTTCATTAGCATAAAACTTAGCACTATTAGTAACATAAAAAAAAAAAAAAGAAAAAAATCCAATATATTACTCAATATTTTGCTTATTTGAAAAAATAAATTTTTTTTTCAATTCTATTAAAGTTCAAAATAAAACTGATAAAAAATTTAATCTGATAAGCAAAAAAATTTTTGAGCTGATAAGCGAATAAAATGCAATAAATAATTAATTAAATAGAAATTTCTCGTATAGAAATGAAAATTAACTTACCGTAAGCAATAAAGATCTAATAAAAATCATTTAAATGAATGAAATATATGTGATAAATGAGAAATGATAAATAGCTCATTTAAAAGGTATATTAATTGATAAAAAAGCAAGCGTAAATGAAATGATTATCATAATCAAAATGATATCATTTCATTTTGCAATATTTCTTTCCTCAATCGATTATCTTCAGAACTTCTCTAATATTTATAAAAGAAAAAAATTATCAATAAATTATCGATAAGAAAAAGTATTTATATATTCGCTTAATTAAGGTATAATATTAAGAAGTAGGGATAGGAAGAGGGATCAGAGATCAACTTCATTGATTTGATAGTTGAATTATTTCAAAAGAGATTCATTTTTTCCATCCTTGTAAAATGTCACAATCATAATCACTTTTGTTATATAGCAAAAAGGAAATTGAGAGATGCGACAAAATTTCACTAAATCCTTTCTCGTCGAGGAATAAATAAAAGAAGAGAGTTTAGTTAGAAGACGAGAGAATTCACTTCTTTGACATTTAAATTATCTTCTCAAAATTAGCTAAATTATTGAAGAAATTTAGTCAAAAAAAAATCAATTAATTATTATTGAAAATTAATGAAATGTTCTAATTTTTTTTTTTTTCAAAACAAAAACAAAACAAATATTTTATAAAAATTTTTCTAAAATAATTTTAATATTAATTCATTGAATTTTTAATTAAATTGTGCATACATTTGAATTGATCGAAAATGAGAGAAAAAAAAATGACGGCCGCATATATGCGGGCTTTACATTAAATATGATGGCCATATAAAATAATTGACAATGCCATTATTCTTAAAATGTATTTCTTCTAATTCATTCATTGGCCAATTGCATTTAGTCAGCCAAGAAATGATAGCATTATTCTGGATTATTTCCAAAAATTTTCAAAAATACAATGTTTTCATAAATTTTTTCTATTTTATCTATTATCACAATTTTTTGAATTTGTAATGAAATATTTAAAATAGATACTGTAGAAGATTCATGTATATATATATATATATATATTATATATGTGTGAAAGAAAAAAGTAATGAATATAATCAGAAATTAATAAATATAATCGAAAATGAAAAAAAATTTCGAAATTCTATTTAAATTTTAATTATTAAAAATACTAAAAATTGGAAAAATAAATGTCAAAAATAAAATAGAAATATAAATAAATGAAGCAGAAATTGAAATAAATATAAAATATGTGCAAAAATTTTTTTCCAAATAATAATTATAAATAAATAAATAAATAAATAAATTTTGATAACAAAATTTAATAATCAAATCAAAGATTTATGATAATTTTTCTTTTTATCCATCTATTATTAATTAATTATTAATTCATAAAATTTTTAACAATTAAAAAGTGAAGCATTTTCCAGCATGCCTATTAATAAAATTTTGATTAAAAAAAAAAAAAAAAAATTAGAGCATTAAAAGATGGTAAATAGTTTAGAAAGCAGAGATACGATACGATGATGATTGTTGTCGAAAAATGGCCGGTTGATCGAAGAATGAAAATGGAGGAGGTACGATTAAAATATATGGACGAAAGATTGTCTCTCTCTGTTTTTTATATGTTTTGTTTCCGATCGCTTTGTTAAGCGATTTTGTTCGCTGCTCATACATTTTGCTTTTCAATCGAAGTAAATAAATGAAAAGAAAAATTTTTTTTCAAACAAATTTATAAATATTCGAATCGAAAAAAATCGGAAATGAAATGAAATGAAATGAAATTTGAAAAGAAAATGAAATTTGATTTATTTATTTGTTTATTTTTTCATTAATACAAAAATCGCTGATAATATATTAATGAAATCAAAGAAGTGATATAAATTGAAGAATGAAAAATTTCATTGTTTAAGATAAAATAAAAATATAACAATATAATTAATAATATAATATAGATAGACAGATCGATAATCGATAGGAATCGATCATGCGGCAATTTATTATGATATATTATCATTATTAGCTAATATTTGATTAATTTGTTAAAAATTACTAAATCATCTGATAAAATAGATCAGTCGCCTGATAAAATAAATCAAAAAAGACACAGATGAATTTGATTAGCGAATATAAATAAATAAATGGAAAGGTTGAAAGATGATGAGAGGAGAAAATGATGAGTTGAAAATGATGAGAGGAGCATTTATCAAATGAAGATATGCGTATATGTATATATATATATATCACACCTGGCTATTTGTGATCATCTGTTCGTCGGCCCAATGCATGATGATGTTGCTGAGATTGCATAATCGATGGATTCATTCTTTCTCTAACTTGCAATGAGCAGAAATATGACTAACATTTGTAGTGCTAGATTGCAGCAATTTTTGCAATGCTTTGATAGGATTAGGTCGAGAAAGATGTTATATATTAGGTCGAGAATAATGCTATTATGTTAAGTCGAGAAAGAGGAAAAGATTAATTCAATTTCAAAAAATATTAAAAAGAAAAAAAATAAAATTTAATTTATCAAAAATAAACAAAAATTGAGTGAAAAAATCAACTTGAAAGCATAGAAGACATACACAGAGAAAAAAAAGGCAATAGAATGGATGATGATATTAACGCTTTGCATTCTCGAAAAAAGCGAAATGACATCGAGAAAAGAAAAGCAATGACCTGCTATTGTTCCATTTCCAATATCACAATGAATCATTGTATTGAATGCAATGATGAGCAAACTTTGTTTATCCAATTTTAAAATTTTATTTTCCATCAATGGATTGATAAATAATATAACTTATTGAACATCAAATCAATCCGAATTTCAATCATTCTGATTTTTTTCTATTTAATTTTAATCTTGACTCGTTGAATATGAATATGCCTTTGAAGAGTGAAGATTTTTGATCAATCAAAAATTAATGAATATATTTAATTATTAATAACAGCTATGATTAGCGAATGGTTAGTATCACAATATGACGGAAATGGTCATGTTGTTATTTTCAAAATTCATTTCGAAATGATAATAAGTTATATCTTTCTTTTGCTATATATATATATATATGAAAGATTAATTATTTATTTCAATATGTAAATACCATTACCGAAAAGTATTGGTAACCCTTGAAAATTCTCCGTGGTCGGGATCGGGAATTGCAATTATTCGCCTTGAACGAGGAATTCCTAGTGATCTTATTCGATAAGATCGAAATTATCGCAAACGTCAAAATAAATGTTAATATATTTTTAGACAAACTATCAATAGCATTGAGGATATTTTATCGAAATCTTTTTAAGCCTAGGCTTCTGTTTTAGATCTATAAAATTAGCAGTATGCTAAGCATAGCAGCAGTCTTAATAATGAATGTCTAATATGATTTTGAAGGGCGACGAAGCCGTTTCTTTCTAAATTTATCATCAAGCAATATTGCAACATTTAGAGAAATAATTTTTATATTCATCAATTTTATAATCAATTTTTTATTTTTGATTATATTTATTCTTATAGAAGGCATCATATTGCTCTCGAATTAGCTAGTTTCTCCATTCTATTGATCGCTTCGTTTTTAATTAAATTTAAAAAGTATAATGTAATTTTGAAGGATATTGATTTCCCAGAGAATATGTATATCATATTATTATATTAATATTTACATCACAATAGTTTATTATTGCTAACATAAGCAAAAATTATTTATTTGGAAGACATATTTATCAATAAATTGATCACATTTATTAACATATTATTATCTTCTTGCGCTTATGATGTAACCTTTCGAGGAATATTCAAATTTCGCGATAATTTCATTGAATGCTGTTGTTGTGAATCGGATTGTTCCTATTAAATAATTATTATTTAATAATTTATTATCATAGCTTACTTCTTTTTTAAAAAAAATAATAGAATATTTTGTGATAATTATAAGCTAAATTATTAAAATTTAATGAAATTTTTGCTTTCTCAAAGTATTATTCGTTTGTGATTGGAATTAGTTCTATTTTTAAATATTTTATAAAAATTTGATAAATATCATATATATCCGATTGATATTTTATTATAAATATTCGTCATAAATCATTAAAATCATTTGTTATTATTCTAAAATGATAAACGGAAACAGAGTATCTTTTATAAAACTAATATATGAAATATTTAGAAAAATAATATCGAATATTTTAAATATTTCAAAAAACAGATGCCTTTTTGAAGAATCAATATGACGTCGTTTTGGCTTCTCAGTTGCAATCGACGAATCATCAGATGATGAATTTATTGAGGTCCGAATACCAGCACGAATACGAGCAGATGATATTTTTGATAATGTTGGAGATAATGGTAGCTTAATAATAGGTTTCATAATTTTATGTGAGATATTTGTTGGTGATTCTGAATTACCTCTTGCGTTTTTCGTTTTATTCTAGAATAAAAAAAAATCTTTTTCAATACATAATTATTCTCAGAAAAGCTAAAGATTTGTTATAAGAGATAAATAAGGCCAAGTTGTAGAATATAAGTTATACCTGAATTCCATGAGTTGAAATACCATTAGTTCCTCTTGCAACTGATTCTGATGTGATCTGAGTTTGATTCTGCTTCAATATCGGTCTCACTACTGATTTTGGCTTATTTGTTGGCTGTAATAAATAAATCTCATTTTCAAATTGCTCCAAATCAATCAAAAATTTATCCTGTGTTAGAATAATTAGAAGATTTTCACTAATGATTAAACTTTGTCCGGAATGTAGCTGGACCTTAAAAACGGCTCGAACTTCTGGACAATTAATACGAATGCTTGAGGCTAATAGATAAGTAATAGCAAAGAATTTTAGGAGAACTTTAAAGTTTCTATTTTTAAGTATTTATGCAATTAATTAGTTTAATTTAAAGTTAAATGAATATATGAAAAGTTTTCGTGATGCTATCAAACTAATCAAAAATTGACCTTTTCGGATGTCAAATGTGGCAATGTATCGATATTTGGTAAAGCCAGATGATTTTGCACTGTTGTGATTACTGTATGCGTTTTCTCTCGTTCAAAAGACTATCGAAAGATTTTTTTTTGTTGTTGAAAAATGAAAGTTTAGAATTCTATTCGAAGTATCAAATAAAATTATATATAACAGATTTATCATTTATTATCATTTATTTTAGAAATGGTAAAGTAAATGATTCTGAATGGGAATGGTTTGTGGAAGAAATTGAATTGATTCCATTCGATCTCACGTAAATACTTATGATGAACGTAGTCGGATAATTAATAGACCTTAAGATGGCTATCCTTAGAATGCTTTTCATTCTCCTTCGAATTACTAATCGAAGCTGTTTTTGCGTATCGCTTAATACTTGTTCTGCTATCTTCAATCCGCTCTTTTCGACGTGGAATTTTTGTTCTACTTGAATTCTGTGGTGTTGAATGATTACTGCTACGATCACTCATACTATGTGCTCTTCTATGTATCTAAAATAGATAAAAATTATTGAAATAGTAGAAGGCATTGAAATATTCTAAAATTTTATTGGAAAAATCTGATTACAATGAAATGGATGAATTACCTTATCTTGTATCGGACTGATAATATATTGTGATTCATGTGGTTCATATTCTTCTACTACCTAAATCAATCGTTAAATTAAAGTTAATCTTTTGAATTTGATTAATCATACAAATTAACGATAACCGATTACCTTTTCACATAAGGAAAATGGTCGTGATCGTTCTAATGATCGAGTTCTTTCCTTATTATTTGCAACGTGTATTGCTGCTATACCAGCACTAGCAGATCGTTTATATATCTATAAAAAAATTCAAAATTTCAAAATATTTAGACTAAAACTTCAATAGACATTATTTATGGATCATCCATTATAAAAATGGCGATTCGACAATCAAGATTAGTTACTCGATCAAAACCCAAATTCGATCCGATGGTCAATTAGGATCAATTATTCGACGACTCAACAGTTCGGAAGACAATTCGACGTAACAGAAACAACAATTCAAAGGTACGAGAAATGGCAATGGTGATTTTTGTATATTATGTTATTAAAATGAAAATTTTTCAATAACATAAACATACCCTGCCTAAGCTGGAAAGTTTAGGTGGTGGAGCTCTCGCTTCTCGCATTTCTATAAATAAACCACCTATAAATAAATATTACTATAATAGGTTATTTCATATATATCTTCTAAATATCATTAATTTAATTTAAATTTTGAATATCATAATTTAATATCAAAATCAAATTGAAAACAGTGTAAATGATAAAACAAATAAATGCTAAAAGTTGAAAAAAGAATACTAACATTCCTGTATACGACTTTGTTCTTCTACGCTTAATAGATTCCACGTTTTGGCTTTTACAACAGATGCTGCATAATGTAGTAAATGCTTATCAGTTAAATCATATAATCGTCGAATCAATGCTATGAATCGCTGCAATCAAAATATTTGAAAGAAGACGAGAAATCTTATTATTCTTTACAATATCAAGATTTTCTTTATTTATACTATTCTCCTTGGAGATTTCTTATTTTAAGCTTGAGTCGTAATCATGAAATAAATACTATGTAATATTTAATGTAAAATTATGATTAATGAATATTTTCTAAATTTTTACTGAATGGAAATGCTTGGAAATGAAGTTGTAATAAAGAGCGAAAACTTGAATTCAACAGATAGGAATCATAAAAGTGGCAGTAAAGGATCATGATCTAAATTAAATGTATCTGCTATGGTAAGGCCGAAAATCAACAATTTTAATTCAAATCAATAATTTACTGGATTCCATTCACTGTGATCTATTTGTCGCATGGAATTTTTATATGCTAATTCTTGATTATCGGTTAATTTCAGCAAATCTTTAAGATTAAGATATGTTTGTATCGCAATATCAGCTGATAATGTATGTATCATTGGTGGAAATATATCTTCTAACATTACTAAATTCAACGCCAAACCCTGTAAATTTTAGCAATTTAAGATGATTAAATAAAAATTAATTCGAATTTAATTTTTCGTTTTTTAAAATATTTATAAAAATTATATCCAGAAGTTTTTAATTTTGTAGAATGCTTTTTTCTAGAAAATATTTCATTGTTAATAGGTAATATTTATTTTATATAATCGATACTTACTTTACCCTGTGCTTTAAAAGATTCTGATGCAATTACAAGATCGAACGATTGCAGTAGAAATTCTTGAGTGTATTCAATTAAATCATTCACCAGATAATGAACTACTTCTGCTACTGCAGCATTTGATTTTGATCGTGGCAGTGATACCTAATCAAGAAGAAATTAATCAATTAATAGTGATTTCATTCTTATCCAGATAATTCAAATAGCATTTGCAATAGATTTGAAATTAAAACATAAAAACCCATGTACCTGAAGTCTTTGACAACCCAACAACACATCGATTAACGATTCTTCATCCTAAATTTAAATTCATAAATTATTATTATAAATTTTCTTTATAATTTTTATGAAGAAATTTTTGCTATATTCAAAGAATATTTATGATTGTTTATCCAGATTAACATCCATGACCGCTTAATTTTATTATCATTATATTCAAATTTAGTCGTTCAATTCAATTGAAGTTAATATTGAAATGCCAAAATCAAACGTTTGAAGTTTAAAAATAAATTACTTACAAGTTCTTGAACAACAGTTTCAAAGCATTCTTTCTGCCAATGTGGATTCAGATGCATGAATACACGACCTTTCCAAATTCGTGCAAAATGTTTTGCTTGCCAAATGAGAGCCTAAATAAAGCATTTTAATGAAAAATTTTCATTTAATACATCGATAAAAAATGTATTTAAAAAAATTAGTAAAATAATTGTAACCTCTTTGTAGAGAGGTTGTAATGAGCGTATCGCATTGAATTGTGGAAGAGCATCAAATATTGCCGATACACAGGTAGCACAAGGCTATAAATATGTACAGCAATTTTTTCTTTTTTTTTTTTCATTCGTTATCTTTTTTATATCAGTGCAAAAATTTATTGACAATATTAACACAGGTAATTAATTATTAAATTTTTAATTAATTTTTAGTATGCGAAAATTATAATAATTGAAAAGCAAACAATTTACCCGATGGAAGAAATGACATTTGGTAGCTCGAAAATGAAGTAGGATAACTTGAGTAAGACTTTCCATATTTAAATGTGTAGCCAATGAAACAAGTTCCCAAACATCTACATCTTCACCGATCGATGTCAGACCACCGTACAAAAATGATATGAAATAATGAACTGCAGTTCGAGAATACCTTAATTAATAAATTTAATTAATTTTAGCAATTAATATTTTGTTTTCAATCAATTTTATTTGTGAATAATATATTATGTATAAAATTATTTTGTGGCTAACTTTAGCTAATTGTATTTATTTATCAATTAATTATTGAATATAAAATTGATAATTGCTAATTGATAAGTTCATTTATTAATTTAAGTAATATTCTGTCGGCCAACTTTTCTTATTATCATTTCTTTATCTTCATCAATAACATAAATATCATTTCAAATTGTATTTCCAATTTGAAGTGGCATATCAGTAATATTTTTTTATATTGTTTCATTTCATATTCATTAGTAGCAGATATTGATTAAATAAATTAATTGGAAATTTACCCTTTCAATTCGATCCATTCATATTGTCGATTTATCAAATGATCTTTGAAATATGGACAAGTAGCTGATAAAATACATCTGAATTATTGATATGATAATAAAAAGGATTAATTTTAATACCTATAGAGCATATTCTTAAGAAATCATGAATATTTTAAACAAAAAATCTTTGTTGAAAAAATAAAAAATATTTGATAAATTAGATTATTTATCAGTTAACAGATATGATGCTGTTAACTGAGATGTTATAAATAACAACAAACCGATGTGCGAACAGTTCTCCATTATCAGTTTTGATAACAACATCTGTATCAATATTATTGAGGTACATATTTAAGAGGTCAGCCGCTAATTTACATGAAGGATTTTTGTCTGCGGTAGACATTGATACTAAAAATATTTTCCAATTATTATTATTGATTTCAGTAATTTTTAAACTTGATAATTAATAATTAATCAATCAATAATTTGAAATAGCATTTCATTATCGTATAGCTATTATTATTGATTATAATAAATCGATTTATAGTAATAAAGTTTGATTCATTACAATATATCATATTTGTATCGATGCTTAACCGAGATTTGATCTGTCAAGTTTATTTACAATTCTTTTGTTTATTATCCTAAAATTACATTACAAAAATGTTGATTCTTATCATTGCAAATCACATAGTTACCATACCTTCATAATTAGGTGTCAGGTCAATGGATGTCAACGAATTTAATGATGTCATTGATAATTGTTTAGCCATTATAGCACGACCACGAATACCTTCTGGCCCTGGAGCACTATGCCACATTTCAGGATTGGCTTCACCTAAAAATCCCGACAGAAATTGATGCAAGAATCAGATTCCAATTCTGAATTTTTACATAGGAATCAATTCACTTGCATAAATATAAGAAAAAGCAATGCCACGGCAAATGGTATATTAAGAATTAAGCCTGAAATAAGCAAATAACCTTCCAGGCCAACAAACATCTGAAATATGTGCTTCTTTTGAATAGATTCCACGCATTCTGCAGAAGTACCATTATTGGAAGATGTGCTATTATTGTTATTTGTTTCAGCAAATTTATTCACACAAATGAATGAAGCTAAAATATTAATTCATAATTAAATTTAAATTATAAATGAAATTGTATAAAATTTGAATAGCAAAATAATCAATAAGTATGTAATGCGAGAAGAATTAATTTTTTGGAATTTTTAAATTTTAAATTCCAAAAATTGATTTCTAAATAATTCTACGAAATAGTTTAATCAGCAAAACGGATAATGATATAAGCAAAATCTTGCAATGTCTATCATCTTGATCTTGATTAATAAATATGATATTGATTTGAAAAAATGATTCTAGGAAATAATAGAATCAAAATAACATACGACTAGATTTGTATTCTTTCAATAAGTGCTCATTGGAATCGTCTCGAATAGATGTGGTACAACTTTCAGGTAATTCTGATGATGACAATGAGGTAAATATTGGTGATTCCGTAACAGCTAATTCTTGAAATGATGTCATTTTCAGCAATCGACCGTCATTTTCTGCTACCGTATTTACTTAAATTTTCCTTTCCTTTATGCGATAGAAATATTTTTCGAAAAAATATTTATCAGAAGTTTTACCAAATCGAAGAACGATTACTGTATGACTAAAAATTTTTGTCATACAGTAATCGAAATGGTTATCGAGAAATAATTCAGGATAAGAGATATGAAAAATTGAAGATTCCAAGTATCATGCTTGTATTCTATAAATTTTGAGCAAAATATTTCATGTTGAAAAATGTAAAAGTGAAGTATAAATTATCAAATTGCATTGGAATAATGCCAATAGAAATGTTATCATAAAAAATTACGCTTTTAATAATATATATTGACCTTTAAAGGTCAATTTCTTCAATCATTGAAATAGCCTTCTAAATGATTGGATAATATTTTGGTTTAAAATATTTTAGTTCATTTGAGAAAAAGTATTTGTCATTTATTGAATTGATATTCTAAGAGATTTATCATTCGAATGATATCAGGCAATTTTTGTTTAACTTACTTACCGAATAGCTTAATTAGCCTAAGGCTGATTTTCTAATTGATATTGTGCCAAACCTGATGAATGCTTTCAACTTGCTAAGCAAATATATTTTGTTATAATATGATAATTTTCATGATAAGAAATTCAAAATTTGACAAATGTTAATTTTTACAAAATAAATTTATGAAATTGAATTATAAAAATTTCTTGTAAATACAATTAATAATTGCATGGGCCAATATAATTCATTTAATTGTAAAATAATTGGAACATTTTATATTTTCATTTCATTTCTTTCAAATTCAATAATTCGATAATCGATTACTTAATAAAAATTCCAATAAATGAAAATTTTTATAATAGATGATATCTTTTGTTTGGATGTAATTTTGATCGAGTATTAGTTGATTCAATAAATAGGCTATTTCTCTAGGCTTCATCAAGCATTCCCTTGATAGTTTAATGAGCCTCAAGTCTCTACCAATATAGTACAATCTATTTCATTTCATCGCTACCAAAAGCTTTTCGTAATTCTATCAATAGCATTCTACTTATTATCTTTCCGTTTTCAACTCATCGCAAAAGAATAGCCTGAAATATTGTTAAAACAGCCTATTATTTAGGCACAGAGCCTAGAGTTTTTATTGATTTTTCAATTTTATATTGTTTACATATAAATTAAAATTTCTTTTTGCTAACAAAGCTAAACTAACAAATTTTATTATATTTTATTCTTAGAATATTTTCAAATTTTTTTAATTAAAATATTTAAATTAGAATTTTTTAATAATAATTTTGTTCGCTTAAATAAATATTCTTATTAATTGCTATTAAATTAATTCGTTGAATGCGCAATTAAAAATGATATTTCTGCATAAATTTGATAATCACTGCTGATAAGGCAAAATATACGTTCATTGATAAGAAGCAATTTTATATTTAAAAAAAAAAAAAAAGGCGAAAGCGATAAGATAAAATAATTAATGAAAAATTTTTCACATGCATTGTTGAAAATTTAATTTAAAAAAAGAAAAAAAAACTATCCTTTAAGCATTTTATACGTTTCAGTTGTAAAATTACATTTGATAGTTATTATCATATTTCTCGAAAATAATAAATAATCATAGAATTAGATCAAATCAAATAGGTTATGCTCGAACCCGTATGAACTAAATCATGCTCGTTAGATATAAGTTTGGCAGATTGCAATGAATTATCCCATATCGTATTATTTTTGATGTTCCCATTTCATTTGTATCAATTTGTGTCAAATTTTCCGCACCTATATCATCAAATTCATTTGATACATCCATATCGCAGGCAATATGTCGATTGCTATCATCTGTAAGTAATCTTATCAAGTTCAAAATTCATGTTTATATGCTTAAGATAATAAGCATAATTTATCCATACATTTTGCTAAGCAAATAAACATATTATCATTATCATCTAACAATGCTGATAAAGCAAGCGGAAAAATGATGCAAAATTTATAGCAAAATTAATTTTTTCTTTTGATTAACACATGCATTATAAAGGTTCAAAAGTCATAGCCTTTTTTTTAAAACAATAATCAAAAAAATTAAATTAGAAAATAAACCTTTATTATTTTCACCAACAAGAATATCGGGATCAGTGGTACTATTTCCAGGTAGCTGTGACGCTTCATCTTCCGTATATACAGACCTGTAGATTATCGTTATAATTAATTGCAGTATTTTTAAAGTTGAAATAAAGGCATTAAAAATGCTAAGAAAAAAGTTTTGCAGATTCTTTATTGTCATATGTCTTGTCAGAGCAGTGCGTAAAATTATTTTTATTTGCTTGTATGGCCTATGAACTCTTGAGGTCAAATATATATTAGTTTTTAAGTCAATGAACTGTTAATAATAAAAATATTTAAATATTATTATTAATTAATTAAGCATAAAAGAAACCTTATGAAAAATTTAAGGCCAGCAAAATCAATATCACCAACTGCAACCTCAAGTATTCTGTTGGGTAGCTTCACGAGGTGAAGCTTTTAAAGTTGGCTCAATATGCGTTTTAAAAAGCCTGGAGCTCGTTGTCGCAAAATGCATTGATGTGCAGGAAGTTTGCTTCCATCTGCTGCAACCAACAATACATCTGCATGCTCGACATTGCCGATCTATAATTATTGATAGAATTTTAAAACGATATTAATTTAATAAAAAAAAAAAAGAAGAGAAAGTAATATTATTCAGATCTTGAAGTTTTTCTTTTTGAAAATATTAAATAAAATAGAATTAATAAATATTATAGAATTCGAGAATTAGTTAATGATCAATTCGATGATTGATTTTAATATCAATCAATTTTCTCGATACTTCAATTGCTAAGCATCATAATATATCGAGATTTATCTATGATTAATTCGATGATTGATTTTATTATCAATTTATTTTTTCTTCACACTTCCTCGAGCAATTACCTCTATGCATATGAAATATCATAGTATGCATTAGATCAAAATAAATAATCTTAATGACAAATTTAGGATTGTATTGATGAAGAAGCCAAGTAGTATGAAATGGAAGCATTTATGATTTGCAATAAATGAAATTTATTCTTACCTCTTCGATTCCTATTCATATATAGCAATTATCAAAAATGATAACAGCTGTACAATTATTTAGAAGCAAACAAATCGCAAAGCCTCATATTTATATTTTAATAGGACAGAAATATTCAAGCTTTAATTATGATCCAAAATAAGAAAAAATCTGCCAATGCTTATCACTATCATATCAGATATTTACAATTTCATGATTAGTATCAGATAATTAATTCATTCAAAAAAATCAATTATTTTTTTATCATCACGAAAATCGTTATATGGCGCAAATGGTATTATTATAATAATTTGGCACTTTTGATATTATATAAAATTTTAGCCATAAGGCTATTTAACTAACCAATGTAGCCATATTTGCTCGTAATTGTTTAGCGAATTCAAGTTGAATAAGCTCACGCTGTACTTTGTATTCTTTCCATAACGTTGCTGTACAGCGCATCTGTTACTTATCAAACAGATGTCGCACACAATTAATTATTAGAGTCTTTTGTTGCGATGAATTGCGAAAATCAATAATATGTAAGTATTGGACAATTAGCGAATTGAATTGCTGCAATTATTGTTAATTAAAATTATTTCCAAATAGACAAGAGATTAGAATCGTGAACATAAACCATTGTTCCATATTTTCGCATCTATCAAATTAGTAAATAGTTTATTTTGATGTAATTTTAATAATTGTACTTAATCGCATTTCTGATATAAACAATAATTAATCGTCGAGAATATCTAAGAATTCGAGAAATATCTGAAAAAAAATTATTTAAAAATAATTGTGAAAGACAAAATGAACTATCGTTTGTAACATAAATTGAAATCATATACTGTCAATAGATTAAGCAAAAGATAATTATCAGTGATAATTTTAGAAAAGCTAAAATAAGATATAATTCCAATTATTAATTAAAAATCTCTCTACTCATTTTCCTTATTATTTTCAATAAAATCTCTTCGCTATTTCTCTCTATATATAATATAAAATATCTTCTCTATTGCATATATTAAATTTTTCCAGGAGAAAAAAGCCTTATACAATTTTATAAACTTTTTCCGAAAATTTTATTGAATATTTTATGGCATTTGAAAAAAATGAATTAACAAAACGAAATAAAAAAACGGCGATGATAAGACATGTAAATGATAAAAGTTTGAAACGATAAAACTGATAAAATGCTAAAGATATGGTAATAAAATGATAAGTTATGACAATATGATAATGAAATAATCAATTGCAATAATTATTGATAAAAAAATTAGAATTAACAAATAGAATTTCAAATAGAAATAAATCTAAAATGCTCACAAAAGTATTGTATATAATAAAATGATCGGAAGAGAGGAAATAAATTGAAACTAACAATCATTCATACAGTAATTCAATTGTTGCAATTTTCAGATGAATAATTTCGTATTATAAAATAGAAATTTTAAAAATTTCACACGGATGCAAGCTATTTATAAAGAGATCGATGAATTGCTATCAATAATTATCTGATGTGCTATCCTATGACTCAAATTTTTATTGCAAGCCTAAAATTGTTAACAAAATTTATCGTATCCAGCGAATTACTCTGAATACTAAATCCATAATATTAAAAAATATATTTTAAACAAAAGGTTTTTTTTTTTTTAAAGAAATATCATTTTAAAATATTTCATATTTCGTAAAAATTTACTAGCATTTCAATATATCCTAGAAGCGAAATAATAATATCGTATTCAAATAATAGTACCGTATCCAACTATTTTATCGATTTATTCTAAATACGATCCATAAAATGTTATATTTTACTAAAAATTTTTTTTAAGAAACAGATTTTAGGCAAGATATATTTTAAAATATGTTTCGTAATTTCTAATAATGATATGCAAACATTTCAATACACTAATGTTGAATTATAGTAAGAATACCTATATATTCATTATATCACCTAGCAACAACAAGCATTAACAACCCGATACTAATATTTCGCTTCTATCAATTTGCTCAAATAGTGATCTTACCGCATTAAATTATAATAATAATAATTATGCATTAGCTAATGACGTAAGCGACACTTCTTTTCTATAAATCTCGATGCATTTCGAGAAACGATTTTAAAAGTTGATGAAAAAGAGCAATGATTGACTTTAATTTCCTTCATTTAACAACCTATTGTTTTCAATTTTCTCAATTCTGAAACTAAAAAGGAACATAGCTAATGGTTAATCAAAAATTTAAATAAAAGGCTTAGTGAAAAATACGGCCGAATAGTTTATTGATGATCGTTATTTTCACATAATTAATAGTAATCTGTGAAATATCGTATAATAATTATAGATCAGTAACAGTATAATCATTGAAATCTATTTTTATTATTAATGCATGAATGAATAGCATTGTGTACATATAGAGTGACATTTAATGCAGATGATAAATTAATAATACCTGTCAAGATAGGCACACTATGATTACTAACTGTCTCGACAGGTATTACAGCTATGAAAACAAAATGGTATTGCAAGAGGAATAAAAATACTATTATTTTAAAAGTTTTGAAAGCTTAAGGAATTTTTGAAATAAAATACAAAACATAGAAATAGTATTTTCTGTATATTTTAAATTATAATATTTCAGATTTGATAGAAAAAAAGTTTTTTGAATTTTTATTTTAAAACTTTTTTATCCTAAAAATATTCAAAATGATTTCGGATATTATTGAAACGAAGGCATTCATTTTAATATTATAAGCAAATGATTTATTTCGAAAAAGAAAACAAACTTTTTAATTAATTAATACGATATTAAAATACCTGTTGAGTATAATTTTAATTAATTGATACAATATTAAAATATTTATCAAAATATTTTATCAGATTATATCACTAAATACAAAAATCATTTGTTCTGGCAATAAATCAAAAATAATTGCTTAATTTTGATAGAATTCTTCTCATTCATAAATTGTAGATCACTTCGTTTTCGAGACCATTTGATTAATTACGATGAATAAATTTACCAATAAAAGAGAAGAGAGAGAGAGAAGGAGAGAGGGAGAGAGAGAGAGAGAGAGAGAGAGGGAGAGAGAGATTTGAAAAATTTAGTAATATTTCAAGAAATTTGACAATCTGATAAATAAAATAAATCATTGTATCATTTACTAAATTTCATTTGTCGGATCATATTATTTATATGTAAATTTATTGCTTCTAACTTTTCAATTAATCGCTTTTTTTTCATCGTAATGATACATACATACGTACGTGTAATGCGATATGATCTTGAATAATTGACGTAATACGTGAATCTAATAAATGTTATTATCTTAGTAATTTGATTACATCAAGTTTGAATGAAATTCTTATTTGAATGATATAAATAAAATTGTAGAGTTTTTATTTAGACATTTACAATTATAGGAATGAATTATCCAACATTTCGAATGCATTGATAAATACATTTTTTAATAATGAAAAAGTTTCCAGGAATAGGAGCACAACAGATCGATATTTTAGTAGTACATTATAAATATCAGTGAATGATATGGTGATAAATATTGGCATGTAAAATGATTTATTTTCTGCATTATGCAACAGGTAGTTAATTGGAGAGAGAGAGAGAGAGAGAGGGAAAAAAACGAAGATCTTTAAACTGATACCATAATATTATCAAAGCTAAGCAAATGAGGTATCTGTTTCGATAAAGTAACTTTTTAGAGAAAGAACAATTTCAGTCTAATTTATAAGAAAGATAAATAGTGCCAAAAAAAAAATAGCCTAGCATTGATAAGTATAGGCTTAGACCTAAAAATAAATGGAAACGAGAGATATTGGAAAATGATCTAAAAACAAAATATGAATAATGAAAGAGGAAACGAATGACGCAGTAGCTCACATCGTTCCATTAAATCAATGTTTGAACAAGCCTAGGCTTCTTTCGTAGCTTTGGGCTTGGCAGAATGGAAGAATAAGATTGTGATGTGTGGAAGTTTTATCTCGAGACTAATGTAGCATGCAAATTGCATGATCTTATGAGTTCTCACTTGGCAGTGTAAAATTGTCAAACAACAGATTTAAGTTGATGACATGTGACAGATGTGGAAGACGTAAAAGAAAATGAAGGGACCAAAAATTATAAATCACATAGTGATAAAAGATACAGATAACAAAAAAAGATATCGAAATTTATCATAAAAAAGTTGAAATCTTTCATTTCCAATTTTCCTTTCTTTTTATCAAAATTAGAATCAAACTTTTATCAATTTATCAAAAATAGAATCAAACTTTTATCAATTTATCAAAAATAGAATCAAACTTTTATCAATTTTAGCTAACTAAAAATGTATCATTTCATTTATGACATCATGAAACAATATAAATGAAATAGAAATATCAATCAATGTCTGGAGATATTATTCTCGACATTAACTAAAATTGAGGTATTTGTTATCTTTTATACTATGATCCCTTAATTTGATTATTTTTGGTCGGTCTTAAATATCATGATCATGAAACAGCTGTTAAGATATTTGTTTCCCGAAAAAAAATGCTTTGTTGTTTATTGATTAATTAATCATTGTTTCCATGGACGCCATAATTTATAAGTTCATCTGTATACAAAAAAAAAAAAGCATTTCCCCATCGTTTACTGATTAATTAATTATTTTCACACGAATTTTATAATTTATGAATTTGTCCGAATTTTCAGAAAATTTATTTCTCTTTTATTAAGAATCGAAACATATGAATGATAGCAATCAAATATTATCAGATATCATAAATGATATGCGGTAGAGAAATTTCGTATATTTCAAGAAATAATAAAATATTTGAGAAAATTTATACAATTATTTTATGGAAATTGTTAAAATTATATTTTTTATTCATTTGAAAAATTTTATTTTTCTTTTAACAGATTTGACACAATGACTTTTCTTCACATAAAATTTGCTGCTTGAAAATTAAACTTCTCAAGAAGAAATTAAAAATTTCCATTCCTTCTAATTTCTTCAAAACTATCCAAAATAAGCAATTAATGTTTCTAACATATTCAAATAGAGAATAATTTGAAATCTTCCTGATATTAGGAACTTTATATTTGTTATGAGACTAAAAGATATAAAAAATGAGAATCAATTTTTCGAGAATATATATATAAACGATATCATTCAATTTCAAACTTTTGAGAATTTTGAAACATTGAAAAGTCTAACATTCAAATGCTATAATCCCAAAGTCTCAAAAGAGAATATAATATACAGTTTTTTTCTTCTTTCTCTTTCATCCCAAATTATGCTAAAAATAGTAATTCTACTTTTGTTCGTAAAGTGCATTAACAAAACTTTATAACATATTTGTCCTTCACGAAAGAAATGCATCACTGATAATTGAACCAAATCAGGGATTATCAATAAATATTATAAATCCTTACCGCCTTCCCAGAAATTCCGATAAAAGATCTATGATAGCAGGGAAAAAAGTAAGTTAAAAGAATGAGTATTTTAAGTGAGATTTGAATAAATTGCATATATTATGTAATGATCACATAAACTTGAATTATTTTTACATTAGGATTAACTTTTTATACAAGACTTTATCATAATATTATATATTTATGTAAAATTTAGTAGATTCAACAATTCAAGCATATCTTCTTGCTCTTTTATAAATCTGATAAAGCTTCTATGATTTAATTCTAGCATTTTATGTAAAACAACGGAAATTGTACATCCTTCATATTTTCCACCATTTTATAAATAATTCTGCAGTCATGGTAACATATAATATTTCAATTTAATTAGAAAACTAAAATTTTGAAAAATGCAGGCCATTAGAGGTAAAAAAGGAAGAATATGCCAAAGGATTGATATATTACATGCCGAACAAATGATGGATAAAGATAAACGCCAAAAGGTATATTCATCGTCTCAAATTGTTAAAATAGTTGATCTATTTCTTTTAAGAAAGTCCCCTTTATGTTATTTTAGTTTCATTAGAACGAAAATGAATTTTTTGGAAAACACAGACGGTGTAATACAAAGTGACATCACAAAATTAAATAATTACTCTTCTTCACATGAAACAAGTAATAGACAAACACAGTAGGCTAACGAACAAGTTACATTAATATTTTTTCTCCTAAATAAAAAAATCTCTGAATCAAAGCATTCAGAATGTCATTCAGCCTTGCGTGTTTATGTCTGCAAGTAAAATGCATAGAAATGTGAATGAAACATGAATTTGTACTGTGGTAAAATATCAATATCATCGAACAAATTTGATGCAGTCCAAATTTGTAGCTTCTATTAGATCGCTGGAATTGATGCAAATATAAAAAATACGACGTACAATTGAAAAACAATGAAAATTTTAAGGAAAACATTATAAAAATTTATAAAGATATGTTTTTATCAGAACATAATTTAGTCAACCTCATTATAGCATCTTGTGGAAGATGTTCTTGAAGCCGAGATCGCAAGGGAGAAATGTAAGAAACCTGATAAAAAAACTCAATATGTAAATCCTCCTTGGTAATGTGATTTGAGTGAAACCAATAAAATGATAGCAATAAAAAGCCGTCCGATGGATGATCCATATGTTTTTGCATGAACTATTTTGGAATGTAATTTATTGACAGAAGAAATTTGCACTACAAAATACACGGAAAATGTTCCTAAAAACAAAAAATACTACAAAAACACTATTAATTCAAAGTCTAAAACTGACAATCTAATCAAAAGTAAAATCTGTTCAACAATAGCTTACCGAAAATAGAATTATCAAAGATCATGCGTTTAAATCACCACTACTAAATTCTCCTTCTGGCAAAATATATGCAATATCGTCCCACGGATGCCGATACAATCCTTGTTTGAGTCTTTTTGATCCAAATAATGTCCTAAATAAATGAATTTCTAATCACGAATTCATAGCTTATTAGTAAGTCGCAACAATTGTTTGAAAGACTAGAATGATAGAGAAGTCTGATGCCCAACCATTCAGAGATACCACCACATTAGTATCAAAAATAAAGATTTTAACATTTTTATGTGAGATGACGTACCAATAAATCCAATACTTCGTCCCAAAACAAAAAGTCCATTTATAGCCCTGATTTCAATGATTTCTTGTGCTTCCTCGGGCGTAAACATTCCGGAACAGCGAAGTATGTCTACGAAAATGACACCGATTGCTCCATCAACGTTCAATATTAAATTTGCTTTCTAAAAACAAAAATTATATTATTTTCAATTTTCTATAATGAGATAACACAATATTATTTCAAATATACCTTCAACGTAGTAATCTTCTCCACTTCCAAAGCGTATTCTAGTAAAGGAGTTTGTTGCTTGAACTTTTGCCTATCCAAAACAAAATTTTTCAATATATCAACACGTTTATCCGGATTATTGATCTGAAGATTTATATTTGACGGGACTAATGAACTGCAATACTATTACTTCACATATCTACATTTATATTAGGAAAGAGCTAACCGACTTGACGCGATGTCCAATCCCCATAATATGTTCGCCAATAAGCCGCTGTTTATTAACAAACTGCATAGGACTCAATCCCTTATCAAATGCCTCACTGAATTGCCGTGCTGCACCATCTAGTGCACCCCAAACCGATCACCCTGTTGCAACTTATTTATTAACAGTTGATTTTTGCACTTCATTTAATTCAACTGCACTATCTTTTGGCATATGTAAAGCAATTCAAATTAATTAATTTATAATATATCATGCATAAATCCTAATAACACAACTTCAGAGAGATTACTTCCCGCTAAAAAGAGATGAAATTTTACATCATACTCTTGCTTTAACAATAGAGAAATTAATATTAATAATGACGGAAAAAATACTTACAATTGTTAGTAAGCCGGAAACTAAAGACGATATTAAATCCTTTCCTGCTCGAGCACATACAATTGTATTATGAGCACCGCTCACAGCAGGTCCATGGTCGGCAGTTATCATCAAACACATTTCAATAAATTTATTTGCGTAATCTGGCAGTTTTTCTGCAAGAATCATAATATTTCGGCATAAAATGATTTCAGCTTTTCGAAAAAAATATCTTGCAAATACAAATAATATTTCATTCTTCTATATGATTTTCATAGTTTATGTGAAAAAAATGGTATACCTGGAACCAAAGTAAGCTAAGCACACCCCAATGCCAATATCTTGTTCAAGCACACGTGATATTGGTATACCTGCATAAAGAAGTTCCTCACCACGTTCGTCGCATATAGACGTTATAAATGATGCCGATTTTCGTATCAAACCTAATTCCTGCAAAATATCTTCCATAAAAAATATAATAGAAGTATTAAGAAAATAAAAAACAGCAGTTAAGCTTACCCTTGCCCAAGTATAATCCATCGGTATAGTAGGAGGCGGCTGTTCTTCTTTCAGTACAATTACTTTTTTCCAAAAGTTCTTTGTAAATCTGCAATGTAAAGAAGATGACACTGAAAAAAGAAAAGGAGAGAAATTTCTCATAATCCCTTATCAAAAATTAAAATGCTACTAAAGCGAATTTAGAGATTACTAACCTTGGCAATTTCATCTCCTAAATCATCAAAGGAACGAGGAACATAAGCTCCAGCTTCTTTCAGTGCTAAATTTTTAGCAGTAGCAGTTTCAGCTTTTGCATTAGCAGATGCACCAGCATGACCAAATTGAATCTGAAAATGTATAAAAATACTTAGCCGAATATCAGGAAAGTACAATAGATGAAATAATGGAGCAAGCAAAAATGACAGACTTCATCTAATAATGAAAAATACTAACCTATGACTATTATTCGCAAATTTTTCTTTTTTTGGGCGTATCAGAAGCTAACGAATGTGCAAATCTTTGATTTCATCTGAGAGATATTGCAAGATATTTTTGATTCATGTCAAAAGCTTGGAATGAACTGCTTTATTTATGTTAAGCAACCTCATATGTGATGTAATCTGCACACGTTCCAATGCACCAAGCAATTAGAGGTTTCGTAAGACGTTTTCCTTCAATGCTTCAACAACTTTATATTCCTCGTTACCACCCAATTCACCAAGCATAACCATTATTTTCACTCTTCAACAAAAAACTTATAATATTTTCAAACATGCAGAAGAATCTACTTCTATAAATTCCTGCCAATTAATCTATATTCATTAATAACCTGTCATCCATCTCATATCGAAGAAGGTGGTCAACAAATGTGCTTCCTGGATATCTGTCACCCCAATAGCAATTCCTTCGTAAACTCCATCCGCATTTTGCGAAATAATGTTGTTGAGCTCATTTGACATTCCTCCAGAACGTGACACATATGCAACACTGTAAATATTAATTTTAAGCTGACAGATTTCTTAACATTAATAAATGTCTAAAAAAATTAAACAAAATCACCTTCCTGGTCTGTACAATTTTAACGACATTATATTGTCCATCATGCCACCAGTATTACCGATTTTGAAACAACCAGGTTTAATACCACCCACTGTGGCCGGTCCAATTAATGTAACGCCTTTTTCATCTGTCAACTGAAATGAATAACAAAAAAATTCCTCTAATATTTAATATCGTAAATTTGAAGAATACTGAAGAAATTAAAATATAAATCTTAGTAACTTACTTTAATCAACTGCCGAGTTTGATTTTCTGGCATACCTTCAGCAATTACTGCAATAACGCGAATTTGTGGAAAATTTAAAGCTTCCCGAACTGTTACATAGACAGATCGCAGCGAAGCAAAAGTGATAAACACAGAAACATCATGATGCTTATTTAAAGCATCTTTCATTGACTTGATATACTGGCATTAGAATTTCCTGAAATACAGGTATAATCATGTAACAACAGCATAACGAAATAGTTGCGTTCAGCCATGATCTGGAAAATTAATATTAGCACTTTTGATATAAGAAAAAACTATAAGAACGATATAAAAATATGAAAGCGAAAACTGCATTTACCTTCTCTCCAAAATAATACTTTTGTTTATGATCACCCGTAAAAGGATATGTGGATGCAACCACTGATGGCTGTGAACGACCACAAACGAAATCGAAATCAAGCATACCCTGAAGTTTCGCGAGGAATTTTTATAATTTTTAGAATTTTTGAAACGATTAAGCTTTCCAGTGATGTTAAAATGTTTACTTGTATAGCTTTTATTTGTTGCCCCATACAATGGCTTTTGTATCATTTTCAAATAAACTGCTGTCCAGTCTAATTTTGTTGTCGCTGATTTCCATTGGTTCATTTCCATTTGTCATTAGTTTTATAGCTTTCCTTGCTGGTGAAGCCACATTCAAAGAAGGTTCGGAGTTCATAGTTCTTTCAGTCTAGAAAATTATTTAATATGAAAAATAAAGATTAGTATCTTGAAATTCTTCATTTATTCACGCTTACATTTGCTTCCTGTTGAAGGAGAAAATGTCTAGTATTTTGTAGATCTGAGGGTTTATCTGGAGCATGGCGCAATCCTAGTGCTGCTGATACAATACTTGTCATGTGGGTTTCTGGTCCATAAACATGAATTGGCAAGTTTAAGCGCAAACCTACAAAAATTAACATATAATCCTGATCAATTTTCTAATTATTTAAATGATAAAATGAAATGAAGCTAGGAAATAAATAATATTTGATAAGGAAGATAATAAAACAAACCAGTTTCTTTCATTTTTTCAATCCTTCCTGATAATTCGGTCCTCCTCTCCGTACATATATAATGACCTTATGTTCAAGTAAACGTTCCGCATATTCTTCAAGGGCTTTTACAATTCCCTGCAATTAATTAATTTGAGCAACATCATTTTCTTCCACAGAGAGAAAAAATGCGAACTCACTTTAAATGTTTTTGCAACATTGGTGAAATTCGCAATTGAGCCACCGATAATAAGAATTTTGCCTTTCGGATGAGGTAGACCTTCCGTAAGCACACTCAGTATTGTCTTTGCATATTCATAAGTCATCGCTTCCGATGGATCACCCGAATATTCACCATAATTTGCCAGCTCAGAAATTCCCCCAAGTCGCAAATTGTATCGCTGGAAAATATTCATGAATGGTAAAACAGTAAATCAACCAAAGATAATCAAAAATACACATACGTGTAAACAACAGAAGCGCCACCACCAGCTACCATAGTCCAAATGCGACCTCGACGATTTAAAATGGTTAATTTCAATGAAGCACCAGTTTTTGAATCCAGATCAGCAATGTATTTTTCCTACAAAGAAAAATTATAAACATGCCAAGGTTATGTTCAGCTGAAATATATACTGGACCTATAAAATCCCACAATAACTATTCGTGCTAAAATCGTTTGTTTAAAATGGAACCCCTTTTCCATCGAAATTTAAAATCCTTTATAACATATTTTTATTGAGCTCAATTTATTAGTTTTACTATTATTTATTGGGATAAAAATGATAAGTAATTTGAAGACAGCAAACAGAAATGAATACTAAGATTAGTTTCATTTACTGATGAAATTAAAAGCAACTTATTAAAAAATTCGAAAAATTTCAAAAAATTTTTTTCCAAAATAATTGTTAAAATTTTAGCAAAAATAATTATTGAAAGACATAATCTTATATTTTAATGATAGTGTAATACAAAATTAGGGAAAAAGAGAAAAAGGAGAAATTTCCTCAATCGAAATCTATAGAATTTTCAACAAAAGATAAGCATAAGAACCTCTGCCATCTTATCTCGCCCAAAAGGAGCAGGAAAATCAACCGGCTCTCCATTCCTAGTTTTCCAATTTTCCGAACAAATGAATAATGCTGTTTCGTCTAGCTTTGCAGCAAGATCAAGTATGTAGATTTTGTTGTTGGTAAGAACTATAATATAATTAAATAATAACGAAATCCAGAATGATGAATGCCCTAAAAATCTTTCATGTTCAGAATTAGAAAGAAAAAATCATTGTCATTAAAATAGGACTATTAATAAAGCTATTTAATATAAAAATTTCATTCGATAATAAAAAGTATTTCTTACCGAATGGGTTTATCTCCAAATACGTGAAGTAATTCTCCTTATATACATGGTAAAGACCTTTTACGAAAGTTTTCAGTAGCCTGAAAACATAGTAATATGATTAAACAATTGGATAATGCCAAAAAAGCTCAAATAAAAAACTTATTTGTGGATCAAAATTAATATCTCACTTGTAATGCTCACTGAGTCTCATTAATAACTAAAAAAATTTAAGCTGTCAGTAACCGTCGATAACCAATAAATAACTAAAATAGAAGTAAGGGACGAATTCAAGAATACATAATTTCGCAGATGATTTGGAAATAAAAACAATTCTGCACTTCATCTAGACTGTGAATTACAAATTATTTTGAAAAAGACAAAAATAAATCTAAAAATAAGGCTGATGAAGAATTCAAGATTACGCATGACATACGCTAATTTCTGGCTTTCAACTGGTCCGATCACAGATTCAAGATCATCGTCGGAAATAAAATCCCTCTGCTTGTCGATATCTACAGGAATATGCAATTTACGAGCCTTAAATGAATTCCTTAATACTTCTTTGTTTGAAAACTAAGCACATTATTAAATCGTTGAGACCAAACCTTAATATCAATGTCTCCAACATCAATCCCACCGTGTTCGTAGAAAAGAATCACGTCATTTTCGCGTTTACTTATTATCGCAATATACATTTCATCGCTATCTGAATGGTCACAGAATGGTTCCATAATAAAATGACGCAAACTTCCAACTGTTTTGTTAATCTGAAATACATATTATATGAATACTATAGAAGATTTGAAGAAATTATTTAAGGAAAAAGGATTTATCAAAACATGATTACAGATCAAACCTGTATATTTTTATCTTTCATTTCATTGAACCAGTCACGTAGAATGGACACGTCCCCGCATTTCACCAAACCCAGTTTACCTCGGCGCTTGATCAATTGATCTGGCTTAATTACAGCCTTCTGCAATTCAGAATGATGTAATTTAGTTAATATTTATTCCTTTGCTTAATAATTCATCCATGCTCATGTAAGTTATATATTGAAGCATGAACTTTAATAACTCGAATTCTTTGATATTTATCCCTTTGTTAAATAATTCATTCATGCTCTGTGTAAGTTGTATATGAAGCGCGAACTTTAATTTAATAACTCGAATCACATGCTGTTATTAGCAGGTAAATTCAGCTAATGAAACAATATCTGGATAGCAGTTAAATAAACAGGAATTATTATACCTGCCTCGAGTTACTGGAGATTTAACTAGAAAACCTGCAAATACTGGCAAATCCTTAGACACAGCGTATTCCTCAATTATAGCCACAATTTTGATTTTATGAATTTAAATGGATGAAGAAAGACAGATAGTATCAACCTGTCTGAATAATCCTTTTGAATAATAATTTTTCATCAATTAATTACAACATGCTTAATTCTCATCCTCAGGAGACTACAGTACTCTTTTATTTCAGACATCTTCGTAGCCTTTGATAATGAATTTAATATCGAGAAAAAAAATATAAGAATAAGGGATATGTTTATCATTTCAAAAAGTAGTGTCGCAATTATAAGTTGAGCAGATACCTTATCGCCAGTAAGCCACTCAATTTTCTCCGTTATAACATCGAATGAATCGCTTGAAGTAAGTTTTAGAACTTGTGGCTTCACGATAAAGTCGATTCCCTTCAAATGTCGATATAATAATTCTTTGCCGGTATATTCACTGATTGGTTTCGCCGACATTTTTTTTCTTAAAAATTGCAGCAAGCAAAATTAATCTGAAATTATGGTATAAAATCTTCATTATAATATAAAGTTATAGAATGACAATAGAGCAAGGAATATGGATTCTTATCTTGACTAACTAAAATCTCTATAGAGATAAAAAATATTCATCCTAATCAATCAACAGACGGGCTATGTTGAAAATTTGCGCCTCTCACTCTGCATAATTTCAAAGACTTCTATTGCTTTCGAAAATGGAAAAAAATCAATAGAGAAAGAATGGTTTGAGACGATTGGCTTCATTTTGTAAATGTATGAAATGTCATCAGTCCGATTTTTTTTTTTTCTCATCTTCCCAATCATATTTCAAAAACAGAAATCAAAATGATAAAAGAGCGGGAATTTAGAAAGTGATTATTATAGTATATTAAAAGACGTTATCTTTAATCTGATCATTACCTGGCACGTCCTCTCCCCTCCCCTTTCCCACCTCCATACACTGAACAATAAATATTTGTCAAGAAAGATTAGAATATGATGCCGAAGAAATTCGAGACAGAATTTTCAAGAGAATAAAAGAAAGAATAATTTGTACAAATTATGGTAAAGTTAAGATAATATTTACTGTATGAGTGGAACAAATTAAAAAAAAAAAAAAAAAAAACCCTATCTTCTCATAACATACGACCAAAATACTGACAGGTGCTGTCGACTCCAAATCACCGCAATTAAATAATTTTCCCACACTGATCAGAAAATAGCGGTCGTTGATAACGTGGAAAACCGTAAACATTTCAAACCCATTATACAACGATTAGCGGCTCAATGTGATACGGTACTTGTCTTAATTAAATAGGAAATGATCTATTTTCCTAATTATATATATTACTTACAGTATCATCTATCTATTAAGTAATTTTATGGCAGAAAGAAGAAGCATATAAGGACGACGAAAAATCTTTTGCCTTTAAATATATTACTTTAGTTGACGAAAAATCTTTATTATCAACATATCAATTAAATCTGAATAAAATGAAGTAATGAATAAATGTATGATATGAAAGAAAGTGATCTGAATTAATGCCTGATAATGTTATCATTTTGTATATTCAATAACAAATCACTTATGATATGATATAATGGAAGGGAAATGAAATTGCAAAAATAGAAGTAACAGATGTTAAGATAATATGTTAGAAAATGAATAATCATAATATAATAAATGATAAAAAAAAATTATCATAAAAATAAGAAAAGCATATCAAAGATAACAAAAGATAAGAAAAGAAAAAGAAAAAATTCGCCGAAATTTGCGATAATTCAAAAAAGATACGACAAATAATGAATTCATCGATCTAAAAATGTCTTCAATAATTTTTCATTGATATATTTTAGATTGCTTGCCTTCTGATAATATCAAATATATTGAGAATGTCTTATAACTTGCATGATTCATACTGTTAATTTATCTAGTATCCGTAAAAGTAAACAAAGAATTTGGCTATCATTTCATTCTTAATAGTGGCCAAGTTGTTTGTCTTTCAGTTAGCCAACAAATATTATCTCCAATCATCTCATATACATCATATATACAAATAATGATAGGAAGAGGAGGAGGAGGAAGAGGAGGAGGAAGGGGAGAATCTGAACACGAGAGTAGACGCCCATAGCGCGATACGTCTGGATGAAATCAATCGGATCGGATGGCAAAAATTGAAAGTAGCAGTGGTTGGAAGTTCGACGACTGTTTTCCATCTGATACACTTTGTAAACAATGCATAAATACAGCTAATGGATGATTGCTTAAAAGAAGGCGATATGCTTATCACTTAACTTTACAGCTTATCAATTAATGGACCAAATATTTCCTATCTATTTCATATTGATCTTTAATTCTTCCTCTTCTTAGCTGCTATTTTTATTACTTAATATTGTCATTCTTATCATATCACTTCCCTGCTTGTCATCATTTTTTTTATTTTAAGTTTAATATGAGGCAAAACAGAATAAATAAGAATTACGCTTACTATCATAAAATTAATTGAGATAAAAATTCCAATGAATGCAACTTTTAGATAAGCTTGTACAGATATATTTATCAGATAAATTTGTAAAATAATTTAAAATTAAAATTGAACTTCAACTCAGATTAATCAAATTTAATCAATAATAATAGTAATAATAATGATAATAATAATCAAGATAATTCATATATTTATCTCGGATTATGATATTTAATTAATTCATGCAGTTCAGTTTAATTATTTATCAAAATATTCCAATTTAAGTCCTATAATAATTTTCTAGGCTCAAAAATGAATGATTCAATTTTCCTTTGCAAATTTTTATCGCTTCAAATCTTTCCGATACTTTCATTGATCCTACTACTTTGAATGATTGTGTAAACAACCAACAAGTCCCTCTGAGAGGAATACAGGCTATAAGTAGGATTATATGTAAACTAGTTTATCATGAATGAATCTATTTTCTATTTAGTCTCATTGAAAGAATATTTTCTCATTCAATTTTTGTTAAAAAGAATTTTTTTCTTCCACTCTCGATTATCCAGCATCATTTTTATCGAGATCAAGGATTAATTTCGAGAAAACAACAAATATAGGATGGAGCATTTTGATAAATAATAAAATTAAGCTTTAATTTATTTTATCAATCGTTTAACGCTTTTCGCACTTTCGATTTTTCCTCTTATTCCACCTTCTCTATTTCATTCATCTATTATTCATTATATGTTTCAATTATTATCACTAAAATCAATATTGTATAAATTGCTATTGTATTTGTTTACCTATATCTTAAACAACAGATACTTTTCTATACCTCAAACAATAGGTATTTTTCATATACCTCAAACAATAGGTATTTTTCTATACCTCAAACAATAGTTATTTTTCATATACCTCAAACAACAGGTATTTTTCTATACCTCAAACAATAATTATTTTCATATACCTCAAACAACAGGTATTTTTCTGTACCTCAAACAATAGGTATTTTTCATATACCTCAAACAACAGGTATTTTTCTATACCCCAAACAACAGGTATGGTTTAAGCAATCAATATGACTGTATATTCTCGAATAACAGATATTTTTCTATACCTCAAACAATAGGCATTTTTCATATACCTCAAACGACAAATATTTTTCTATACCTCAATCAAACAAACATTTTTCTATACCTCAATCAAAAAGTGTTTTCGATTATCAAATATGCAAATTATTTCTGTCATTTTCAATTCCCATTTCGTGCCGATTTTTGACTTTTTTTTCTATCGTGAATAATTATACAAATATGTAACGATTCATTTTACATACCATCATTCATCATAGCATGTATTAGGTTTACAATTATAAAACTTATCATACAGTCATATTTCAGCTTATGTTGTTTTTGTTGAACTTAGGCTCTTTTTATAATATTAACAGTCATATTGATAGTTTAAACTTGGCTTTCGTATCTTTCGTAATAGCAACAGTCACAATTGATAATTAAGCTATGGCTCCTTTCACAATAGCAATAATTATATTAATTGTTAAACTTGGCTCTTTCCTAAGTTTTTAGTAAAATTCCCGGTATGAAGAAAAGAAAAAGATTAATAGGGAAATATTTATAGGTAAATTTGCTGGGCTTTTTTTTTTTTTAAAAATAATTTTATTATTTCAATTAATTTCAATTCAAATAATTATTTGTTGCGAAAAATGATTAATGAAAACTGTTAATATTGTGAAAATTTAGCGAAAAAAAAAAAAAGAAGAAAAGATCTATTAACTGGCTTAGCTATATTAGGATGAAATATATTAATTAGCTTGGCCAATTTGAATCATTAATTAATATGGCAATTAATTTGAATAAAATTTAATTGTCATATATTTCATTTTATGTATGTATTTAAATTTGATGAAGGGCTAAAATTTATTTTTACAAAACGATAGACCCTTTTTTTTTCATCCTCGCCTTCACTCGGGTTTTAGTGAAATGATATTTGAATGGAATAAAAATCATCGAAATGTAAATAATATTTGAGGAGAGGAGAGAAGATGAAACGCGCTCATTTCATTTTATTTTAATTCTTTCCTTCTTATCATTCCAATCATTATCGTATCTTCATCGTTTTTAAATTGATCTTTTCATAACTTTTTCATTCATTACTACTTCTATTCCTACTACTGCTACTACTTCTACTACTACTACTACTACTACTACTACTACTTCTACTAATATTGATATTTTGGAAGAGAAGAGAAGTAAGAGAGAGAAATATGGAAGAATGAAAAGAAAAGAAAGGATAAATTCTAAAAAAAAAAAAAAAATTTTTTTTCCATTTAAACTTTAGCTTTGTAATAACGGCTAACCGATAAGAATGATTAATTTTTGTAATGCATTTATTTATAAAAAAAAAAAAAAATTACAAACAAATAAATTTTTCATTTCGAAATATATCGATGAAATAATTTCGTTATCAAAATATCATTGATATTTTGATAACGAAATGAAATTTTATTTTATTTTGTTAACATTCATTGCTATGATATAATAATATCATTGGTATAATTTTTTTTTCTTTTTAAGTATTTAATTTTAAATTTTATTATTATGCAAAATTGCCTTTCATTTGTTTTGAATTTGAATTTAAATTTGAATTTGAATTTGAATTTGAAGAAAGAAAGAAAGAAAGTTTTTTTCGTAATTGAGGAAGAAAAAGAGAATAAGACGAGGGAAAATTAGAGAAAAAAATAGATCGAAGTGGAAAAATGGAATTTTTATTTTTAACTATCGTTTCGTTTTTTTTTCTTCTTCATCACTTATTTAATTCTTTTCAAATTTGTTTTTTTCTTTCTTCTCTCTCTCTCTCCCTCTCTCTCCCTCTCTCTCTTCCTCTCTTACAAACATTGTTTAATTGATGAATTTAATTAAAATATTCATTTCGATTAATTATCAGTTTTGATTAATTCAATGTAAGCTATTTATTAGTATTTGAAATTATTTCAGTAAATTTTTATGATAATTATTTAAATTTATTATTAGTAATTGTGTTATTAATTAAATTGTTGAATGAATGCTTAATTGAAATATTTTCAAAATTAAACTTTTTATTATTTCTTATAATTCGAAAAAACTTTGTTAGAAAAATATGAAAAAGCAAAAAATGAAAAAGAATTGCATAAATTTCTTTTAATTATAGTATTTAAATCAATGATTAATTATAATATAGTAATTAGTAAAAGTTTTATAAAAATTAATTATTAATTTATAAAAAATAATCGACAATTTTTCAAAAATATATTAATATGATAAAAGATGTGAGTAAAAGAGCCAAGTCTAGGCCATCTATTATATCTTTGTATAAGAGCCATGAATAGTAATTCATTAATAATATATGGACAAAATTTCGCTTGAATGCAAATGAATCGGTCAAAAAAAAAAAAAGAGAAAATAAATAAGATAAGAAGTGAATACTATAAACTACTTAAACTTATATAGTATATCACTTTTTGCTTGAACAATTTTTTCCCATAGAGAAATAGGGACCAATGGGATTTCAAGCTTTTAATGGCCTAGTTGAAATTAAGCCTTAAAAGCTTTCAGTTTATTGTTTACTTTATTATTTTAGCTATTATTTATTTTGTTGAAAATGGATAAGGGAACTTTATAAGATGTTGTAATTTTAAGATTAGATTTTTCACTTTTTTTTTAAAAAGAAAAAAACCAATCTTGATTTTCCTATTTCTTGATAATTTATTAGATATTATTATTTTAACAGCAAATTTTTATCTAAAATTTCTATAATATATAAAAAATTTTTAATGACAAGCAAATGAATGTTTTTTTTGCAGCAAATTGAAGCTTAAATTGCAACTTGAATTTCGAGAATTAGGTTGAAATTAAATTAAGACTATTTTGCAACTTGAACAATGTAAGATTATAAAATGAAGGGTTATTATTAATCAAAAAGTTATCATTAGTCAAATTTGATGAGGAAACGTTTAGATAAGAATTAAATATAAAAAATGTATCATGGGTAGTGATAAAATTATGCAAAAATTATGCGTCGATTTAAGTTACGACATATGATTTATTGAACAAATGACGATAATGATGATGATAATGATGATAATGATGATAACGATGATGATAATGATGATAACGATGGTGATGATGATGATGATAGCGATGATGATGATAGCAATGATGATGATGATAGCGATAATGATGATGATAGCGATGATGATGATAGCAATGATGATGATGATAGCGATAATGATGATGATAGCGATAATGATGATTATATGGGAGGGTATAAAAATGAAGAGCAAAGATTTGTTATATAATGCTAACAAAGCATGCAAAAATTCATTTTCATTTTCTCTTATATTTTTATAATTTAATTTTTTTGATCATAAAATTGAAATGGATGTTTATGTGTATATGGATATAAGGAAATTACGTGAATTATTAGATAATTAATTAATTAATTATTTGATTATTAAATTTTTAACTGATAAATAATCATATGAGTATTATTAGATTCGATAATTATTAAATTATATTAGATTTCTTAATGATAAATATAATAAATGAGAATTGATAAAGCAAAATATTACAACTTATTATCATACATTTATAAATGATAATAGTCGATTGTTGGATTGATAAAGTAAAATATTACAACTTGTTATCATACATTTATAAATGATAATAATTTGTTGTTGGCGGAAAAAAAAATGCGAAAGACTTAGGAACTTAATTGCTTTGTTGGATAATTAATGAGTATTGTTAAATGACAAGATGAAACAACTGAACGAAATAACAATGTTAGTTGTTATCATCATGAATCCATCAATATTCTCGAATCTATTTTAGTTAGCATTTCTTTCGAGATTTTTTTCCTTCAACATTTAGTACAACTATAATTGTAATAATGAATAATTTAAATTTATTTCCCTCTTAAATTTTAAAATTAATAAATTCTTAATTATAGAAATATTCTGATAAAAGTATTTTAAACTTATCAATAAATAAGTTTTATCACTCTCGAATTTATCATTAAATTGATTTTAGGCAGTAAATAAATTTATCTCATTTCTAAGTTTTTTTTTCTTTTAAATGATGAATTGTTGATAAAGAAATATTTCAGTAAAAGTATTTCAAGTTATTGAGTAAATGAGTTCTATTGGCTCGAATGTGTCATTGAATTAATAAATAAATTTATCATTTATTTATTGTCTATTTGCTCCATTTCAATTTAATAAATATGCAATATGTTTGACATATTTGTTGATTAATCGCTTATGATCTCGAATGATAACAAATATTATTCCTGATAATAAAATATCATTGGCTATAAATTCAATTTTCATATCATATTCCTATTTTTTTTTATTTCTTAATTATTGATTAATTTCGATTATACCATATTGATAATGCCTGATTAATTTCAAATTAAACAATGGATAAATAAAATTTTGCAATCATTTTCCATAAAAATTTTGATCATTTATTATTTGATAAGGGATTTGAAATATTTGAAATTGATTTAATAGAATGATAATTTATGATTTAATTTATTCAACAAATTCTATCATTATTAATCTGATTGATAACAATTTTACAATGAACATTATCAAATGAAGAATTCCTTCTTTTTTTGACATTTTAAATTTTATCAAATGAAAAATTTTTCGTTTTTTTTCTCCTATTTAATATTTAATGATCATTTTAAATTGAATAGGGTTTGTTTTTTTTATTTTTTTGAAAATTTGATAATTTTAATTTGTTTTAAATTTTCATTGTTTTTTGTTTAATTTTAAAAATTTCCCAAATAAATGAATGATGATAGTCTCGAAAATAATCTCGAATTTTAGCCAATTTTCAACGATAAATATTTATTCATCTCTTTTTTTTCTTTAAAATTCTAACTTTATTTTCTTCCATATTCCTTTTGTTGTATTTTAAATTGGAAAGCATTCAATTTTTGCTTATATCAACAAAGAATTATTTCGTTTATTTAATCAGCTGGTTAAAATTAAATAAATTTATTCAACTTCTCGTTGGTTTTGTAAAAGAAATGCAAAATTCAATTAATGAAACTTTATAGTTTATGAGAATTTTGAGATTGATTGATATTGCTCGAGAGTTTTCTCGAGAGTAAACAGAATGAAGAAGGAATTAGTACAAGTAATTAGTGTGAGTATGAAAAATGAAAAATTTAATTCATCGATTTTCTGATCTCTCATTTATCTACGACAATTTCTGATATCGAGGCCATCTCTAATTTAATTTAATTTAATTTAATTTAATAGCTAATTTAGCATAAAAATTGATCCATTTTTAATTAACTTTAATCGGCTAATCTGATTTATCGATTAATTTCATCGAAATTGACATGCATAGAATATAATTTTCAGATGACCTAATTTTCTTGGCTAAATTTTCGAATAGCCTAATTTTCTTGGCTAAATTCTCAAATGACCTAATTTTCGTTGAAAAAAGTTAGCAATATATTTTATACTTGCTTTATGATATATTTTATAGAATTTCCTAGAAAACTTCTCATCAATTAGTCAATTTATGGATCTGATGAAAGTTCAAAATTTTTATTTAACCTTTGACCTCTATCTTTTAGTATATTTATAATTTTTCATTTGAAATATTGCGATATTTTTGAATATTTAAATTTTTGTCTAATAGTTTGAAATGAATTGTAATTTTCTATTTTTCTTCGATGATTATCGATTTTTAATTAAAATCATTCTTGATAATTCAATTTTCTCGAATTGTCATCTTTTTGAATTAATCGTTGTGACAGATATACGAAATGATACATTTTTATTGATAAGAAAAGTTATCGTATAGCGATAACGAAATATAATCTAATCAATTAAAAATTTTTCGATAAAAAAAAAAACAATTTAAATTAAAATAAACGAAAAATTAATAAATTTTTGTCTTCCATTTTTCAACTTTTAATTTATTTTTATTTTTTCTAACTTTTATAAAAAATAAGGTTAAAGGTTAAATTTTTATCAATTTATTTTTATATTTTAATAAAAAAATTCATTTAATATTTTCTTAATTCAAACTAATTTTTTTTTTTGGTGGATCATTTTGTTGTAAAATGTTTATGAAAATAAAATATTATATTATCAAGTATCATAATACTTTATCATTATTGATATCATAATAATAATAATAATCTGAGATATGTAAATATTTTTATAAAATATTAATAATAATCTGAAAAATAAGTAATAATGTTAATATAAGTACGGTAACAATAATTCATAAAGATATATTCTTATAGATTTAATAATTGTTTAAATTTTCATTCTATCAAATGTTGTTGATATTTATGATTAATTTTATTTACATTACTTATTCATAATATTTGCATCGTTTTCTTTCCTAAACTCTCTCCTATCTCTTTCATATATTTTTTTAAATTATTATTAATTACATCAGCTGTATATGAATATGAACTATTATTTTCTGGCAATGAAATGAAATGAATTGAAATAAATTTAAATGAATTGAAATGAATTGAAATGAATTGAAATGAAATGAATTGAAATGAATAAAAACTTTTGGAATAGGTGTGATTATATTAAGATTTTCATTTTTCATATAAGTTCATTTAACATTTAATTCTTCTCAATCAACAATTATTATTATTATTATTATCTCTTCTGCAATATATCGGTGGGTTATCGTTTCAAATTTAAATAATATTTACGATTGATTTTATTTACATAAATGTTTCAATTGTCATTTTACTTTTACTATTACCAATTTAATGGTGCAATGTAAATATTGAGAAGGTAAATAAAGAAATGAATTAGATAGATTGGAATAGGAAATTAATTTTATCATACGAAATAGATTGAACTAAAAATAGAAAAATTAGATCTGATTACGGTTATATTGTACAAATAGATGAAAATAGATATTATTTTTATCATTTGAAATGGATTAAACTAAAAATAGAAAAATTAGATCTGATTACGGTTATATTGTACAGATAGATGAAAATAGATATTATTTTTATCATTTGAAATGGATTAAACTAAAAATAGAAAAATTAGATCTGATTACGGTTATATTGTACAGATAGATGAAAATAGATATTATTTTTATTATTTGAAATGGATTAAACTAAAAATAGAAAAATTAGATCTGATTACAGTTATATTGTACAGATAGATGAAAATAGATATTATTTTTATCATTTGAAATGGATTAAACTAAAAATAGAAAAATTAGATCTGATTACGGTTATATTGTACAGATAGATGAAAATAGATATTATTTTTATCATTTGAAATGGATTAAACTAAAAATAGAAAAATTAGATCTAATTACGGTTATATTGTACAGATAGATGAAAATAGATATTATTTTTATCATTTGAAATGGATTAAACTAAAAATAGAAAAATTTAAACCAAAAATAAGCTAAAAATAGAAGATGATTAAAATAAACTAAAATAAAAATTTTATTAAACTAAAAATAGAAAAATTTGATTACGGTTATATTGGTATAAATAGATTAAAAATAGATATTATTTTTATCATTTGAAATGGATTAAACTGGAAATATAAAAATTAAATCTGATTATAATTATATTGTATTACATGGATTATATATATATATATATATTTTTTTTAGATATTACTACTTTTTATTCTCTGTGCATGCATATTTTAAATGAATTGAATTTAATAATTTAATCTGATTATATTTATTTTATATTATTTGAATTATATATTTTTTTATCTTACTTACTTTTATCGTATATACCTATATATATATATAATTATCAGTCATATTTTATACTACTATATATTGTCCATAATTGTCATAAAAATAATTATATCTATTCATATTATCATTACTTATATTAATCGATTATTTGAATTATATATGAAATTAATCGATTTAATTGTATTGATCGATCATTCAAATTCGATTATTTCTGAAGTGAAATAATTTAATATATTTTTTTATTCATTCATTTGTGTATTTATTTTTTCCAAATAATCTTTAGCAAATTATAACAAATATGAATTTCATTTTTAAATGATTTTTAAAATGACAATGATATAAATGATAAGTTTCAAACATTTTCACTTTTATCAATTTCAACTTTGTAAGCGAATAAATTGAGATTAAAATGATATATCTATTAATACATTAAATAATTCTATATCTAATATTGTAAATGAATAAATTTGAAATTAAAAGAAATAATTAATAAATATATTAAACATAATTAAATTTTAAACATATGCTTATGCTAAAATAATATCACTTTATTATTTCATTTTATCGTTGATAAGAATTGCTAAAAGTTGATTTAAATTACAACCGACAAGTCTTGAAAAGTTTTATTGATTGATTGATTGATCCGTTGATCGATTTTTAGAATTTTATTCGTTTAAATTATTTTTAATAAGTAATTTATTAAATTCGATTTCTTTTTCTCACAAATTATACATGAAATGATATATTTGTTCGATGAATTTTTCAAAAATATATATTTCAATTAATACAAATATTTCAGGAAAATAAAGAAAGAGAGAAGGAGGGCGAAAGAAAAGAGAAAGAGAAAATAGAGAGAGAGAGAAAGAGAGAGAGAGAGAGGTAGAATAGACTAATTAGTAAAAATGTCAAGCTAATTAGTCATTAAGTGATATTGTTATTATTTGTTTATCACCATGTGGTTATGGTTCGAATACGATATGATTATTCATTTATAATTCTTACTATTATTTATCTTTTCATTCTTCTTGCACTACTATTTAATTCCTATGATAATTCATCGGTTTGTTTTTATTTCTTTTCTTTTTCTTTTCTTTTTTTTCTTTTCTATTTTTTATTTTTAATTTAATTTTTATCAAAAATTTCTTCTATAAATTTTAATTATTCCTATTCTTATAATTAAGTATTAAATATAAAAATATATATTTTATATTTAATAAATTTATTTTTTTTTCAGTTAACATATCCAAATGAATTAGAATATAGCATAAATGATTTGGAAAAACTTTTACAAAAGAGCAACGGTAAAATTGTATTATTACAGTAAGTCCTTCTTTTTTTTAAAGAAATATAAATCAAAGAATTGATAATTAATTTAAAATTACTCAAAATTCATTTTATCCTATAATTATTTGAATAAATTAAAATTATTTCATTTAATGCAAGTTCAAGTAAGGGCCGCATTTACTAAAATATCATAAATTCGGGAAAAAACTGATAATAAAAGATTAGATAATCACTGATTATGCTAACTATGCATATTTTTATGTCTAAAATATTTGAATAAATTAAAAATATTTCATTTAATGCAAGTTTAAGTGAGGGCCACATTTATTAAAATATCATAAATTCGGAAATTAAAGAATTATAGCAGATTTTATTGATTATATCAGTTGTAATAAATTAAATTAATTAGATATTTAATTAAACTTAGTGAAGTAAATGTTCTATTTAGGAAAGAACTTGATGAGATTAAAAAGCTAGAAAGTGCTGATATAATACAAGAAGTAAAACCTCGTCTTACATCATTATCACGTAAGTTTAATTTCAAGCGATGGTCATCAGATGACCCCTGGCCTCATCAAATTCCTGTCTTAGTATTTGTATGCAATCGTGCAAGAGCAATTGATAATCTTTTGACAAAATTACTCAGGTAAATATTTTCGTCATTTCTTTTGCAAAAGCTAGGTGACGAAAATTTAATTAATCAAATTAATACAATTAATTAATTGATTACTTAAATTAGTAATATGAATTTTTACAAAAGTCAGGTAAAGGATAAGAAAAATAAACTTAATTAATCGAAAAATTTAGTAATAAAGTTTGTAAAATGGAAATACCATATTTTAATTTCTTTTATTTTAATCTAAAAGATCCATGCTTACTTCATCTCAGTAAATAAAACTTTAATTATAAAATTATATTTCGAGATTAAGAAATATTGATTGTTAAAATCATACTTTAAAAAATTCAAATCTTAAAAATGAATTACCACTAATTTTCCATTGATGAACTTAAAAATCACTCAGATCAATGTTGTATGAATAAAAAAAAAAAAAAATAAAAATGCTAATATAAATATTCCAGATATCGATCATCAGCTGAAAAATTTCCCATAATAGTAAGTCAGGATTGTGATAATTCAGAAGTTCGAAAAGTTATCGAAAATTTTGCTAACGAAGTAACTTATATTAAGGTAATAATAATTAATTTTTAATTTTATATTATAGTAATATTAAAAATTTTTTTTCTTTTAAATATACAATTTTTAAATTAATCAAAATAAATTTGAATTTTTAAAAAATAATTTCAATTAATTGATATTTCTATAATTTCCTAATTTCATTGTAACATAACGGAAGAATTATAATTTTCTTCGATTTTTTTTTTTGAGTATTTTCAGGTCATTTTAAAAATTAATTTTTTTAACCTAAAAATTACAAATGTAATATGTTAAAATGAATGATCAAGAAATACAAATTGAAAAAAAATTGCTTATTTTTCATTTGCTTAATTTTGTTTATTCGTCCAAATATGATTTTAATAAATAATAGGTTTGATAATATGTGGCTAGATTAATGCTTGATTTTCAAAAATTTGATAAGTAATATAATTATACAATTTATGCCTACCATAAGAATTTCGAGATAGAATTAAATTATACGCATGCGAATACTGTAAATATTAATTGAAAAGGTACATCCGCAAATACTGTAAATATTACTTGAAAAATTTTGCATCTGTAGATACTGTAAATATGGTTTGAAAAGATACATCTGTAAATACCGTAAATAGTTTATGAAAACTTACATATCTACGGATGCTCTAAATGCTAATTGAAATAACACATTTGTAGATACTGCAAATATTTCTTAAAAGGTCAGGTTGAAATTAATTAGTCGAAAAAAAACGAATTAAAGTTCATAGAATTATTGTTACAGCATTTGAGCAGTCAAAAAGCTCATATTACGGTAATTCCGGAGCATAAACGTTATATTACCTATTATCAGATAGCACGACATTATAAGCTTGGTCTATCATATGTATTTGATAAGCTCAATCATTCTAGTGCTATTATCATTGAAGGTTTCTTTTTTTTTCATTTAATTAATATATATTCACCTATTGAACTACTGATTATCTAAAATTCCCAAATTGATTTCAAAATCTTTTAAAATTGATACAAAAGTTTCATCATGGCTATTACAGCTGATTATAGCAGTTTGATTACAGATGATCTGGATATAGCACCTGATTTTTTCGAATACTTTAGTGCTACACGACCACTTTTGGATGTTGATAAGACTTTGTATTGTGTATCAGCATGGAATGATAATGGTAAAAGTTATCTGATTAATAAGAAACAACCCGAGTTACTGTATCGTAGCGATTTTTTCCCTGGACTTGGATGGATGATGACCAAGTACGAGCAATAGTATTATACAAAGTTTTATTTTTTTTCTTTAAATTTCAATTTTTTCTAAATTTCTCGAAAGCTTTTGAAAATTTATATAAATTTCAATCAATTTAATGATACTGCACATATCAAACACTTAATTCAAACTATATTCCCGAGAGTATTCTCGACTTTATAATATTCAAAGCAATCAATTCATATTGCGTGATTCGAACACTGCAAAACTCTGAATATTTAACTAAAAAATTTGCAAAAGTCATTTTAACCCTATTCTAGAGATTTATGGAATGAATTAGGTTTTATTTGGCCAGATGGATTTTGGGATGATTGGATACGTAGCAATACAATACGTAAAAATCGAGCTTGTATTAGACCTGAAATATCACGCACTGGAATGACTCTCGAAGGAAAGAGTGGCGCAAGCAGGTAAAATTATTATTTATTTATCAAATAAAAGATGAAAAACTATTAATTGATAAAATGATAAGAGATATAATAAATTCATTAGTTCATATCTAATTATCATTTCATTTTTAACAACATAATAAATTAAATTTAATCTTATTACAGGGATTATTTTTTACGCAACATCTTGCCAATGTAATGCTCAATGAAATCTTTGTAAATTTTACAAAATTCGATTTACGCCATTTGATTAAAGTAATTTTTCATTCATTTACATTTCAATTAATAATTGCTGAAATTATCCTTGAAAATTATAAGATCAATTTTTCCTCAAAAAATTTATAAACAAACAAACAAACGATTATTCCTATAATATGCTTACCGTACTCTTTTGTTGTTTCTGTAATCTGTAATTATCGTATCAAAGAATTTAATAAACTCTTATCAGCAAAAACGAATTGATTTCTAGGAGAATTATGATAGTGCCTTTTTGAAACGGGTATATTCAGCACCTCTAATTTCAACAGCAGAATTATCAATGAAATTTATGACCGTTGATAAAAGTACTGTACGTATCCAATACAGTACACTAAACAATTATCTTCGAATCGCCGAAGAATTGAAAATAATGCGAGATTTCAAGGTGTTTTTTTTTTTAAAAAAATTCCATTCAAATTCAATCATAAATTTTGAAATTCATTTATGATTTTGAATAAATTTTTAAAAAAAAACAAATTTTAATTCAAAGGAATTTTCATTTTGAAAGAGATTTAATAACATCAGAAAATAAAAAATTTGCTGAAAAATATTGTAGGATGGAGTACCACGAACTGCATATTTCGGTGTAGTAACATGCTTTATCAACGGAATACGAATATATATAGCACCTGATCGAAATAATTGGTCCGGTTATGATCCAAAATGGGAATCACCATCAGAAATATAAGCATATTGATCTATATTGTTTATATAAATTTCTTCATTATTCTATTCTCTAAATTCTATTTCTCGAATGATTTTTATTGTTTCTCTTTCAATTTTTCTACTTTTAATACTGAAATAATTGTTTGCTCTTTCTTATACAATATCATAACGCTTATTGATAAGTCATATCTTTTCTCGGGATTTGTCATTCTTCTATCGTAAAGCCATCGCTATTTCTTATGCTCTTGAATTTTTAATTGTTTGTTGGTTCAAGAAGTCTTTTTCCTCTCTTGATGAGATTAATTTTTAGGTTAATTGATTATTTATAGTATACATAAGTATAGTTTTGTTTAATTTAAAATATTCATATTTATAAAAACTTTCAAAAATTCGAGAACGAACTATCACATTACTACAAGTAAGCTTTTTAATATAATACTTTTAAAAAATTGAAAATTCAATTCAATTATTTCATTAATTGAATATTTAAAATAAGCCTAAGCTGAATTAATAATCGTTAAGCCATTTGTTTAGGATGAAACTTTAAACGCTATATTCCTTATCAATCAAATTTTTATAGATATGACGCTTGTATCATGCTTGAAATTTCAACTTAGATATAAAATTCTAATTAATGGATTATCATTTGTTGGTATGAAATAAGAAACTTTTATCTTTCCTTCTAATAGATAAAATTTTAGGATGATAATAGCGATAGATAAATTGAAATAATGATAAAAATAAATCAATGATTTAAAAATACTACCTGAAATTTTAGGTACACTTTTTTTGATTATTTAATTTATGAAGTTTTCAAAGTTTTTCTTTTTTCTTTAATAGTATAATTTTAAATTTGCAATAAACAAATAATTAATCATTGAAGAGAATAGTTGAGTTATTAATACGACAATTAATTAATTAATTAAATTATTAATATGATAATTAATTAATTAATTAGTTATTAATATGATAATTAATTTAATTAATTAATTATCATATTAATAAATTAATATTTATTTAGCAATAATTAAAATTTATTTGCCTTAATTTTGTATAATTTATTCATTCCATTTTTGACGTATCGTTTTTAATATGCTCAAAAATAATCTTTGATTTATTTATTTATTTATTTATTTATTTTTCAATAATTATCTTCTTCATTGCAATTAAAAAATTTGAATTTAATAAATAGCATTAATGTATACGTAATAATAATTCTCACGTATGATAGTTGTTTAAACTTTTTACGTTAAATAAAATATATATCGCAGTAAAAAAACGCGTCACGTCAAATGAAGTACGTACTGTAATAAAAATACGTTTCACGTGAAATGAGGCATTTGTTGTAATAAAAATATTTTTAACGTCAAACGAAGTATATGCTATAATAAAAATTTTATTTAAATTTATTTGAAATTTATTATACGAAATATATTTGATAAAATGTCATCCAGAAGATGAAAGGTGATCAATTTTACACCTAAAATGATAATGGATATCAATTTTTACACTTAAAATGATAATGCCAAATCATTAACATCGTCCAATGCATGATGACACACGTAACGTGAGAACGACGTATATACTTGACATATAATGCCGTTAATCATGCGTTTCACTTGCAGAAACTTCATGAAGACGTGAAGAACAAGTGGATCGGATAGCTAGTTATATGGCATATGTAACGTGAGGATGATATACACACTTGACGTAGAATCCCGTTAATTATGCGTTTCCCTTGCAGAAACTTAATGAATAATAAAAGAAGGTGCAAAGATAGAATCAACAATTCATTTTCCATTTTTCGGTTTCACTCTTTTTTTTCCTTCCCTAATTCAAATTTCATCAATCTTTTCGATTGGTTCAAAGTTTAAAAGGTTGCATTTACCTAAAAGGTGAAGTCACGTAGATATTAATTATAAATTTTAAATTAAAACTTTTCACGCAACAAATGATAATATTTTTATTGCAACCATCAGACAATTTATTTATGAGCATTGATAAAGATGATAAATAACATCATTGCACAAATCATAGAACATTTTAATCATTTCTAATTCCAATTTTTATTTTTCGAATATTTCTAAATTTGTAAAAATAATTATCCGTAAGTAATTAGTTTTACACAATATTATACCTTCTAATTATCGGGAAGAAACTTAGCTATTGCTACGATAATATTGTTCATGGAATATCTTGTTGTTTGGTATCTGTTGAACTTGTTGAATTTGAGGAGCTGATGATTGAGGATATTGGATTCCGGAAAATTGTTGTGATGATTGTTGATGAATAAATTGAGGCAATTCTTGGCTTTGCGTTAGTTCTGGTGATTGTTTTTGTTGTTGTTGTTGTTGTTGTTGTTGCTGTTGCTGTTGTTGCTGTTGTTGTTGTTGTTGATGTTGTTGTTGTTGCTGTTGTTGTTCTGGTTGTTGTTGTTGTTGTTGTTGTTGTTGTTGTTGTTGTTGTTGTTGCTGGATGCAATTGTTGCGACATGCATAATTGCATGATATATTGCATTGTTCAGTTGATCTATTTTGCTGCAAACATTGCTGCATGCAATTATTTTGACATATATGAAGGCAAACGGTTAAATGTTGTGTTTCTGGCGCTTCATTGGTTGCAAGTTTGCCAAATTTCTCTGATTGTTGCTGTACAGATTCAGATGCTATAGGCGGTAATTGAACGGTAAGTGATGAGTAAGTGAGTGCAGGTGATGGAGAGGGATAGTAAGAGCCAGGTAATTTTACCTGCTGATAAATACATTGATTTGGACAAGCTGACATGCAAAGTGAGGCGCAAGGTGTTTGAGTAAGATTTGGCATATTATTATTACTGTTGTATGCTACAGATTGTTGCTGTAGTGAACCTTCAGTTATCAATGGTTGTTGTTGAATAATTGATTCTGATAGTGGTTGATGCTGAGGAACAGATTCTGATAATAATTGATGCTGAGGAACAGATCCTGGTAGTGATTGATGCTGAGGAACAGATTCTGGTAGTGATTGATGCTGAGGGATAAATTCTGATGGCAGTTGACGCTGATGAACAGATTCTGATGGTAATTGATGCTGAGAGAAAGGAATAGTTTCGAAACACTTTGTTGGCCACATTGCCATTGACAAGATGGCATACAAGCTTGTGCACAAATGTTATTATTGACATTTGAAAATTGGCCATTTAATTGTCCAATGGAATTCGAGGATATTGGTAATGTAGCAGATACCTGTGTATTCGGACTTATTTCCGGTACTGAAGCAGCACTATCCATCTGAGTATTCGATTCCCATGTTTGATATTGGATGGGAAAAGATGATGGTATCATTTGTTGTAATTGTTGCTGTTGTTGTTGCGATATTATCTTAGGTGATTGAACAACTGGAATAGGTTGCTCCATTTTACACGTATTTTGACAAGATTGTTGACAACGAGAATATTGATTCTGCATACATCCTTGAAGACAGGTAGGAATACAGTTTGATGATGACGAAGAAGGAAAAGCAACGGATGATAGCTGAGATACTGTTAAATTCCTTCCAGCAGTAGAAGCAATTGCTATCGGTTCTTCATGATAAAATTGTCGTGATTGTTGTTGATGGATAGTTGATTCTGATTCTAGCTTCTGTTCATTATTGCACGGACAAACATGCTTCATTCTTAAACAAATGCAACGTCGAGAACGAGAATGCTTTTTCTCGATAATTCTAAAAGAATAAACATAATGAATTATTATGAAGCCAATAAGAAATAGATGAAGAGAACTTTTCATTATCTTCTTCGATAAATTTCTTCCTACTGTTGCTACTGTTGATATTACTTTTATTGTAGTAAAACATTTATCTAAAGCTTTTATATAGTTATTCTCGCGAAATACCGGTCTCGTTTAAACATTTTTCACTTAGTTAAACAAGTAAAAGAAAAAAAATTAACAGTATCCGGTAATGTTCGACTTCTGTAAATACTGTATCCAGTTATTGGCATTTCAATTAAGTTAATGGACAAAAAAAAATTTTTTTTTTTGTCAATTCGATCATATTTAAACATTTAGTAACAAATAAACAAATAAACAAACAAAAATGTTATAAATTTTTTTTTATTTGAATAAAAATTAAAATTAAATTAAATTTACGAAATATTTTTTTTTTTCATAATTCTCGAATATCGATTTATCAATATTCGTTTTTAGTGATACTTTATCATATCGGAAAGGAGGCGGTGGGGCGTGCGATATTTTATCATATCAGAGAAGGAGGAGAGAGGGAAAGTGTTAATTTTGAAAAATATTTTAATAAAATCGATGTAAATTAATATTTAAGTAATAAATAATATTTAAATAGTAAATTGTTGTTGTATTTTGCCGAAATAATGAAAGTAAATGGTTATTATTTATTTCTGATAAAATTATCATTAATATATGAGAAGTTATCATTCAGTTAAGTTTATTTATTTAAGAAAAACATTTTTTCAAACTTAGAAATTCTAACGCGAATAATAAAAAAATGAAAAGATAAGAAAAAAAATTACTGATTAAATAATTCATAATCAAATAATAATTTCAAAATACAAAATTTGATTTCTACTCTGTCACTAAATGATAACATATTAGCTTAGCTTCGAAGAATATAAATTTCTTGATAATTGATTATTTTTGAATAAATTAATCAAGAGTAATTTCTTTAGCAATTAATTTGCATAATATTTCATTAAAAGTTTAGAAGTTAATTTGATCGAGATTTGATCGAGAATAGTTGCCTGAAATTTAGCGATGAATTTTCATCAATGTTTCGTACAGTTTCAAAATTTAATTCATTTTACATTAAAATAAATTATTTTGATTTTCTTATAAATATGCATAAGTTTTTCGCATTATTTTGTCATACTAAAAAATTATTATCATTTTTATCAAATCTTTGAATTGATAAAAATATGCATAACATATGAAATATTATTTTTGTATAATATTTTATAATCTAAATAATTCATTCTCGTAAACATTTCTCGATCAAAATAATACCAGACTTTCACTGTAAAACTGGTTGATCAATCCAGATTTCTTCTCTTATTTTTTTTTTTTTGTTTATTTTTCTTCTTTTCAAAAAAGAAAAAAAAGTTTGTGTAAAATTATTTGCAAAAGATAAATATGATGTATTCAACTTTTTCAGTTAGTTATTTATTTCTTTATTGTCGAAAAAATTTCTTGAAATTATCCTAAAGCTATTTGCATTTGCTTTTATGAGTCATTAGTTATCGTTATGTATAAATATCGACTATTAAACTTTATCTCATATTTCAGTAAATGAAATTTTCTTGTCATATAATACTAAAATATATTCTCGACATAGTATTACCTGTTTTATGATAGGTATAGGTAACGATATATGTAATGATATATTTACTATTATATAGCTAACAAATATTGTTTACCCATTCTTTCAATTACTATGACTAACTTTTTTTTTTTTTTTTAATTTTAAAAGTTATAACAAAATATTAAAAATATTTTTTTTTTTGTTACTTTTCTTTTATTATGAAATGAAATTATAAAAAAGAAATTATGCAAGAAATAATTGAAATATATGATGAAATGAAATGATATTTAATTTATAAATATAAGCCTATAATTATGAAAGAATTGATTAAAATGTTAGATTTCCCTGAGATTCGTTTTCTTTTTTTTTTTTTTTTTTTTTTTTGATATGAGAATATCAAAAGATATGATGAAATAGTCATTTTAGAAATTATTAAAAGATTAATTTCAAAAATTACTACTTTTATTTTATTTTTAATTTTTATGCTAAAATTTTCAATACAAATTTCAAAAATTAATTAAAATTCTAAACATCGTCACCAGAAATTAATTAAAATTCTAAACTTCGTCATCAGAAGTTAGTTGAAATTCTAAACTTCGTCATCAGAAGTTAATTGAAATTCTAAACCTCGTCATCAGAAGTTAATTGGAAATTTCGTCATCAAAAGTTAATTGAAATTCTAAATTTCGTCATTGTTAATAAACTAAAAGCAATCAATACTAACCATAATCTTTGGAGTTTCAATTGAACTTTTAATATTTAGAGTTTTTCAATGATTACTAAAAATCCATCCAATCATTCATTCAAAGTATTAAATAAGAAAATGATTTCTTATCAGATTTCTTATCACATTATTGATTGAAAAAAAAAAAGAAGAAAAAAATAAAACAAAATAATAACAAAATGCATTTAGGCGCAGAAAAATAAAGCATAAAATTGTACTTTCTAAAAATATACTCTCATTGTTTACTTTTTTTCTTCCTACATTTCCTAACTATCAAAAGCTTAACTTTTATCAGTGGCTGGATTTGATTACGAGAATTTGAAGCAACAGCGATTGTAAACGAACGAGAAACAATTCATTTCGAGAAATGTTAAAATGCAATGCTTTTTTTTTCTTCGAGAATGTCGTTGGCAATATTATTTAATCGAGACAATGGAATTCATTATTATGGTATAATTTTAAATTGAACATGTAACAAATGAGATGTATGAAATATTTTTAATTATATCATAGGATTATGATAGCAATGTAATTTAATCATTTCTTTGCCAATTCATATTCATATTCTTTTTTTTTTTTTATAAATTAATCGATAAGTGATTGATATCATTTGAAAAATATCAACATATGATAATGAATATGATAGGTGTATGAATTTGATATCATTTCAATACTGATAAATAAATAGATAGATAGGTATTTCGATCAAATGAATAAGTACAATTGAACTTTTTTTCTTCAATTTTATTTTCAAATTAATAAAAATTTAGTGGCGCATTTTAGTTAACAAAATTTATATCATTTTTTTCATCATTTTATTTTTGAATTTCAAATTTTATATGTCAAAAATTATTTACAAATGTAATCTAAAAATTATCATCTTTTGACCTTTTGACCTTATTCATTTATCAAATAAGCAAATATGTTGCTGATCGAATATATTTATAATTTTATCAATCAATAATTTTTATTTTTTATTTTCATTTCAATCATTTTCTAATTTGTTTATTTAGAAGGAAAATTATTTTGGAAGAATTTTTATTCAATTTTTTTTCCAACTTTTTATATCCATCCTTTTGATCGTTTTCAAGTTTAAATCAAATATTTGTAATTTTTATCAATGATCAATCAATAGTGAATCAATACTGTACTATAGCCATATTTGGAATTTATCGAGAATAGAATAATGATGTAAATGATTAATTAATTAATTGATTAATGATGAAATAATAATTAATTGATCAATCGATATTTACTCTGTCTATCTAAAAGCATTCATCAATAATGAGCTTAATTAATTTTCCTAAGATTATAACTAATCGAGAAAATGATGGATTTTGAAATTTCGAAAGATGAAAAGAAATGAAAGACAAAAAGAGAACGAGAGAAGGAGAGAAAAAGAGAGAAAAAACACATGTTAGAATTGAAAGGATGAAAAGAAATGTGTTAAGATGAAAAATATGCAAGAGAGATTTATTTATTATTTCAAAGAAATCAATAGAAATAAAAGATGAATTGCAAGAAAGATAAGAAAATATATCTATATACATATATATATATATATGAGAAAAGAGAAAAAGAGAGAAAGAGAGAGTTAAAAAGGAAGCGAGATAGACAGAGAGAGAGAGAGAGAGAGAGATGAAAAATAATTCGATAATTTTATGATTGTATATAGAGATGAAGAGGAATGAAAACTTGGCTAATCATTATTCAGCCTATAAGCTTAACAAAACGATTTTTACTTTTCTTTGCTTAACATTTTTTTTTTTTTTTTGCTTACCAATCAAATTTTCATTCCTTCTCATTCTTTCGGTTTCTTTTTTTTCCCGATATTATTGTCATCTCTATCTCTCAGATGTGACATATTCTGCGGGGATAATATATTCGGATAGATATGTTAGTTAGAAGTAATGGGTCTTCGTCTTCGTCTTCATCGTTTTCGTTTTCTTCAAATATCTTTTAAGTTTCATTTTTTTTTTTTTTTTTAACTAAAAGCACTTTATTGTTTTAGTTACTTTTTATTATCAATTATTTGTATCGTTTTCTTTTTATTTAAATAATTTCATCAAAAGATTCTAATCATTGTTTCATGTTGAGTAAGCATCTCGAGAAATCTCGTAATAATGAATGAAATAGATTAGTATCTCGAGAAATCTCGTAATAATGAATGAAACAGGATGAAAATGAATTATTCAATCAATTTCTTGTGATTTCATCCTTTATTACTGATATTAATTTTTCACTTCAATTTCAATCAATTCAATTAACTTTTATCTGTTCCATTACTTTCTTTATCCTAATATTGAACTACTACATGCCAATCCAATTTCATTTTTAATACATCAGTCTTTTCTCATTGCACGATGATACACATTTTGGGCTGCGTTAATTCGCATATGAAAAAGCCTAATTGCTGCTAGCTTATATGTGTAGGAAGGACTTGGGCTGAACGGTAGTTATCTGTTGAGTGAAAATAAGGCTAGAAAATTAGCTGGATAGCTATTTCTACACTTGGTATGCATAAATTATAGAACAAGACAATTTACATCATCATCATCATCCCATACAATTATCTTTTCCATTTCGTATCATTTCGTTTGTCAGTCATTCTAATATTCGTATTTATATTATGTCTCTTTTCAAGCATCATCTATTCTTCTTAATTATTTTGCTTTAATCGAATTAATCGGTTGATATATGATTAGACTTTAAGGAATTATTTTAGAATTTTCAGAGAATATTTTTTGCCTTTTTTTTTTATAACTCTTTCTATTTTCAAATTATAATAACGTGCTATTTTTGATAGATTCGATTGAATTGTATATTTGCAATGAATAGTTGCACATTCATGTGACATGGTTGCATATACAAAACATATTTCCGGTCGATATCTTTCATATATTTCACATTTCATCTACCAATGTTTTTCACATTGTTTTGTTTGCTTAAAATGTGAAAGCTGTGTAATTCAATGACATCAAATGTTCAGACATCACAAATTATTTATCACTTCGTTCATTCATTTCTGCTATTCGTCAGATAAAATTTTTCAATTTACAATAATTTATTTTGATATTTTGTCAGTTTTTACTCATAAATAAGCATTGGAAAAAATTTTTTTATTATCGCTATTTTTAAATTAATAGCATAAGTTAGCTAATTAAATATTTGTAAACTAATATTCTGTTAAGCTGTTTTATTTTTAACATTTAAATAAAATGTTATTTGTTAATAATAATAATAATAATAATAATATGACATTAATTAGTTTCTTAATATTAATTTACGATTGTTTTCAGATCAATTTATTATTTTAATTAATCGAATATATAATTTTAATATACATTATACATCATTAAATTGCTTCGTTTTGTGCTTTTTTTTCAAATTTTTTCGTTTTCAATTTCTAGAAAGTTCTGTTTCCAGAACAAAGCGATCAAACCGAAGCGTTATATTTTATCGGTTTATTTTTCTCCTAATTTCAGTTCAACCTCAAGACAATTTTGATTTGTATTATATTTGAATACACGTCAGAAGAAACGTAAATTATTGTGTAATGGTAATTGTTATCTACTCACTGCAAAGGGTTTTCAGGTTTGCTTTGCTTTATATGCCTTTTTGTTATTTCATTATTAAGAAACTTCCTATTTATTGTATCGCTTTTCAACTCTAAATTGCTGAATATTAGTAATATTAATAATTAGAAAGTTATGAATAATCCAAATGTTGCATTGTTAAAAGCATTTTATGATTAGAATTACAAGTGTATTTTAGTCCTAGTTGAAGGAATTGCAACTAGCTTGAGCTTGGATAATGGTAGACCGTAAGAAAGTAATCTTATTTTGATTCTCTAACTTACAAAATAATAAATTAGTTATGAAATGAATTCTTAATGTGTTGAAATATAGTCTTTCAAAACTCAGTATAAAAAAAAGATAAATGTTAGGATTGGTGTGAAAAGAAATTGTTCATAAATCATTTTGTTTTAATAATTGCACATTCCTTAATTTTTATTATCTAATTTTCCAAATTTAATCAAATTCATAATTTTAAAAATATATTTTATTCTGAGAAAAATTAAAATCAGGAAATTTTCAATATAATCGTGATAACATATGCATGTGTGTTTTATATTTTATTATATAATCTATTTCATTTTGAGAAAAAGAAAGTGCAGCACTCTCCTAAAGGACAAATATGGATCCTGTTTTGACTATTTTATTCATATTAAACTTAGTACTTATATACTTATATGCAAAGTATTTAATAATTAACTTATTTATGCAATTTCTCCAGGAAATTGTGTGTATATGTGTGTATGTCTTTGTATCTGTGTGTCCGCGTGTGTGTGTGTGTATGTTTGTGTATGTATGTGTGTAGCGGAAATAATTTTAATATCGTAGTACTAAAAAGACGCAAATAAGGAAAAATTTTTTGTTGAATCTTATGATTATATGCCTTCTTCATTTCCTTCTTTCTCTTCAATTATCCATAAGATATAAAAATATTAATTGTTATCGTTAGTAATGACAAAATCTTTAGGAATAATATGATGTGTCGATATTCTTTTTCCGATATTTACATTAGTACATTTATATGACGGGAAAGAATATTTTAAAATAACGTTTTACTGATCACACTATTCTTAAGTATCCTTTTTATTATAACATCTCTACTAATCATCTTATGAGAATCATACTGAATTTTAACATATTTTGAAATGTGCGAGTTTTTTTTTATTGGACGATTGATTGTTTTGATTTATGAGATCAAATTAACAACTGAACCATTAGAGTAAAAACTGTTGCATCGTTTATCATTAAAAAGATTTCAGCTACTTTAAAATTTTAAATTTTTAAATAAATTTTTTTGTTTTTGTGGAAAGCTGAAATAGATCCGTTCCGTGCATGTTATTAAGCAAATCTAATTTCTTCTCATAATGCTGCATAAAATGAGAAATATTGAATTAATAAGTTTCGCTCTTAAATAATAATACAATTATATCATTACAATTACCAAACTTTATTATAAATGATATTTTAAAAAATTTTTTGATATTCCATGGTTTTTTTATAGTTTTATACTTACATATTGCTAAGCTTGAAAAAATGATATAATTGTAATATTATTAAAGCTATGATACTTAATTTGTTCAAACGCTATATGACATGAACATTTTTACCTTTTTTTTTATCATATTTTGCACTGTCATTATGATTTTATCCATAATGCTGAATATTTTTACAATTTGAAATTATCAATGAGTAGAATTTTTTACTCATTTCCAAATTTTCCTTAAATCAATGAACTTTCTCGAAATGTAAAATATGAGGATAAAGATGGCAAAGGAAAATCTATTTGAAAGATAAGAACAATTTTTTCCTAGGAATAGTCATTGATTTATTTTTCATATATGTGTATATATTTAAAGAGATTCAATTTTTATTTTATTGAAACGATGGAAATAATTTTCCTGTGCACTGAATCGCTTTTCCATAAAAGATCATTATTATTTACAGCAAATGTAAAATATTGCTTGTTTTCATATATCCATCATTCATTGATAGAAAATATGACAAAATGAAATTCAATGATATTATGCGAGACAAGCAAAATTTTTTATTGTAAATGTTGCTAATGTTCCGTTAAAATAAAATATAATACGAATGTGAACGAAAAAATATCGACTTAATATCGATATTCTCTTTGTTTTTCCTACAATTTTACTTTGAATTATAACTGATTATTTCTAGAAACTTCTACATAATTCGAATGATAATTCAAATGATACGTTTTGAATTTGTTGGCTCTTGTTAACTATCTAGTTTGAAAACATATATCTTCCATCAATTATTACTAGTCAAATAAAATTTAAATTTAAGAAAAATATGACATAAATAAACAATTAGGAATGATCTGGAATGCTTTACACCGTTTACACAGCAAATTCTTTTTTATTATTAAAAATTTATGTGAGAAAAACGTACACTACTTTTAGTTATTATGAATTCTATAAGCCGTCAAGCAGTATCTTCTTCTTGTTATGAGTAATAGTGAACTTTTCTAATTGCAATGAGAGTACTTCGGGCTCATCAGCTGAAACTAGTTTTTAGATGAATTGGTACTTATATTCTTTTTCTTCTTTATCTTTATATAGTTTATGATTCGTGAATTCGAAAGGTCTGAGTTATTTTTCGATATGTTTTCTCCTACTACAATTAAAACATCAACTTACCTGAGAGAACATATAATATATGATGTTTATTTACAAACTAACTTCATCTGTTGATTAAATTATCGATTTCGTTTAAAAACATTTTGTTAATCTAATCAATTTAATTTGAATGACTACTATTTGGCAAGGTATCATACGTCAGTACAGTAACGATTTTGAAATAAGTAGTCTCATTTTATGTATCATTGATTGATTTTGCACTGTAACAATCTTAATCTAGTTTTATTTTATATAAATTTCTATTAATTTTTACCGCTGTTGAAAATATTATTTACGTCTTTTTTTAATTTTTATTTAAGTCTAGCTTTTTATTGTTTTCTTTTTCAATTTTGAACATATTACAATTTGATTTATTCGAATTTTATTGATAAAAAATGATAACTTGATATTCCGGTGATATTTAAATACTATCTTACTATATTCTGCACAATGCTTCGTTTCTTGAATACGAACAGTAACATCTTTTTTTCTTTTTATAGGCGATAAAACTGAGAAGTACAAAAGGTCATGTGACTAAAGTAAGTTCTAATTGTTTCATTCAATTATCCCATTTTATTTAATATTTGACGTTAATTGTAAAGAAAGCTATTGTATTCTGTCTCGTACAGCTGATTTTGCATCAGTTTATTACTATATTGGAGTCAATCTGTATTGATCCATTTTTGCTTCAATAACTGGATCATTTAATACTAAAAGGTTTTTTTAATTTCAGCCTAAGCGCAGAAGTTGGAGAATATTGTCGAGCACAGCACTACTAAATTGTGTCATTGTGTTTTTATGACGAAGTGAAACATAGAGCTACAGTGAAAGTTTTACTGTTTGTGCAGGTGTAATTATTAAACAGCTGGATTATTGCAAGAGATTATTCCGAATTACAGTTTTTTTCGTTTATTGCTCTCAGGTAAGTCAATTTTCCATTTAAAGAAGAAAAAACAGAGAACTATTGAGTACTCAAATTTTAACTTTGTCTCGACAATAAATTGCCTATAGCGAAATGACAGAGTGTTCGTGATGTGTTAAAATTATATTGACGGAGGGTAGAACTGTTAGACATTCACTGGTACACATCTGATAATATGAGGTATTATTGCCATGCTGTACTTCATGCATGATTCCTGATGTACTTTTTTTTCGAGAAGTTTTGGAATTTCAAACATCTAATCTTCAGCGTAATTTACGCAAATATTAAGTTGTGGTTAATTTCTGCATAAAATTATAAGTGGCATATTGACTTGTCATGTTAGCATTCAAGTAGTAAAAGTTTGCTTGAACTTTCTTATCAAGTGTACACTGATAGTGTTATTTTTGTTTTTGAATAACAGAATACTCAATTCTAACTATTGTAATGAGCTTTCTGTTTACGATGTAGCCGCTAATCAATAAACATCTTCTTTCTTTTTCTTCCCTTTTCTTTTTCCTCTTTTTTCTCTCTCTCTATTCATATACAATTTATTCATTATTTAATTTATAAAATTACAATCTGTAATAGAAAATAAGATGTTTGGAAGAATTTCTATTTCTCCTTTTTCTTGTGCGGCAAATATTTTCCTTTTTCTTAAAGTTCGTTTATTTATTTCTCCATTTCAACATTTTCATTTTTGTATCGAGAAGTGAACAAAACTATTATGATTAATGAATCGATTTGAAGAAAGTTGCAGCTAGCTCATGATCAGTTTGAGACAGACATTTTCATACGGAATTTATTTTAAATGGATAAAAGCCAATCTATCTATCTATCGTTGTTGAAGAAATGCTTATTACACTCCAGGCTTCTCAGCAGACTAACTATTAAATGTCAACTTATTCTGTCGAATAGAAAAGATTTTTATGCTGGACATTTTATGTTCCTCTTTTATTTCTATTTTTTCCATGAATTTAGTATTGTTATATAAATTAAATTCGTCAATTCCTTTCATCAAAATAGTTTTTTTTTGAATATTTATTTGAGAAAATTAAGAATAAGTTGAATTTATGCATATAGAGATAAATAGCTGTATGAAAATGAAATGCTTGAGTAATTAAAACAATTATATTATGGATTTTATAATATATCTTTTTTTTTCTAAAAATTTAAAGAATTTTTAATCATTAATTTTTCGAATAATAATCTTTTGTATTCTTCATCATTAAATACATGTATTGAATTTGTATGATTTATATGAAAAATTTATGTGAAAATATGTATTAGAATGTGATTTTAATGAGTTATTCTTTTGGTCTTTTTATACTGCAATTATGTGGAAAGAGAAATTGCCAAAGTAGATATCATTTCAAGCATTATTGCTGATTTATTTCTTCGTATATTGACTAAATTTTTCCGATCATCTATTTAATCTCTTCTCTATTAACTAAATATACTAAAGTCGTTTAATAGTTGAGAGTAATATTTTGCTAAAAATGATTTTTCTTCTTTTTAGCTATCTTAAAATTATAATTGTTTTTGGTCTATTAATTTTGTTTGTCAGTATTAAGCGTGTTGTTGACATTATCAGGTCAGGTCATATTACGAAATCTTATTGAATAATTACGAATTTGACAATTCTTTGTCATTTCTTTTTTTTTTATTGTTGTTGTTATTATTTAGGTTATTATTCAAAAGATTATGCCTAAGAGTAAAGTTTATATGAAAAATATGCGATGCAATTAGTAAAAGTATGAGCATATCGAATAAGATAATTGATGTAACAATGAAGAAATTATTAACAAAAAATTTTAAATGAAAGCAAGAATTGAATTTATAAGATAATTATGTGACGCAATCAAATAATTAGGCTTTTCACGTTCTATCATTAAAACATATTCTATATTTTGTATAATTTAACTTATGATTATTTTTCAAGATATTATTGACAACAGCAGCTGTTTGTTCATGCATATTGCTAATATCCATCATTAAAATTGACTATTAGGCATGATAAATAATCGTCTTCAATTCGTAGTAAGTTTTTACATACGGTCAATCATCAATTTAATTATTTATTTGTATTTGATCTTTATTTATATTTTAGTATAATAAATAACTGAATTATGTGTAACTTTCCATTTTCTGTAGTAGTGGATAAAGGTTGTAGTTCATTTTGTGGAACATTATCAATGTTTTTGTATCTTTATATGAAATATTATGCATTATCGATCAGAGATGTTCATCGATTTATTCATTAACTCTTATTTCCTACGACCATTTGAATCAGTTTTGATGAAAATGGATATGGTTTGTTTCATTAGTTGTCTAATTTATTCTCATATTCGATTACTTTAAAACGATCCTATTTCTTATTCTTTGCACTAAATTTGTTAAAATTTGCTTCGTATCTATAACAAAGGTCATATTTGCAGCAATTTAATAGAGCAGTTTTTGACATTTTGAAGTGAATGAATTTATGGTACTTAAATATCAAATAACATCTTTTGTACTAAATAGGTCTATTTAATGTGAACAGCAATCTTTGAGAATTAACTCTACTTATTTAAAATTAATCAGTTATTGCGTTCACAGATTTTTGAAATATTCGTAAAATTAAAATGAATTTTTATGCAATGGAAATATTTCATCATTCAGAGAAGAATGTCTTTATGAAAGCATATATAAAAGTAAATAGAAATTATTCAAATATAAAAGAAAGCATTTATGAAAAAAAAAACTTTTATATCGCTAATTGCAATTCTCTGTAGTAAATTTTTGCAATTATTTATTGACTTGGCTTATAGAGATATCGTTTTGGGATGTTTTTCTTGTTGATTATTCACCATTAAACAATAGATTCATTTAAAATATTCCATTGCATATGCAGCTTAATGAAATGAGGTTTGAAATCAAGTTGAATATGGTTGAATTAAATCAATTTTTAACTGAAGAATAATTAGCATAATGTGAAATTGATTACGATTATTAATTATTTATTTTAAATGCCAAATTAAGTTACGGAAAAAACTAAATTCATATTTGTTACTTCATTCCAAGTAACTGAATAATCGACATTAGAAAGTATAATCTCAAAGGTCATACCTGATTGTTGTCAAGGTCAATATTTAAATATCCGTTCTTCCTATTCCTCTGTTCCTCTGCATCCTTTCCTCATCTTAACATTTTTTCTCATCTTCCTTCATCATTTTTTTCTTTTTCATTCGTATCATAAGAACGGTATTGCTGTATCATTACACTGATGGAGGAGGAATGGCTTGTCGCATGTTGTTTCGGATATTTAATTTCTTTTCTTTTAACTGATGATGATGCTGCTGCTGTTTCTGTTGCTTATATTTATATTTTTGCCCCTTGACCCGTTGTTAATATCATAAATTAAATATATGGCAGGAACAATGCTGTACTTGTGATTAAAAAAATCGGTTTGGTGAACTCAGACAATTTGCCATTTCCAAATTTTTCCATAATTGAAAAGGAAGGTATGGAGAAAGAGAAAGTGTGAGCTGCTTCTATTTCATTCCCATACTTAACATGTCAGCAATTTTGTATTATATTCATTATTCTCAATTTGTGAATCTATGAATTGACCTTTTGTTTGCTAGTAGCCTAAGATGTTTGATTTATGATATTATTGGGATTACTTTTGATAATATAATATTTCAAAATAGATTCTTTTAATGAGAATTTTATGCTTTAAGAAATGAAAGTCAAAATCTAAAATATATATATATTCCTTATATATATAAAAAAATATATATATATAAAAAAAAAAAAAGATTATGTTCTACCATAGAATCTTCAAACTAACAGACATGTAAATTAGCATAGCTGAAATATATATAATATTCGAATATAACAACTTTTTGGAATTAAAAATTTATAAAACACAAAAATTAAATAATGCAGTCTTATTAAAATGCATTTTTTCTTTACATGATTTGTTTATACTTCTGAGCATATCATTTTCTGGGGAGAAGTTGGACATTAACAATTTGGAATAATAAATGTTTCATTATTGTATAGATTTATTTTCAGGTATTTTTACTAGTGGAGTCATTTATTCAATAAAGCGTGGCTACGAAAATACGGTATTTTATTGTTATTAAGAAAAATAAAATCAAATAAATCTGAGATTTATCGGAATCTTTTAGAAATTGTAAAAGGAAGAAGAAAATCACCATTTCCAAAATTTTGAGCAAAAATCGTCTATGATTTAATTCTTATTATTTCAATTTTGCTTTTCGATTCACCCTTATATATAAATTATATGTTGGAATTACATATCCTGTCATATTTCTTATTATTATCATTTTTGTCTCTTCTCACTATCATTATTCATTATCATTTATAGTTCATTACAATGTCTCTTTTATAGTTTGAAAGGGAAAAAGCAACGCTTTTTGTGATAGCAACTTCTGCTCATTGTGAGTTATGATATCAGGAAAAAAATGCAGTCGTCAACTGCAAAACAATCAGCTGCGACATATTTTAAGCCAGCACCTAGCGAAATTCAATATGGCAGGATGAGGTTTTTAATCACTGACCGACCATCTGATTTAACAATCAATACTTATATTGAAGTTATTCTTTTTTCAAGTATTTTAAACATAAGATTTCTATTCATTTGGCAAGTTAAATTAATATTGATCTATTTAACGTCACATTATAAGGCATGTTTGTTGTTGAATATCTGCGATAAGTTTGGAAAAGATATTTTTCAACTGGAAGGCATCGAGAGTTTAATTTACATGAAAATATTATAATTATTATTGTTAGAAATTAATTTTATTTAATTTGCAAATGCAGAATTGCAATAAATGTTTTATCATGTAACTAATTCTGAATGGAAAGATGTTGAATAGTGAAAGATGTTTGATTCTTTTATTAATATTTCTTGTTATTTTTATGCGTAAAATCTGAAAAGTGAATTAACAGCTGAAAGTTTTAAAAGATTTGAAGTATCTCTTCTAACTATATTTTCAAAATTTTAGGAACTTGAAAAGCATAATGCTCGAGCAGTAGTTAGGGTATGTGAACCGACGTACGCAACGACACCACTGATTGTAAATGGTATTGATGTACTCGACTGGGAATTTGATGATGGTAGCGCACCACCTCCTGAGGTTGTTTTTATTTAGGAAGAAAACGAGATTAATTTGATCATGTATATTTATTTGATTGACGTGAATCTATGAAGCTGATTCTGTTAGTAATATTCAAATGCAACTTATGGTAAACTTGTAATAAATATTTTTGTAAGAAATTTATACATATTAGGTACAGATTCAGATTCTTCATAGCCCCACTAAATTAATCGGAAAATCACAGTGAACTTATTAGATAGAGATGTCCGTTTTTTCAGTTGATCACCAAATGGTTATCTTTAGCAAAAGAAAGTTTTAAACTTTATCCAGATCAGTGCATTGCTGTACACTGTGTAGCAGGATTAGGTCGAGCTCCAGTTCTTGTAGCTATCGCTCTTATGGAAGCTGGTATGAAATACGAGGATGCTGTTGATCTCATCAGGCGGTATGCTGCTCCTGTATAGTCATTGCTTGATAAATGTGAAATGAAGGGACTTTAAGTTAAGTGGAATACATCAGAAATTGCTATTTAGTGGTAAGAACCGGTTCATCAAAGATTTGATAATAAAAAATGTTGGTTCTTTACCGTAACTTTTTAAATCATAGTATGTATTAGTAATGTGATGAATCGGTATAAATTAAAAGCTTACATTTGTTACTCAAAATTGTTAAAAATTTTCCAGACTAATGAAGTTTCAGCTAAGAGGAAAAAAATAATAAAATTTGCCATATTTTAGTCATAAGTGGTGCTGCTGCAATCGGTGTGATGGAAATTCTATTTCAGACATCGACGAGGCGCTCTTAACCAAAAACAATTGAATTTCCTTCAAAAATATAAATCAACGGGACAGCTACGAAAATTGCGGTATAATGTAGAGGGAAAACCAGCGAGATGTTCACTAATGTAGATTATCATCCGTGTGATATATCTTATTCTAATACATCATTTCACCTCATTTCTGTATTTCGAAATTCTAGTCTTCGGATGAAATATGCTTTTAAATTAAAACTCTGACTGTCCGATTATTCAGTGCAACCATCTCTTGATGACGGAAGAACGATGATCGATCATCTGAAAAAATTGTCATTTCAAGTCGTCTCATCTAAACATTCATCTTTTAATTCTATTTGTAGACAAATCATCTAAAAATTGAAGAAATTGAGAAAATTAAATATTCCACTCCATATGTGAGAAAGTACCATTGACTAGTAATGCTATTCTTCTCTATTGACAACTCTAAAAGCGAAGCTTTTTCAAAATAAAAGCAATATGCCATTACTTTTTCCCCGTAAATTAGTTGCTTTTCTTTTGGTGAATTCACTGCAATCCGACTGCATTACTAAAGAAATTAAGAGCAATATTTTATGCGTGAATCTTTCAGGACCCTATTTACTTTCATTTGTAAAATTCTTAAATGCCTTGGTCTCCTGAAAAGTCAAGAAATTCTTTTCGTTTCTGATTCCGATTCGTTCTTATGAACATGTTTGTGTTTATCATTGTCATAATGGTGCAAAATACATTTCTTCAAACATCTGTTGCATTTACATAGAAATGTGTCGTCTGCACATGACATTGGTAGGAATTTTTTAAACACCATTGTAAGACTGTCAAAAACAGCGAATAATGTAGCACCATAAATACCCGTATAGAAATAAAATTAAGACCAAATTAGGCTTTTTCTTTCTTTGTTTCTATGGCCGTACCATCTAGGTTCTCATCGTTATTCATTATTTCATCATTTTCTTCGTCTGCAATTTAGGAATCACAACTTTCTAATTAATGAATTAAAAGAAAATAAAAAAGATGAGACCCGAAGAATATTTGAAAAAATGGCGAGAAATAAAATGATATTTTCTGATGAACTAAGAACATACCTTTCAGAAATCTACAAAAGTTTGCCAATATTATATTGAAGGCATGCAAATGATTGCGTCGATCCGCTAGCTGAAAATCGCCTGATGTGAGGAATCAATGAAGTGTGGTATGATTAGCATATTTCTCTATGAAAGATTATGATTAAATATAAGGTAATAGATTAATACGCGAGCTTCTAAAGGCATTTAATTAACGAGTACTACAAAATCAACAAGAGATAACGGTAAACAAACCTTCGCTTCTAAATTTCGTTGCTTTTCATGAAGTTCTTCAAGTTCCTTTTGATAATTTCTAATTTCCTACAATTTTAATCAATATTAAGTGGACAATAGCACAATATCTAAAGCTTTCAGTAATTGTAGTAGGCAACTGTTTAGAATGAAAGCCCTATCATTCCATCGCTCAATAAATTCCAGTATTGAAATAGGGATTGAAAATTTTACAAATGTAACAAATTTCAAAAACCTATTAAATTTGAAATTCACTTTTCAACATACTATTGCGCAGAACCGTCTCATATACATGAAAATTCTTGGGTTTAAAATCACTCAATTTCTAAGTTGACATATTTGTTTACTTTCCATTTGAAAAAAAAACGAAAAATCAATTCTTTGCTTGGAGGAGACATAAAAAAACCTAATAGTTTCTGATCTAGATGGCACTTTTTCAATCATTTTGGCTAATAATTCATATTCTTCTTTATTTTTCCGCATCCCTTTCGCAACAGATAATTCTTTTTTGCAGCCGACATCTTTTCATTCGCCTTTACAATTTCTTGTTCTGTAATAATTCAAAAATCCTGAATCGAGTAGCAAATGTAATCATTGATTTTCTTTTGACGCTAAAGAGTACGGAGAATGTTGCTGTATACTACTGGTTGGAGGTTGCTGAGATTGAATTTGCATAAAAATAAACCAGAGGATGTTTTCGAAACAGCTAACTGCACTATCTCAAATCTTCAAGTATAGAGGAAAGCATAAATTCAAGCAATACACTTCAATTGCAAGGATTAGAAAGTATCCGAAAATTGCCTATTCGTTCAGTTTCAAGAAACATAAAAAGAAATCCGACAATCTTTTATGGAGAAACATTAAGCATGTAATCCTATATGTAGTAGAAAATGTTTAAACGGAAACATTGTTTAAACAGATAACAATTAGGCATTTCATTTCTGATTGATATCATAAAATCAGTTGATTTCGAAAAATAAAATAAACTTGCCTATATGATTAGTAAGCATGGCGTACTCTTCTATCTGCCGTTCATTCATTGCAGAAATCAGTACCTGTTTTTTCATAGCAGTTTCTGCCGCATCTATCATTTTCATAATACGTGGTAACAAACTAAACAGAATTATACAATTAAGATTTTTTCAAAAGAATTCACTCCAAAAAAAGTACTTTTAATGATTCTTTTGAGACATCTCTGAAACATTCACAACAACTTCCAAAATTCTCCAAAACTACGTATGAGAGATTTTAGAACCAATAAATAAATTACATACTTTTGTGATGGTTCCGGCCCTTTAATAGCCTTTAATAGTAATGTAAGAATGGTCACGAATCGACGGTCATCACCACCACCATCTCCATCCGCCACCAATTTCCGGATAATGCACTCCTCATTCATTTTACTGAAGTTACTAGTGACTCATACAAGTTGAGAGAAAAAGAGAAAAATGAAGTTCAAGACTTCAAATGCAATTTCATTAAAATACATTACTGAAATACTTTCGCTAAAAACAACGTGTACCATAAATTTCTCGGTAATATGCTTCCAAACGATGGAAGTGATTAAATGCAATCATTAGATCTTCCAGAATTGATTTTTTCCTTCCGACTCACAAAAAAATGACTATTTCAAAGACATTTAAAAAGAAGTTATGTGAAAGTAAAAGGAAATCGAATGACACGCAATATCCCTACTAACTCAGATAACTGAGACCAAGTTTTCAATGAAGCAAAATAGTTCTACAAGTAAAATCTGCAGAAAACTTGTGTAGTAACATGAATCATTGCTGTTAACAATTTATTGATACTATTACAAAAAAACAATCAATCAATTATAAAATTAGTCCATTTTAAGCATTCGATTCATTAGATTCTTTCTTTTGATGATGATGCCGCTTGTTATGCTTCTTGGCAAACCGGAGATTCCGCAAAAACTTCTGATCGACTCCTTTCATAGACATAAAACGATGTTTCTTCGGCTTCTTAATACCATTTCTGTGATCTTTTCTATCTGAAATAATTAGCGTTATACTTCAGAATATCCACAGTTAGGTTACAAAATCTAATACGTCACACATTACAGTGTTATAATAACGACGACTAAATGACATTTCTACATGCTGAAAAAATTCCGAGATGGTAAGAAAAGAATTTCCAATTCAAAATACAAAGTGCTAACAATTTAATTAACGTATAATAACTTATGAATAGAAATACAACCCGTCCTGTTCAAAACGAAGGATTTCTTGGCGGTATTTTTAGTATCACGTATATAGCACCATTTCCGAACTAATGATATGCAAAGCTATCCCACTATATTAATTAATTAAACGAATTCACTGAAGTAAATGAAAATATTTATCGCTACACAAACATTAAGTGATATTATCGAATACTTTTCGAACAAGAATGATACATTTTATATTTCATCTCAGATTCAAAATCTTTTCAGAAAGCAGAAAGTTTTAATTGGATAAATAATTGATGTTCGTAATATAAATATAATATAAAGGATGGCTATAATTCAAATGGATAAAATTGAAAACATACTCTGATTATGATTTGTATGATTTTTTGACTTTGCCATATCTGTTATTGGCTACCTAATTGATTATATCCTGAAAACAATTAGGTCAACAATAAATCATATAAAAGAGCAAAAAGTGTTTCTACACTTTCTAGATTCATATTCTATCATATGCTGCTTTAAAAACTTAAATTTCGCATGCGTATTACCACATATTTTAAGAATCCATAGATAAGCCTAAATAACGCTGCTACACAAAGATTCCCGAAAAATAAACATATTAACAGATTTCAATAATGACTCAGAAGACTAATAAACCTACCAATACGCCGGTACTACCCATCACGAAAACCCTCCGTTACAACAATCTTAACCCTTCCTACATGAAAAACTTGATAAAGCAACGTCTTGCTGCGCTACAATGATACGAATCCATCGGATCAGAGTGAAAAAATTTGCGTTGTAAACAGGAGCAATTATAAATAAAACATTTTCTTGCAATTATAGGTAGGACATTTATGCACAATTTGGAAGTATTTTTATATTAAAAGGATCTTTAATTTATTGGTATAATATTGTTGCAATAATAAATAATAAAACTTTTTTCCAACAAATTTATTATTGTATATTACATTTGAAATTTAATTTCAATTTCGATGGTTATTATATGACGATAAATAAGTGATAATTGTTCGTATCACTTTTGACGAAAGAGATTTATAATATTTGATGATTAAACTTTTTTACTATTGGTCATTATCAGCCAATATATGATGATAGTGCTTTGTTATCTTATCTAAAATCTTTCGAAATATTGATATAACCATGTTAATATATCATATCTATAACGAGTGATCATTTACTATAATAGTTTTTGCAAAAATCAGAAATGAAAATGGAAAGTTGTGTTTTGAAAGAAATGATATTTTGTATTTCTATTTAAATTTCAGATCATTATTTCATGATTTACATAATAGGCGATATAATATCACTGCAAACAAATCATGGCTAATCTTATAAAAATTTAGATAAAGCTTAACTGTTAAGTGATAAGAAAAAGAGGAAAATTTCTTCTAGCAGCCTGGCAATAGATATTTATTTTCGTATATATTAGTATAAAATATAGAATAAATGATTCATAGATTAGTAAGATGATAATTCAACCTTTGGTTATTTGTAGCAATGTGAAAGATCAGATAATAAATCAATAAGAAATATCGATAGAAATCTTGATTGTATAAGTAAGCATGAATTTAATCAGAATTATTAATTTTCTAGAATAATCTTACAAAAAGTTTGCAATATCATGAGATGAATGATTATCATTTCAATTAGTTTTATATTTTCTTAAAATTTAGCTTATCATAATATCTTAAATTTAGCATTTTGCAATTCTTCTCATTCTTGGCTTTTTTGAAATAAAATCTATTCTGAAAAAAGATCATCATATCAAATCATAGAATCATTTTTAAAAGATTATCACGCCAATTCATGTGATAATTTTTAAAATATAATAAATTGGTTGAGCAATGATTTGATTTGCTATCAATCAATTATTTTATCTATTCATTAATTTTTCGCTGCTTCAACTAATTATTTTATAAATATCATTATCGTCTAAAACTTTATCAGCAGTATTTACTGATAGAATTTCTTTTCTTATTTACTTAAATAAATTTTATTTTATTTTTGATTAGATAATTCGAGAATGATATTAAGCTATTTATGAAATAATATGAATGTTATAATTTTTTTCCATCAAACTATTATCATAATCTATTTTGATTCATACTTTTGATAATTTAGTGCCATAATTTAATTCTAATTTAAATGATTATTCAAATGATGATATCAAAATAACAAAAAGTTTATTAAAATTTGCTTTGATTATTGCGCATTTTCCGTTTATACTATCAATTGATAATGCCCCTATCACAAAATTGAATCGAAGAGAATCGAATTTTCAAATTGTTTGTATATTTTCTATAGTGAATTCGTAGAATTACTTGCACATTCATCGATAATAAATAAGCATGAAATGCAAATTTATGATAAGTTGAAATTTGATAATGCTCAATTATTGTTTACTTTGCTTATTTACTGTTTAATGATACATCGATATCATATTTATAACATTGTTATGAGATTACTATATTCAATTATTATTTCCTATTCATCTATTAAACTAATCTAATCTTTCTACACGCAAATACTTACGTATTTTTACGTCAAACATTTCAGCAGTGATAAAAACAAAAAATATTTGACCATCTTAATTATCAAAAAGTTACGATGATTTAATTTTAAAAATTAGAACTCTTTTTTTCTGTATCTATAGTAATACTGATATTATCATTATCAAGAGAACTATCTCTTATCATAGTTGCATCTTTTCTTCCTGAGGAAATTCCCCATTTCTTCCAACTTAATTAAGTCAATTTAATTGAATTTAATGAAATGGGAAAAAGTTTTTAATTAAAATTTATTTTTAACACAATTTTATTCCTCATTTTACTGCATATACCAAAAAGGATGAAATTTTTTATAAATGATAAGCATATTTTTTTAGAAATTCGAAATGATAGTAAATAAAGCATATGAAAAATAATGGAGAAAATGATAAGGCAGCTTTAAAACAATATTAGGCAATTTAATTGATAAGAAAAATACTGAACAAATCAACGCGTATCATATCAGCAAATCATATAAGTTTCAAATAAAAAATTTCATAATCAAAAATTATAATCAATTCTTATCAATTTAAATTTAAAATTAATTCGTTGCCAATAATATATGAAATTGAAAATGAATGAGAAACTTTTAACGATTGCTTTTATATTATTTTGTAAATAAGAAGTTTAGCACATTTATTAAAAAAAAATAAATAAATATTAGCAAAATGAATAAACATAAATAACAAAAGAAGGAAGAGTAAATTAGATCAAATAAATTGTGATAACAAATTATAGCTAATAACAACAATGATAGTTTCAACTTTAAGAAAACTTTATCAAAAAAAAGGATTTCAGCAAAAATTTATCACTTTATCATATAGCAATGATATTGTGTGAATTTCTTTTTAATTTTAGAAATATAAAGAAAAAAAACAATCAATATGCTATCGTTTTTGAACATTTTGAATAGAAGTAAGTGTTCTAAAAACAACAAATATCATTTTTCTTTTATTGATCAAATTTGTTATCAGTGCAAAATGACCTGATAATAATAATGATATTATCATTTGCATATATATAGTTGAAAATTTTTGAGGAAAATAAAAATTATATCTTTTGTAAATTAAATAAGTATTGGAAATGAATAGTAACAGTTAGAAATTATATAAAATTGATAAAAATCTGAACACAACACTGCCAGATTGAATGAGGTGTTAATAAATAATATACATTATCATTCAGGTATAATGCAGTGATAAGAAAAAGGTAGAAAATATTTTTATCTATACATATATTATGAGTTAAAAAATACATACAAATCTTGTAAAATTTTTTTAGGAAAGAATTTTTCGTTTAGCAATATAACAATAATTAATGATAGACAATGTAAAAATTCAACACTTAATGATAAGAGAAAGAGAAGAAAAAAGATGATAATTCTGTAATGCTAACAACATAGAGCATCAGAATTTCGAAGTGTTAAAAGAAGAAGAAATATCTAAAAATTAATCTTTCTCGAAATGAGTTATACATCAGCGATTAGATTGATGATATTGATCAGATTGTGCTCTTATTTTTAGCTAACAGTAACTGTTGCTGCTACTGTTGTTGTTGTTGTTGTTGTTGCTGCTTGTTGTTGTTGTTGTTGTTGTTGTCTTTTTGCTCTTTTTTCGCACGAGGCTTACATGTCACTTTTTTGTTGGCGACGATGATGTTTGCGAATTCTGAAACATTCATAATTAATGATGTTTGCGAAATTTGAAATATTCGTAATTTAAATAGTAAATTTATCCTGTAATAGAAAATTTTAGCCATTTTATGATAAAATTAACAGTTCTGCATGCGAATATTTGATTTTTTATTTAATAACTTAAATTTAATACTAAATAAATTGAAATGTTTAATCAAATTTAAATTCAAATAAATCAATACAATACAAAAATATTTTTCATTTTTTTAATTTAATTTTACAAAAGCAAATAAAATATTTTGATGTAAATAATCCACAAATTATTTGATCTGATTGCAAAATTCAATATAATCAAAAAGATTGATAGCTTAGCAATAGATAAAACAAATTAATAAAACTGATCTGAGATCAAAAGATCAGCCGGTAAATTTATTTACATGAGATTAAGAATATCATCCGATAAATTTATATAAATTTAGGAATGCTATCAGATAAATCTAAGCAATGTCATAATATCATCGTTTACATCTAATGATTCAAATAATAAATGATATACTGATAAGCGTAAGCTGTTGCAATAAGAATTTTGAAGAATTTTTTCACAATAAATAGCCAAATTTCCATAATATATAAAAGTCAAGTTTTAACTATTAAGCATAAAATGTTAAAGAAATGATAAGCTAATACCTTTGTTTCTTCTAATCTTTCAAATACTTCAGCCTTCTGATCATTTATTATGATACTTTCACCACTGCGCCTGCTACTATGACCGCTTTCTGTTGAATGATCTCTGTGTTTTTCGAATTTGACCTGCTTAAACTTCGTCGTACACGTTCAACAAGTTTTGTTTCTAAAAAAAAATTATAATTTGTGATATATTTTTAATTATATTAGTACTATTAGCATTATTAATGTATTATTTGAAAATTTTATATTATATAATAACTTTTTGTATGAAAAAAATTTTTTAAATTTAAAATATATTTTTAAATATTATTAATTAATTTAATTATATATTTTAAGCTTTAAAATAATAGATAAATGTGATTTTTTTATCGAGCAATTCCTAAATTAATACAACTTATTTTTAATTTAATACGCATACATTTTTTTTTTTTTTTTTTATGAAAAGTTAAAATATTTTTGAATAGAAAAACAAAAAAAAAAAAGGAAAGGAAAAATAATCGTACTCATAATTTTGAATGGATTTCGACTTCCACGAGATATATTACCGAATGGTGATTGACTACCCATTAATTCTTCAATATGACTAAGTGATGTATTTCGGCCAAGTACTGTTACTGCTACCGGTGATGATGCTAAAGGTGTTAATGCCTAAAATTATGAAATATTATCAATGAAATTTAATTTACTTAAATTTAAATTTGGAAGAAAAAAAAAAGAAAAAAAGAAAGAAAGAATAGTATTATACATTTTTGTAGCATTTCCAATTCCTTTGCCTATTTCAGTAGTTTCAACGGAACGTGATTTACGTATACCAAACAATGATCGTTTTGAGTTTGGAAGAGTTTTTGTTGCATTTGCTTCCATTGTTTCAAATGCTTTTGCCATTAATCGTACCGATGGTTGACTACCACGTGCTAATTCAACTCGACGAATATCATACAAAATATTTGTTCCTGTAATTAATTAATTAATTATACTGAAATAATCAAATAAGAAAGAGCCTTTAAGCATGAGCTAAGCTTAATGCATTCATTTCATTTTTAATTCTCAAAAACAATCTTCAAATAATAAAGCCGTGAAATTTTGCTATCTTAAATATTTCAGCGTAGATGAAAAATTCGTAAACGAGAAATTACACGTAACGAACACGTAAAAAAACAAAAAATTATCAGAAAAATTTCAAAACGATTAATTTCATAAAAAATTAATCGACAGATTAATTTTAATCTCAATGATATATAACTTTCATCTTACCAGTACTATTTGTTCGCAAATGCAATTGTCCACTTGATGAATCTTCACCATCATCTTGCTCATATGATGAAAAACCATTATCAACTTGACGATCATCACCTGATGCAGAATGTGAAATAATCTTAGGAATGTAATGAAGTCTACCATCTTTATCGTATTCTACTGCCATCTCCTTATCTAAAGACAAAATAATTTTTACGATAAGTTCTATAAAGAAATCGCAATCAAACTTTCAATGAGTATGAATGTCTTGCTTGCTTGAATGAAGCATATCGTAAAATTCGAAATTAAAAATTTTTGATTATACACTGATAAGAATAATTAAAAATATTCAAAAAAATGAATTTTATTTTAAAAAATAATTTAAAATAAAGGTTGAGTAAAATTACTAAGGATTAAAGTAGGTGGTGGATCCGGGAATGATGAAATTTTCTTAATTGGTAGTTGTGTTCCATTCGTCATTGCTTCTAAATGTCGAATTTCTACGGCGGAATTACTTTCGCTTAAATTTCTTACTGTTGCTGTTAGCCTAAAATTCATTTAGATTCTGAAAAAAATTCATGCAAATTAATTTTGAGCTTATAGTTAAATCAATGAAATTTAGTAATACAAAGAGTATAGAAGTTACAGTAACCAAGTATTACGGTAGTCCAACTAATTTTTTTTTATTATTATTTAGGCAGATAAATTGCGCTTTAGTTGCTGTATTATAAAACTTTAACAATAAATATATTATATGCATATATGTAAAAGGCTGCTAGCATTTTTTTCAGATTCATTGGTAAAATGACATGCATAAGCTGCGCATAAAATACGATACTTATATGATGATGTCGGAAGAGTACTGTAGGAATAAAATCGAGCTGGAGTCGACGATTGCGAAATTGCATCAGATGGTGCTTGCGATACAGTATCGGATTCAACTTCAACCGGTCCGACATGTTCATTAAGTTTATTCTGTTTCTTTCTATTGCTAAAAATTAGACAAAATATTTTGAAGGCTATTTGGAAAAATATTCTAATATCTCGATTAGAAGCCAATTTGTACAAACTAAGCTCAAGATTTATTCATTGGTAAAACGTTAAACTTTGCGAACATTTTAATTCGCTGTTTAAAAAAACAATCATTATACTTCATTATTTCGTTCTTTCTATAAAGATAATGCTACAATAAGCCGTGGCTTATAATGGGTACGGTAGCAATCACAATACAGTAGTAAAGGAAACAAAAAAAGAACCCAATCGTAATTGGTTTGCATTCATTTTCTTTCATTTGCATAAGTTGAGAAACAAAAGCCTTCAAATTATCAAGTGAATCCGTTCCAATCTTTGATGATTTATTTAGCGATTCGATTAATGCTTGTAGCTAAATATTAATTTTTATAATTCAATTGAACATTATCATTTACTGTAAGAAATTAATGCTTTTATCAGTAAATTATCTTTTATATAATTTATGCATTCTGCAATCATTTGGATGAGAATATTAGAGATTATTTGCTATTTTTTCAAATGATTTTGTTAAGAAATGCTTTCTGATGTGAAAAAAAAAGAACTAATGGATTATATTTATTGAAATATAATTACTTAAGTAGATCATTACAACTAAATAAAGTTGATAAAGTTGGACACAAATATTTTCACTTCAAAATTTCCTTTCCCATATATAGAAAATATATTAGTAAAGGTGTGAAATATTTTATTAGTCAGAATAATATAGCAAGATAAAATAATCAATTCCTTACCTGCTCAATGATTAGTGATAATTTATACTTTCTTGTCAATCGATGAACTTCATTTAGATTTAGTACTTCTTGTAACCGTTCAAGCTCATTTTCTAAAAATTCTTTTGCACCTAATTGCATATCTCGAGCTTCCATTAAATTTCGTTGACTTATTTCCAATACTTTGATTTGTTCACGAAGCTGAAATTCTCTTTCTTTTATTTTTATTTTTAACACTGTCAGAAGAATTGTGTTAAATTACAATAAAAATATGCATATTTTATAATATAAGAATCTCACTTACATTTTTAATAGTTCGATCGGATTCTTGTTGCTTGACGAGATTATCATTTAGAAGTTCTTTCATTTTTGTATTCAATCTTTCTACTTCTTTCGAATAAAAGTTTGATATTCCGCATACTTCTTCTGAACCATCTCAGCAGTTTTTAAAGCACTTTCTGTTATCTGAAGTAACGGTATCTGAAGTTTCACTCTTTCCCAATAAAATTAATTGAAACTAAACCAAAAAAAAAACTTAGGCAGTATATCTATTTAAGTAATAGAGTTATGTTATATGAATAAGAATGAAAAAGCCAAAAATCATCAAAAATTTCTTCTATTTAACGACCTGAAATTAAATTTCATTTCTAAATTGTTGCGCATATTAGGTCATCTATCAATGTGAAAGATTCTTAAAATTCGTAATTTCGCAGTTCCGATATGAATGTGCTTCAATTGATGGACAAACATTGAATTAGAATTGATAAGATTCCGCACTTGATTAATATTACTTTTATTAGCGAATAATTTCGACTTATTGACATAGGGCTCAAAAAACTAGGCTAATTAAATTTAAATATTAACCTTAGCATTTTTTATATTATTGATAGTTTTACTATCACTACTATTATCAGTTAAAGTTTCGATCTTTTTAGTGTTAAGATGAGATTTTTCAACATTCCATAAGGCACGATCAGCTTCATGAGCTTCTTTTGCAAGTTTTAAATCAATATTCAATTTTGTCACTTCTTCTTTCAAATTTGTAATTTGTTTCGTCTGAAAAGAATTACATTTTATAGTATCTTATCCAAAAAATATGATATGATATGATATGATATGATATAGTAATGAATGAAGAATCAATAAAGATTAAAAAAAAAATTTGACGAGATAAAATTAAACTTAAAATATATACCATATCGGTGCTTTTCTCTTCTAATTCTTTATATCGTTTTACGTCACTTTCGCCACGTCGTTGTTCTTCCGATATTTTACTTTCAAACGTATGCAATGCTTCACGATGATAATCACGTTCACGTCGAGCTTGCACCAACTAAAAATATATTTCGTAACTTTTTTTTTTACCTGTAATATTTAATTAAAAAAATATCAATAAGCTTATATGATAATTATAATTATATACCTGTGAATGTAATGATTTATTCGTATCTTCCATAATTCGCATTCGACTTGTAAATTTTTGCTGTAATGCGTCAAGTTCTACATTGCGAATCTGCAACATGTATATTCTATAATAGTATTTGAAGAATAGATAATATCTTTTTATCAGTAAGCAATTATCAGATTAGTAAATTATATGAGTATAGCGTATGTAAATGTTTTCTCGTTAGAACTTATAAATGTATTATTTGAATTTGATAATACGATATCAATGATACCTTTTCTTCTTGTCTTGCCTTATGCAATAAATCATTCTTATCTTTTGTCCATTTTTGTTGCAAAGTTGCAAGTTCCATGCGTAAATCTTCATTATCTCGTTTTGCTTCTGAGATTTGATTCGTCAATTCTTTGTTCTAAACAATACACATTGATTTATAAGAATTCCAAATTTCGAGATTCTTGAAATTATATAGCCGTAAGAAGAAGTAGATAAAACAAGTATCATAGAAAGAAACTTTTCAGGATAAGAAATATATTAATTTTTGATAAGGCTAGATAAGAGAAAAATGTACGCTATGAGACAAGGTATGTAAAGTTTTAAAATTTATCAAATAAAAAGTTAATCAAATGATAATAATAAATCAATAATGAATTAAAAAAAATTACAACCTTTTTCTGCAAAGTTGCTATTTGATCTTTTAAATCGATCAAATCATCATTTTTACTATTTACTATTATTGGTGTTGTAGTTGCCACTGTTGATGTTGTTGAATGATGTATAATTGGAATGGATGATGAATTCAGGTCAGGAACAATCTTTTACCTATTATAGTATACAAATGAATGAACGTGGAAATTTTAAGGAAAGTTTTAAAGATGAAAATATTAAGGTTTATTTTTTCTTCTCATCAATCAATCTATTAGATAAACATTCGGTAATTCAATTAAAACGACTGATAATTTAGGTTGTTTCTTCCCAACACGTGACAGAAATGGTATCGAGCGTAAAAGTTCTGATAAAATTCTAAAAAAAAAAAGTTAGAATACCTTCGATGATATCATTTTTGATGTTATCCTTATTAAGTTGTTGCTTCAAAGATGCTAATTCATTTTCAAGCCTATCATGCTTTTCTTGCCAAGCATTTTCCTTTTTCACATAACTATTACGTAATTTTTCTGAAAAATTTTAATATTATCAATATTTGATATTTTCTATGATGATAAATGATAATTGTAGCATGATATAACTATTAAATTATAAAATAGTATATATCAAAATAGTTTCTAACCAAGATTATTTAATGTTTCCTCAGATTTCTTTTTCAAAATTGTTACTTCTGATTTCGATTTTGCTCTTTCTTCAGCTAATTTTTCCTTTTCCAAATTGAACATCGATTCTAATTTTTTATATTTGATTTCAAATTCTTTAGCAGATCTACGATCCGCTTCAATATCCTTCAAAATATGATAATAAAATATGGGTGAGATAATTGTTAATATTATATTATCAATTATTCATATAGAATTAAAAGAATGGATTCTTTTTCTTAATTAGAATAAATTTAAGGATGAAATAATATGAATGCAATCATTTACCTGAATTTCTCGTTTTATAACAATTAATTCTTTTTTAATTTATCGCATTTTTCATCACGTTCTTGTACCATACGAATTTTCTCGGCTAATGCTACAGCTCGAGATTCCAATAAATGCTCTTGCTCGATCACATTTTTTGTGCATCATTTAATTTTGTATGTAAAATACGAACCTTTAAAAAGAAATGAATTACATGAAGCTTAATGAATTCATTGAATTATTGTAATTTCAAATTTTGGTTTCATTTTTTTAATAAATTTAATTATATTATTATCTACGTGCTTCTGAATCTCACCTCATTTTCGTAACTTTGTCGTTGCTTCTCAATTTCAGCAGTCCATCGATCTTCCGTTTGTAACACCTGATTAGTAAGCTCCTGAAATAATGATAATATTAATAATAATAATAATAATACCTAAACAAAATAAGAAATATTAATAAAAATGAAAAAGGTCATATTACCTCATACGAAATATTAACAAAAATGCAAAAGGTCATATTTACCTTGTTTTTTTCTTGTAGAAAATAATTTCATCTTTCTGCGATGCGATAAACGATTCATTTTCTTTACATTTCTTGCATATTTCTGAATTTACGTTTGTTACGTTTTTCGCTGGCGAACCGCGAGCAACACTTGCTATATTTACCTGAAAAAATATCTTAAATTAATTTTTACAACAAAAGTTAACATCAATAAATCAATATAAACAAGCTATCTATTTTTTTATCAGAACTTTATCATCTATTATAACTTTATCATTTTAAGAAACGATGAAGAAAACGAAAATACGCAGATATTGAATTAAACTATTATAAATAATAGAATATATAATTTAAAATAATTAATTATTCAATAACTAATTTGATTATAAATTTGATTAAAAATTAATAATACTGATAACAATAATCAATATGAATTTCAATATCACATCATTTTTTCTAATCATTTATAACATTTCGCAAGAATTATATATAATATTTATTGATCATTTAACGAAAAAAATTAAATTAAAAATTATTTAAGATTAAATACGAAATCAAAATAAAAATTTCGTAATGATTAAATAAATTCATTGTAATTAAATTTGATAATTAAATTATCAATAAAATAAAACCTTATGTGCTTCAAGTAACTGATGAACATTCTTTAGTTCGGACATTACACTTGCTAATTCAGTAATAATTGTTGCGCTACTATCCTTTGATAATGACCGCCTCCGTTCATCCTGCGGGTGAAAAAAAACTGATAATGTTAATGTTATCAGGAATTGATATGATAGATGATAAATTATCATAACATATTCTTCTGATATTTACATTCGTTCATTTCCAATTAAAATTTTTTTTTTTAAATAATAGCTATTGATTAACTAATATTATTAGTGTTATTTAATAAATAAAATAATAGTAGTAGAACAAGGATTAATTGAAAAAAATTATCGACTAAGATATTGAATATCTTCTGGGTAAGTGTATAATATTTCAGTTATAGTAAGGAATCTGAATATCTTAGAATTTCACAATCATCTAAAAGAGATCTTCAGTGACGATCCGGAATCCTGATCACAAAAGCAGGAACGATTAGAATGGGAAGCCAGAATGATAAAAATTTTCACTATCATATATTAAAGATTTTTTACATGGAAATACGACTTTTCAATTAAAGTGAAGAATTTGGATTCTCGAGAATTTAATGATTATCTAAAGACATCGCCTGTAATCTGAAATTACAGGAACTGAACGACAAATTAGAATATTAAGATTCACAGTATCATTATCAGTGTTTCTTCTAAGAGTAAATGATCCTTCTAATCGATGTTGTTTGAATTTAATAAAAATTAAAGATTGATACCTTTTGAGCACTATCGATCTTCTCGATTTGTTTACAAATTCGATTTGTTTGTGCTTCAACAGATGCAAGTACTTCACAGCATTGTTCAATCTATAAATAGTAATTTTTTCTTAAAATAATTATTATTTATTTAATTAAAAATTTTTTTGATTTTATATTGAAAAGGTCAAAAGGTCAATAATACATATATATATATGTATATAATTTTAACCTCATCTGTGGTAGCACTATCAATTTGTGAACAATTGATTGCATTTGTAGCTTTCTGTTCACTTAATTGTCGTTCTAATTCTTCACATTTATTCTTCAATGAATCCTTAAAAGTTATAAAATTGAATAAATAAATCGTATTTAATTCATTGAAAGATTGAAAAGATTATTATTTAATAAAATATTATTTAATACTTCGTCTTACCGTACTACTGTGTCTTACCATATTTAATATTGTTTTACCGTATTTGTTTAGGAATGTTACTTCAAGAATCTTTACAGTATTTATTTAGAAATATTCACTTAAAGAAAAACAGTATTCATTTATATGCTAAATATTATTTTGAATAAAAAGTTAAGAAGAATGTCGAGAATTCAAATTTCAATTTCTGAGACTTATTCTTAGAGAGATAAATGATAATGAAGAATGTTTCAAAATATGATATAAATTATCGAAATGAATGAAGATTCTGATAAAATTATGATAAAAGAAAAAGTTCGAGGGATTTCTTTTTACCATCGAGAATTCAACTAAATAAATGAATGATAAAATATTTACTTCATAATACTTTGCTTACCATATATGCGGTTTCACTGCCTCCTTCTTTAACGATTCTTCGATGAAGATTTGAGCAACGATCATTTACCAGTAGAAGTTGATTGTTCAATAATTCAACCTTTAATATAATTATAAATTACCTGTATTAAAGAATAAAATTTTTAATTAATTTAGAAGAAAAAGAAATTTCGTTCTCGTCGAAGAGAGAAAACGAAATTACTTAGAAATTACTTCAAAATCTTTTCCTAATGCAAAGGGATTCACAATTAAATTCTATAGGAAAATCAGGCGTAGGTGAACGATTTAGAATTAAATCCTATAAGAAAATTAAGGTATAGATAAGGGATTCAGAATTAAATTTTATAAGAAAATTTCGATATAGATGTGGATGAGGCATAGATGAGGGATTCAGGATTAAATATATCAAAAAGATTTCGGCACAGATAAATTAAATAACTTATGATTTAAATGAGATGCTATCAATGAATATTTGGTTTTTTGAATGTTATATGATTTTTCTTTATGCCTATAATTACAACAGATCTTATAGCATCAGAATCCATGCTAGATTCGATTGTAGTATAAGTGATGCTAAAAGATAAAAAGAAACCTTTGTAGCCATGGAGATTAACTTTTGATTATCGGATTGAAGCATCATTCGTTTCAACTCCATTAATTCATTCTCGATAATTTTCTTATGTTCTTTTTCTATACGTAATTCAGCTTGCGCTAAAATAATACTATTGAGCAGCTTCATAGAAGTTACATTTAAAAGTTGCATTGATGAATGTATCAAATAGACTGATAATATTTGCAAAACTTCTGAAGTTTAATCACAGATTCTGAATCTTAATTGCAACAATAAATGTGTTTAATTATTATAAAAGATGAAAGAAATAAAACAAAAAAAGAAACAAACATTTTTCAGATGGTCGTTGAATTAAGTTCGTTTTGTTGTTTTAATTGCAATGATAAGTCTAAATTTTTACGTTCCAATTCACTGATCGTTCCCATTAATTTACTAATATCACGCTGCATTTCCGGTGGTACTTCAAATTGTTTAGCCTTTAAAATAAATAAGTCAAATATATTTGTTAGTTCTATGAAATTTATATTTTATAATTTTTAAATCTAACAATTCATATTCGTTATCACTTATAATTAATCAATTATCAAATAAATAAATATTTGCTTCGCTGAAATAAACAATTGCTAATTTTTTTATAAATGATTATTTGAATATTCTATCTAAATCTATTAATGATCGCTTTCTTCTTCCTTTTTTAAAGTTTGATTAAATTATTGATAAGTTTAAAGAAAGAAACACTTACTTGTCGATTATTAATTTCACCATTTTCTGAAACTTTCTTTGAATCCAATTCCATTTCCATCAATCTACAAATATAAAATTAGGATCATTTCCATAAGAAAAAAAAAGGAAAGCAATTAAATAAAAAACGAGAAAGATAAAATGTTTAAAATTAATTAAGAAAATAAGATTGGAAATAAGTTGTAAGAAAAGGTTGAAAAAAGTTGTAAGAAAAGTTGGAGAAAAGTTGAAAAAGAATTGATAATTTGAAAGTAATTACTTAAATTAATATTTATGAGATGCTTGCAAAAGTTTAAAATTAATAATATTTTATGCAAATATTAGTTAATAATCTAAAAATAAAAAGCAAAAATAAATTGGTGTTGAAGTATTAGTTGATAATAGTGATAGCGTGATAATATGTGAATTGATTAATTATTCGTATCTTTTCTTTTATTGAAATTTCAAACAGTCATGCAATAAGTAGCAAATTTAAAAAGTTTTTTTTTTTTTTTTGAAAAAATTAATTACTTTTTGAAAGATGAATATTTTTCTTTTCCAATCGTTCCACTTTTGTTGATAAATGTTCCATTTCATGCTCCGCTAATTCTAATTGAATTTGTGCATGACCTTCACTGAAATTGGATTTATCCAGGTGTACTGCTTTTAATTAATTTTCTTTTTTGTTTAATCATGCTATATATTTCACACGCAAATGATATGAAAATTAGAAATTATGCAATGATTAAAAATGATAAACAATATATCAGTTATGCCTTTAAGTTTTCAAAAAATTAAATTAATTTTTCCCTTTAAATTAATCAAAAATTTTTCAATGCTTTAAATATTAATTAAATTTATTATAAATGATAAAATGATAAGAAATGATAAGCAAAATTTTGAAATGCTTTTAGATTTTTTAAAAAAATTAAATGTCAATCATTTTATATTTTTAAACAGTTTTTTTTTAATAATGATTTTATTGTAAGTAATTATATCATAATTTAACTTTATCATTTTATCAGACATTGTTGTTGTTCACTTCAATATCATATTCTCTTGAATAATATATATACATATATTATCATTTGTAACATATCACTTATCATTAAGCATCATTTATATGACATTATATCATATCACTTAGTATTAAAAATGATGAATTTTACTAGAAAATCAAGATTTTGAACATATGAATATAAATTCAAAGAGTCGAACATTTTATCAATCAAAATGATATATGTTATCAGTTGATGTAATACAAGTAAGTTATAAGAATAAACAAATTAACAAATGAAAATGTGATGCTTTATACTACTGAAATATGCTCGTGATAAGTTATATGATACAAATGATAATATTTTATTGGTCAATTAAGAGAATAGAAATGTTGAAATGATAGCGTAAAACACGAATAATCAATAATAAAATCATAAGTATTAAATAATTCAAAAAATTTCATATCATTTATATCCTTTTAAAAACATGCATTATCGTTATCAGTGTATCATGTGCAAATTGTGCGATAATAATTTAATTTAATTATATTTTTATCTGATATAAATTTATATTTTTATTGAATTATTTTCCTATTATATTGTTGTTATCAGATGACTGAAGATTATCATTATTCTATGTTAATATAATCATTGATCAAATTAATGATTATATGAATAATATCGATGATTATCATTCAAATTAAAAAAAAATAAAATTTTACCTAAAAGAGCGTGTCATCGGTGGTCGTTTTACTGTCTTTAATCGTGTTAATTTTCTTAACAATTCTTCATTCTCATTTTCAACATCCTAAATTTTCATAGTTTAAAGTTTGAAATTTAAATTAATTACTAATTGTTGCGAACCTGTAATCGAAGTTGCGTCCGACGCAAATCTTCTTCTGCAAATTTCAACTGATCACGTAAATCTGCTTCACGTTCCAAAATATCTTGCATTTCTTTGCTATTATCAGAATTTGTTAAATTGATCGATAAATCTGTGCTTGTTTTTTTCTGCAAGAAAATAAGAGATTCTAAAATTTCTTTCTTGTCTGCTTTTAATTTTTCTGAATTATTTTCTTTTGAATCTTCTGAATCATTTCTGACGAAATATTGAAATTATTCAGAAATTGATATTTATTCATTAAATAGAAGATTTAAAAATATTAGTAAATAACAAATACTGCTTGTAATTCTGCCCGATTTCGAGCTTCTCGCCATTTATTTTGTGTTTGTAACTCTCGAATCTTATCTTTCATGTAAAAACATCATCCTAAAAAGATTCAAAAACTTTTTTCTTGAAACCGGAAAACAGACAGATGTAAGTTTCTGGAATATTTTTTTAGAAGTCATATATAAGAAAATATGATGAATTAAAAATAAATAACTTGAATATATTGATTGATTTCTACTAAATTATTAATATACCTCTAATTTATATCGTTTCTCTTCTGCAGTTTCAAGCTCATTATGTAATCGAACGGAAACTTCTTTGGCGATTCTTAGCTCTGATTCTAACTCTCTTATACGTATCATATCTAAATGTTTCCCAGCTGTTTGTAATCCACTAGTTGCAGATGAAGCTTCTAAGAGATCCTATAAAAATCGATCAGAAGTATTAAAATACTGTATAACAAAAGTTTTCAATTTTATCAATTGCTTATGCTAACTTAAAAAAGATATTCGAAATCTAAATTTTGAGAATTCTTCAACCTTTTTCTTATTTTATTAAGACTTTTCTGTTTGTTCCTATGTTTCTATTTTATCATCGCTCAAATAAATGAATTCGGGATTCGAGAATTAACTAATGGAATTATAAAAATGCATTTAAAAATAAGAAATTATTATAATAATGCTTTAATGATAATAATATGATAGAGCAGTGATATGGCATAGTTGACTTACTTTTACTTTAGCTTCAAGATGCTGTTTCTCGACTTCGAGTTCTTCACGCATACGTTCCGATTTGCGAAATTTGAATTGCAAGATTCTACAATTTTTGGCATTTTGCTCTAATTCACGTTGCAGTTCACGGAATTCTTCAATTTCTTCCTCACGGTACTGATCCTACAGAAATATTTCAAGTTTAATTTCCAATTGATCGATATTGGTTAAATTCACTTCCGTTGTAGCAAATTAATAATAAAATCACAATCTTTCAGATTCACTTTTAATCAACCATCGTTGATAAAACGTAAATTAAATGATTCAAATTAATGATTATACTAACTTGCATTTCTTCAATTTCTTGTTGTAAATCTTTAATATCAGCTTTTAGCGATTCATTCTCCTCCATCAATTCATCACATAATGATTCTGAAGCTTTCAGTTTCTCTGCCAATTTTGCGTTCATTTCGTTACGACTATCGTTCAAACCTTCACCTTCCTATTTGAAATGGCTTTATTGAATTCATTTTTCTTTTTCTTTCTTGAAAATGCAAATAAAGAAATTGAATTCTGAATTTTTAAAATTTAAAGATGATGCATCCGTTCTAAGATATTCAAATTTAAGAGCACTTCAATTCTATGAATACTTCTTACAACTTAATAGCTTGAATTTGGAATGATTAATGAGTATTTATGAAAATTAAAGAAGGATATTTTAATTAATACCTGTAGTTCTCGAAGTTCGCATTTTAGAACGGTGTTTTCATCACGATAATCTTGAATGCAACTTTCTGCTTCAGCTAATCGCTCCTCCAACATTTCAATTAACGATTCGTCACCTGAGTTTTGGCGTTTCTCTCTTCAAAAAAACCCCTGCACAGCTGTATTAGAGAATAAAGTTTTCATTTTATCATCCACTTTGCAAGCTTGAAATTTTGTCTCTCTAATTTTCTCGATTTAAAAACTGATACCGAGATTGATTTCTAATACAAATTTTTGAAAGAATGAAAAGATATCTTTAATATGATTGATTATGATCAATTATAATTCAAAATTTTAAACCTTCTTAAAGTCCATTTTTGCCTTTCTTCTTTCAACTTAGTTACTTCTTCCGTTAAATGTGCTATTTCAGCTTTCATCATTGTTGCATCAAAATTCTGTATAATATAAATATATAATATAAATAAATAATATATTTAATAGAAATATCAATTTAATTTTATATTTAAAATCATTTAAATATTTTTTTCAATAACTTTTTCAATTCATTTTTATGTATTATCTTACATTTAATACTTTTTACTAATAGTAATTCAATTCAAATTAATAGATTTATTTTCAAGTAATTCAATTATTGCAATTTGTTTTAAGATAGCTATTTTATTTTATTCATAAAATTTAATACCGAAATAGCTCAGAGTAATAATTATGCAATATTTTCCTAATTAATACACTCCTTATAATTTTGCTATCTCTTATCTCTATCTTGATCTTAAATATCAGTATTGATTAAAAATTAAGAAATTTTCATTTCTTATTAAATTATACCAGATGTGTTTAAATATCAGTTCCATTTAAGCATATTTATCAATATTTCTTAATTAATTGATGATAGCTAATTAATTCTTACCAATATTTTAATTTTGAATATTTTTGATTAATGATAATCAATAAGAGATGTAAGATAATTTTATCACTGATATTAATTTTATAAAAAAAAATTTAGAAAATTGTTATGCTCTTTTTTTTTTTGAAATTAATCAAAAATTTCTTCAATATCTTTTCAATTTTTTATCTTACTTAAAATAACACTAACAAGATCATTTTCAACAGGTGTAACTGCTCGTTCATCATCCTGTATACTTTCTGAAATTGCTGTAATCATACTTTTTGTATCCGATATACTTTCAGCAGATTTTCCACTTGACATATCCTTTGAAATGGCTGATTTATATGAAGTATACGATGTTGTATCTTCTTCAATACCTATAAAATAAAAAATTTAATTGTAAAAAAAAAAAATCAAAAGATGCACTTTTATTTATACGCTGAAATATATATTTAATATAAGATATGAATGTGTAAAGCTAAACTATATTAGTTAAATAATAATGATAATATCTAGTTGATGAGAAGAGTCAAAGATTCGATTGAAATATGAGCAGATGCTCAAATTTCAATCTGAAAAGATAAATCATCAAGAAGTCATCTTAATTCGCATATATTTTCTTGATATTTATATCTTCATTTTCATATATGACATAAGAAGATTTCGTTCATTCTATTAATTCAAACTTTTGTCATTCGATCCATCCATCAAAAATGGAAAAGAAAAGCAGAAATACCGTATTTTTAAAAGTACAATAATCTGAATATATTTTTTATTTCATATGTAACAAAAATTCCCTTCATCCTACCAATCAATATTAAACTTTTATCACTTGATCCATCCATCCAAAATGAAAAAGAAAAGGCAGACAAACAAGGCAGAAATACCGTATTTTTAAAATACAGTAATCCGAACGTATTTCCTAGTTCATACGTAAAATAAAGGAATTTTTTCATCCTACCAATTAATATCAAACCTTCATCATATGATCAATGCAAAATGGAAGAGAAAAACGGACAAGACGAAATTATCACACTTTTTAAAGTATAGTAATTCTGTTAATTGTTACTGTATTTTTATTAGATTCAAATGGGTACAGTAATACTGTTTACCTTCGCTGACATGCTCTGGTGCACCGTTATCTTGTGTAGTTGACGTCTTGTCTCGCCAAGAGCGTCGTTTTTCTCGACTCCGCTCCTTTGTCGCTGGAAACCAAAAATTTCTAATTGAAAGTTTTCGGAATAATTAGAACTTATAAAAATGATAAAATCAATCATATTTGTTATTTTAATATTTCTTCTTTCTTTTTATTTGTAGAAGCGCAAAAGATAAAAAAAAGCTCTTTATCATATCAGTAAACTGATTGAAAGGAAAAAGGCAAAAGTGATATAATTAGTAGTATAGCTTGATTATATCATCATAATACATGATATGATATTGCAAGCGATAGTGATAAATTTAAAGTAAACAAATATTTTAGAAAAGAAATATGCTATAAAAGTAATGATTTGAAAGAATAGACAGAAAGAAAGACACAGAGAGAGAGAAAGAGTGAGAGAGAGAGAGAGAAGAAATATGGAAAGAATTTAAACGAAAACAAAATGACTATTCTTGGATTAAACAAAAATTATTTTTAGTTACTAGCTTAGCATATAGGATCAAAAATTGCAAAATTAACAATGGCTTATTTTAGTTTCGTTGCCATCGATAATTTCATTTATTTTGTTTGTCACATTTTTCCGGATTGATACTAATTTTTTATCGTAGTCATATCTTTTGATGAAAATGATCAAAGAATATATTTGTTTTAGATTATGCAAATATGTTTACTAACTTATTCATTTCTCGATTTTTTCTTTTCTTTTTTTTCTCGATCATATCTCTTCTAAGAAATCAAGAAAAGACGAAAAAAAAAAACAAACAAACAAACAATTTGTATAAAATGATATATTCTATAAAGTAAGATATAGGACAAAAATAATATCTAAGAAATCAAGAAAAGACGAAAAAAAAACAAACAAACAAACAATTTGTATAAAATGATATATTCTATAAAGTAAGATATAGAACAAAAATAATAATTTAAAAACTAAAATGCTAAACAAAAATAATTTATTGTTTGTACAAAAAAAAAAAAAAGAAAAGAAAAAGATTTGACAATAAAAAGTATTAATCAAAAATTAAAATTTATATTAATAATTTCAAATTTAAAAAAGAAAAAAATTATCAAATATATATATATATATGTATATGTCGTATGGATAGAATAAGAGCGATTAATTATTTTCCATTCCTTTCTTCATATTTTATGCAAAATTTTATAAAATCTTTTTTTTTTTCAAAAAAAAAAAGATTGCAAAAATTTTGAATTATTATGACGTTGATGTCAAATATAAGTGTATATATCAAATCACTCATTATGATTCGTTTTAATTAGAATTTGCACATTTTTAATGAGCAAAATTAATCATTTCGAGAGTGAAATCTCGATTATTTCTGTGTGACAAATTGAAATTATAGATAAGAATATTATTTCATAGTTGAATTATTGAAACAGTCAATAAGTTTTAATTTTTTTTTTTTTTTTGGAAAACAATCATATATATCCTATTTTTATTGTAACATACCTTAAATTTTGTGCAAATTAGATTTGTAAAAGAACAAAATTAATCATTTCGAGAATAGAATCTCGACTGCTTCTGTACCGTCCCATGTACTAGATAATTATGATTGCATCATTCCAGCAATCAATAAGTTTTTTTTTTTGGATAACTATCATATATATTCTACTTCTATTACAATATGCTATGCAAATTCGACATTTCGAGAATCGAATTCTCGATTGTTGAAAGAAAAAAATAATCGAAGATTTGAAATATCATTGGATATTATGACTCCGTTGAGGAAATTTAGTTTTCCAAGTATATCATCAATGAATCCTTGCAATCTTAATGTTTATAAAATGCTATAAAATTCGAAATAGTAATAAAAACAGATAGGAAAATATTATAGATGAAAGAGAGAAAAAGAACGAAAACAAAGAGATTAAGATAAATTTGAATTTTAATTATTATTCATTTGAGATATTATTTTAAATAATCTAGTATCCAATTACATATCACAATATAGAAGAAGTTATTAATTTTCATTCTATCTTCTTGCATATTGAAATATGATCCATCAATCGTTTAAAATTTTATTCTAATTGATTCAAACAAAATTGTGCTTTTTAAAATTTCATATTTATATTCAAATTTAAAATTCAATAATTGAATATTCATTTTTCATTGTGCTAAAAATTTCTTTACTTATGCAAATTAAAATTTCAAAATTCTTATTTAGAATATTAATTTGGAACTTATCGAACTTAATAAATAATAAAATTTCATTTTATTATTCAAAAAGAAGGAAGAAAGAGATGAAAAGGAATGAATGATTATAAATTAAATATCTTAGCTTAATTATCAAAAAATTGATGTGTAGTGATAAGGAAATAATAATAGTATATAATGTAAATTTAAAGCAATAGAAGAGGAATTTTTTTCATAATATTATCGTTATTTTCATTATTCATAATATTTCATTTTCAATTACTCCACTATTCAATTATCCCATTATTCAATTATTCCATTAGCCAATTATTTACTAAATTTAAAATTTCAAAAGTATTAATATAAGTGATATGTACAGCTCATTAAGCAAGCGTCAATGTGTATTTGTTTATTTGATAAATTTTAGTGAAAAATTTATCAAACAATTAATAATGCATTCATAATTTATACTTCGCCATGCAATAGTATAATAATGATAATGATTAGATAATAATAATCATGATACTAGATAATATAATAATAGCAATAATAATAATAATAATAGTAATGATTATCAAAGTTCTCAGTTATGAATCTTTTGAAGGATTAAAACAAATTTTTCTTTTTATTCTTTTCCGGAAAAAAGATGAGGAATAACTTTTCATAACTTTATTATATTAAAGTAAAATTAAAAATTAATTTGTAACTTAAATAAAAATTTTTAAAAAATAAATATATATATATATACATATTACATTTCAAATTCTAATATCAGAATTAAATATTCGTTCAAAATTTAAAGTTTAAAATTTAATTTTTTAAATAGACAGTACTTATCAATCTTTAACAATATTTATCAATTCGTTTATTCTTGCGTATCTTTGATTCAAAAATAATTTGTAAAACTAAAAGGCAAAAATTTTAAACATTTTAATAATTTATTATGTAGCATTATCAGTAGATGATAGATTGATTAAGAATGTAACTAAATTATCATTCTTGTTATTGTGTGATATTAATGCTTGAATAAGCATTAATAATTCATGATCAATGATTTGTTATCAAAAAAATCAAATGAATGATGAAAGAGTTTATAAGACTAACCGTTTGAAGTAGCAGGTGATTCTAGTTGTTGTTGTTGTTGTTGTTGTTGACTATTTTTGATTGAACTATTATCAAAATTATTACTGTTGATAGCGATCCTTTCAGTATTATTTTTAAATCATGCTTTGAACGTAAGTTAAAACAATTCTTACAGCGTTCTCGTAAATAACTTTGAGGTTCAAAGCTTGAACAGGACGCTTTCGATGACATATAACTGCAATATTATATTGATTGTAAAGATGGATTCATGCTGTTGAAAAAAATTTTCGACATTCACATATCATATATATTTTTATAATTCATAGTATTATCACATATTAATAACAATTCAATAAAAAAAAAAAGAATCTAAGAATTTATTTAAGAAAGAATCTCGAAATCTTTATTGAAAGAATATTGATAATCTAAGAGAAAGTTTACGAATCTTGACAAAGAATCTAGGAATTAAAGAATCTCTCCTTTCTTTTTTTTTTTTATCAATTAATGCATTAATTTTATATTAAAAGATATTAATAAAAATACGATTAAAAAAAAATTTTATTTAAAATTTAGAATTTTTGAAATTCTATCATTTCAAAATTTTTAGCAAAATTAAAAATTTCAAATTAATTTTTTATTTTTCAAATGATAGAAAAATAAAGATATAGCTATTATGTATATTTTCATAACAAACTAATATTTTGTTCGATAGATTTTTTGAAATAATTTTGATTATAACTTTTAAAATTAATCATTAAATAATTTGTGATAAGAAAGTAGTGTGATATTCCCAAGCAATATCAGTTTTGAAATAATATCGAAGTTCAACGAAGTTTATTTTCTCTGAAAGATCACAATCCGTAAATGACAGTTGTATTGAGGCAAATGAAGTAGTATATGAAATTATAAAACTTAATGAGGCAACAAATCTTTCTATACTTGGAATATGCTACGGTCAGCATATATATATTTTAATTAATTATATAAAATGATAGTAACATTCGTCGTTTACAAATAATAATTATAATTATTCTTCAATTTAAATTAGTATAATAATTGAAATATATGAAAAAAAAGAAATAAAATTATTCGATTATTCGATTATTCGGTAAAAATTTGATTACTCAATTTGATTTTTAAAATTTCATTACGACTTCTTTCGAAATGAATTTTTAGCAAATAAATTAATTATTGTTATTGTCAAAACTATATAAAATCATTTAATAAATAATCTTATTTATATAAATATATTTTTTTAATATTTAAAATCTCAATTGATAATAAATATCAGTTTGAATTGATAAACTAAAATCTCAATTGATAATAAATATCAGTTATCGCAAATTATCCCGTTGCATGTATTATATAAATAATATGAATTACGTAAGCATTAATCTAGCTCATTGATGATAACATATTAAAGATTAATAAACTTATGGTAACTAATTGATTAGTATGAAAAAAAATATCGATAAAATATTACGCTTAATGATGAAAAAGCATATATTATACGAAGTAGCATGAATTACGTAAGCATCATCTGATAAATAGCTATACTAATTAGTGTTGATGATAACAGATAATAATAGATATATAAATGATTAATAAAACTTATGATAACTAATAGATTAGTTAAAAGAGAGCAAAAAAAGAGAAATATTATGCTACGAATAGAAGAAGGAGAGGAAAAGAAATTTGAAGGAATAAATAAATATTTCATTGAATGCTCAATTTAACACAAACATATATATATATATATATGCATCAAAAGTATTTCTTTTTTCTTTCTTTATTTATACCTTTGTTTATTCAATATTCAATGAATGAAAAATTGAGTATATGAAAAGTGTAATTATCGAAATACCTAAATATAAGTATTTCAGTATTATTATTATTATAAATATTTAAGTATTATTATTATTATTATTAAATGTTTTTCATTTTTATTATTAAAAATTTAATGAATTTTTATGATTAATCAATGTTTGATATATTAGTAATTAATTATAAAATTTATTTTTTTAAAAATAGCTATGAGGAAAGAGAGGAAATTGAAGACGAAGAAGAAGAAGAAGAAGAAGAAGAAGAAGAAGCTGAAAGGGATGAGTGATATAAGAACTAATGCAATTAAATTAGAATCAGTGATAGGCAAAAAGAAAATTAGTAAAAGAAGTATTTGAAATGGAATAGAATACCAAAAGGAAGTTAATAAAAAGTATTTAAATAGCATAGAATATTAAAAGAAAATTAATAAAAGAAGTATTTGAGATGGAATAGAATATTAAAAGGAAATTAATAAAAGAAGTGTTTGAAATGGAATAGAATATTAAAAGGAAATTAGTGAAAGGAATATTTAAATAGTACAGAATATTAAAAGAAAATTAATGAAAGCAATATTTGAAATAGAATAGAATAGAATAATTGATCGTAGATGAATTGAAATTTTAAAAAATTTATGCAATATTTATGATAGTATAGTTTATGCATATTTAAAAATTCTATTATTCTTTTTGTCGTAAATTTCACACTAATTGAAAAGAGAGAAGAAGTAAATATGGACTAAATTATAGTATTACTATTCTGCGATAATTGTCGAAGATAAACTGATCAAGAGGTAAGAAAAGTGTCCGAGCTTTTTATCTTTCACTCTCGCAATCTCGACTTATCTCAAGTACATCGCACATATAACAGATGTAGACACGTTCACATCTTTCTAAATGCTTCATCGAACGTTCAACCCATCATCGAGAATATAGCTGTGATCAGTGTGGGTGAATGAATATGTCGTTTGTAGATTTTTGCAAAAATAAAAATTTCATACTTTCAACGGACGAAAAGATAATTTAAAAAAGTCGTAACTTAAAAAAAAAAAATTGAAATTTAAAAGCACAGAAAGCAAAAATATTGCACACTTTACAATGATGTAATGTTATTTCAATGAAGAAATTTGAAGGGCTTAAAAATGGCCTAGTCATTAGAGCCTAGTATTTGAATGTAATTTAATTTTTCTTTTTTAGACATGAAACATTGACATGAACAAAATATTGCATAGTAATAAAAAGCAGAAAAGAATGACAACGGAAAAAAAAAAAAAACTGAAATAGATTAAATTATTGGAATCCATTACAATTCCTATTCTTTTTCAGAATCAACTATTATCAAGATTCTGTAAAAAAAATCAATAAAAGTAAATGTAGAAAATAGTATAAGAATAGTATAAGAATTTCATAATATTTATTTACAATGCTAACCATTTAAATAAATTGTTTTTGTTTAATTTCATTTATTTTATAATCCTTAAATAATAATAGTAATAATTTTGTAAAAATATTTATTATTTTTGCATTTTTGTTATTTGTCTTTTTTTTTTCATAAACTTTTCGTTAGCCTATTTTTAACAAAGAATTCATTCAAATTTTAGGCTAGGCTTAATTGATATTGATAAAATGATGCATACATGTAAACATTTCAATACATTGAATATTTAAAAATTCTTCCTTAACTATTTAAATGATTAAATTCCTCTTTAAATATTTGACAAAAAGAAATGTCATAATTGTCGATTAAAAGGTAAGAAAGGAAAGAAAGGAAGGGAGAAGGTTGAAATTGTAGTAATAGTAGTACGATAATTTCATGCATTATTGATAATCGTTTTACTATCATTAAATAAATCATTAATACATTATTCACTTCTGTAATTCAAGAATTTTCTTTTGAATAGAAAATGAAAAAAAAGAGAAATTATCATAAAAATAGTCTTTTTTTTTTTTTTTTAATGTATATGTACTCAACATTTTACATTTATAAAAAAATTTTTTCCTAAAAAAAAGAATTAGATTCATTCTTCTATGAATCGTACGAAGAAGATGGAAGAATCTCATTTTTTTTTCCTTCTTTTTCTTCTTCATCTTCTTGCCATTTGCACGTTACTATTGCTATATGCACGTTGCAACACATCTGCAATTGCACGTAAACATAGATGTAGAAAATAGAGAAAAGATTGAGAAAGTTGTATAGATGAAATTGTTGATGGAAGAAAGGCAATTATTTATTATTTCGATTAATTTATTAAAATTTCTATTTGCTTTGTAGGAAAGAATGAATAGCTTTCATTTCATATATATATATATATATACATATATGTAATAACAATATTTTCTTAACAATTTCATAGCCTTTTTACTGGTGCTATTTTAATCTTAAAATTTAATTAATAACCTTCTCAGCACAAAGGTCAACAAATCATATCTTCCATTCTCTCTGCACATATATATTATTTTCCTTCGGCTTGTAACATCATTTTTGCAATCGTTGAATCAAAAATTTATTTTTAAATAAAACATCATTAAATTGCTTTCAAAAAAAAAAAAAAAAAAAAGAAAGAAAGAAATTGAACCATCTGTTAAGCGTTTGAATCTATAAATCAATTTTTCCATCTTCAACAGTATTTGAACTTTTCACTTTTCATATGTTATCAATATTTTTGCAGCTAATAATTGACTATAGATGATAGAATGTAAATAAATATTTGACCTTTTGCAAGAAGATCCTTTGAATGATAAAATGTAAAATAAACATTTGACCTTTACAAAAGATCTTCTGAACTTAAACACGTGAAATACGTCATCGGATGTGCTACTAGTAATAATACATTTCATTTCTATTTTCCGATAACAATTAAATTTTAATTGAATAATTAACATATAAAATAATTTCCAATATATATATTATTCATTTAAAAAAAAAAAATTAGAATTATCGGAAAATTAATTTCAACAATTTTACTAAATCAATTTTTGTTTGAATTTTAGATTAGTTGTCCATTTGCGCTTTACAATATGGCTTGAAAACAATTTTTGAATTTAAAATAGATTAATCGGAATGGAAATGGAATAAATTTGAAATGGAAATAAAAATGATGAAAAATGAAAATTAAAAACTGAACGAATATATTTACATTCTTAATCATTTTCGATTAGAATTTTTCCCAAAAAATACCATCAATCAATTAACATTGGAATATTTTACGTAAAAATGATTTTTGAAAAATAGTTATTATTAAAGATTATTTCGATCTTTCGATACAAATATTATTAATATTTGTGATATGATACCAATATGATAGAAGACGGGAGTGGAAAATGTTTTAAATTTAATTTATAAGAATATATATTCCAACTAATACTGATACACAAGAATTACTAATAGAATATATGAAATTTAATAATTCATAACAATCATTTTCACTAATATTGATACAGGTATGACGATACAGGTATTACTCAAAAAAGGAACTTATTGATAAGAGAAAATGATATTACAAAACGCTTGAAATCTCTCATGAATGATATTACTTAAAAGACTAATTAATTGGATAAGAAAACATGGTTACAAAAAAATGAGCCTGAATAGTCGTAATTGACGTATTTCACGTATTTCACGCATATATTATTTTTTCTTGAAGCTATTATATTTATCTTTTAGAAATTTGAAATTAATGCGCAAAAAATATTCACTAATTTAATACAGTGAAATCAATGTCGGATGATATCATCATGTAAATACAATTTCAAATATTGATGATTAGTTTATATAGATTTTATCAATGATAAATCATAATACTTACTGTTCGAGAGTGAATGCGAATTATTATTTTAATACCAAACATAAATCAACTTCTTCAAGATGTAAAAAAAATAAGTACGATTTAATATGATAAAAGAAAAGTCCAAGAAAACTGATTAGACTTATCAATAATGCAAATGTCAGTAAATGGTTATCATTTAACAAATATTTTTCTTTTACTAAAATATGCGATCAAACTAATCTATTTGCAAATATTCACTTAAGTATCATTGCTTTTGATTAAAATATTCTAATCAAATATTTAATAAATTCATATGATATCCTGGAAATAATCTTTCTTTTTTATATCTGTGCTTTTCAATTTTTTTTTTTGCAAAATTTGATTAAAATATTCGATTTCATTTTCGTCCATTCATCGTTACTTGATTGCGAAAATCATTTACACAATTATGAATTGCGAAAATCGTTTGCACAATTACGATATGTTGAATAACAAAAGAAAAACAATAGGAAATTTTATATCATCTAACATTTTGATAATTTATATCAGAAACAAATAACTCTACTATAATTGATCAATCAAATGATAAAATGATATAACGCCAAACATGAGAATGATTTCAATGATTTCATTTCATTCAAAAAAAAAAAATTATCAAGCGTTACCTTCATTATAATCTGATAACCTTCATATGATTGAATTTTTTATCAATAAATAAATTGAATAAGATATTACAACTTATCAATAGTTAACAAATTTTGAAATATGTCTAAGATTTTCCACTATTTTCTGGAAATGTAATTATGGCATAATTTTAAAGATTCAAACATTATAAGAAATTTCGAGAAATTTTAAAAATAATAAATTTTCTATTTGCTAAAATTATCATCTACCTTTTCACGTGAATATATCATTTTGCCAGCGTACATTTACCATCAATTAGATTCTTACGTGAATTCGTAGTGTGATCAGATCTTTTCTTCTTCAGAAATTTCCCTCATTACCTTTATTATATTCCCGCGAAAAAAACTATTTTAACGAAAGGAGTTCTATCGATTGAATAACTAAGAAATCGATATAATTAATATATTCAAGAAAAAATTCGAATTTCATAAATTGCATAATTGTTGCAGAAAGCTAAAAAAGAAGAAAATAAATTCATTCAAATAATAAAAATAGAAATAAAAATCAAATTCGATATCGAATTGCTTTACTTAAAAATAAGAATTTAATTATTTTAAGTACAAAAGATTGTTTCTTAGAAGAAAAATTAATTTTTATTTGAAATAGAAATTTAATTATTTTAAGTGCGAAAGATTGTTTTTAGAGGATAATGGAAATGGGCAAATTTTTATGAAATTATTTAAAAAACTATAAACTATTTTTAAGAGAATCAATTTGTAAATAATTAATTTAGTAATTAAATTTAAATTTAAAGAATAAATTTTAATTCGATTTATGAATAAAATTGTAAAAGAAGGAAATTTTGAGTGTAAGAATTATTTACAAAGCAAATATATTTTATAAATTTTTATCACTTAATAAAGCAATGGTAGAAATCAAATTTTAGTCACTATTTACTGAATCATTAACAGTGATAATAGACTATAAAATACGCGTGGAATGATAAAAATAAGTTTTATCATTTCTATTTATATCATGATTGAGGCAATTTTTATCATAGTTTAAAATGATAATATATCAAATGAATTGACAAATTTCTCAAAAGTGAATAATTTCAAAGAGATAGCGAAATGAATGAATAAAATCGTAAAATGAAATAGGAAGAAAGTTCGAAAAGCAGTTGGCAGCATTTTGAGGTCAACAAATATTTCCGCATTTATCCGATATCAATATTATCATCAGCAACTTACGATCGTTATGCGAATGCAAGTTGAGATTGCTTTTACTACAAACTGCACCTGCAAGCAAGCATATCAGCTGTCTCTTCTTTTCCAATTCTCGAGAGATAATCATTACAGCATATTTTAGCTATTATTCTATTCTGCACAACACAAATTAGTAACCGGGAATTTCATTAATTACAATTCTTCAACACAACACTAATTCATTCATTATTATTCAAATCCCTTTTTCAGGCTTTCAATAAGTGGTACTCGATTGCTATAACAAATTTTCAACAATTTATTAACTTGCACTAAATATGCCAATTGCACTAAATGTGCCAAGAATGTTGCCTTCCTTTTCATTGAGCCATGTGAGCAACAAAAGTTAGACTAAAGTTGTCATTTACTTGTCATTAAGATATTTCCTCGTCAAATTCTAAATTTTCGTAAAAAATGAAACAATCAAAAGAACGAAGATACGAAGCTCAAAAATTTACAATGCAAAACGAAATGTTAGGCCAATCAAAAATAATTGAAAATGTTAGGCCAATCAAAAGGCAATGGAGAATATTAGGCCAATCTCGTATACATATATATGCTAATAAAAACGATTCATATTTATTTAAAAAGCAAATTATTTTATCGTTCGAAATTTTTATGATATAATATAGAATTAACGATTTCGAGTTAAATATTTTACTTATATTATTAATTAATCAATTCCTATATTCATTATTATTTTTGTGATGAGAAATAATAAAATGGCAATTTGGCTAGAAATGAAAATACTTTATTATATAGGAATAATTTATTTATGAATTTACAAATCTAAATGTTGAATTGAGATTTAAATTTTCAAAAACTTTACTACGGTATTTTACTTTTCAAATTTTATCAGCACTTTCGATCGCTAAATCTCGATGAAGAATAATTTGATATGCATAGGGAAAAAAAAAATTACCTGACGTAAGATAAAAAGTAGAATTTTGTTTGACTTTTGCATCACTTACTAAAGTTTTATTTTAAAGTTTTAGACGTAAACCTATTATTTCTGAATAGATGCTAATAATAAAAATTTGGATTTCAGGTTGTGATATTGCAATTTATCATATTATTCTGACTTCCTTTCTAATTATGGATAATACTGATTTTGGCGAAGGTTATATTTTGATAAAAATTTAAAATTTCAAAATTTCGTTTTCATTTTATTTTGTTATCATTAAAGATCCGTGCATAGAAATCATTTCAATCTCGAGACTTGAAATAATTTGAATATTATTTTAATAAAAATCCAAAATTTCAAATTTCTTAAAAAAAAAAAAAATCAATCACTTTATTAGTCACAAGATCTGTTCGAAATCATTAAAAGAAAAAATGAGAATTTTTAATCGTAATTCTATAGCAACTAGAAAATAACAATAAGAATTGATGAAATTTCAAAATATGATGAAATCGAAATTTAACTGAAGATATGCTATCAATCATTGTCACATGAAGTGGCGTATTGATAAAATAGCACAGTGAATGCTTTGAAATGACGAAGTTGTGTTATTTACTTGAAACTATCATTTGAAATGACTTTTTTTTTTAAATTTACATTAGTACTTGTATATTATTGCTACAACGATCAATGTTTGATATTAAACCTATGAGATGACATTTCTCAATTTTACAATTTTTTATTTGACATTTATTTTAAAATACATCGATTTGACGAAGAAAAAAAAAAACGATCTGTTAATAAAGAAAAGAAAAAAAGAAATGAAGAAAGAGCAAAATTTTGAATTTTGTTATTTACTAAGAAATTTGAATAAAAAAATTGGAAAAGAAAATAATATTTCATTTTTTCCTTTTATTTCTATGAAAAAAAAAAATGAAAATTGACAAGCAATTTGTTAGGTAGAGAAAAAGAAATTTTTTTTTTTTTTTGAAAATTGTTTATTGAAATAATTTAAAATGGACGAAATATCTGTCATTTTCATTTCGCTACTATTATATTTTGTCATTTAGACTAAATCATGCAAAAATTATTACTTCTCTTCGTTTCATAAATTATTATCTTATCAATAGATACTTTTTAATAGATAAAGCTATCAATGGAATAGTGTAGAGTATATCTGTTATTGTAAAATAATGGAAAATACAAATATGATACAGGTAACATTTTTTTTATCATTTATTAATATCATATTTGTCAATTAAATCAGATCATGCGAAAACTAAACTTCCTCTCATCTCTTTTTATCGTTTTGATTATTTTTCTCGAACTTTTACATTTTCCATTTTTCATCTTACTAATATATACTTTAATAAGTAGTTATTAAAGAGATATCGGAGATTACTTGCTGTTACAAAACAGCTATGATTCAAGTATGATGAATATTTATCAGTCGTTTATCTCGTTACTTATCAACTATCTATTTTAGTATTTATTCATTGTGCATTACTTATTTATTTCGTTTCTTCATTCTATGCTAATTATTCTACCAGAAATTCGTTATTTTGTTATTGAGATACAATAAGGGCTATCAGATATTCAGTTTTCACATTCTGTTTCTTGAATTATTTGTTGATTTATTCATATTTTATTGATCTATTTAATAGTGATCTATTGATCGATTGATTTGTTGAATTTATTTGCGGTATTTTCAAATAGATCAATTGTGCCTATTAATTTTGAATGTGAAGAAAGAGAGAAAGTTTAAAAATGCAAGGAAATAAATATAACTTATCACAAAACAAAAGCAGCCTATTTAAAACTAACATAGAACTTGGCCCAAATAATATCAATGATCTACGAGCACTATCTTCCAATGGTACCAACAATATCAGACGATGGGTAATGGTACCAACAATATCAGACGATGGGTATGCTGTGGAGCAATTCGAAAAAAGTCAGCTTATTTTGAGATCAAAAGATTTTTGGAACAGACAAATTATAAAAGGTTTAAAATTAGACAGAATAAAAAATTCATAATATGTAAGGGATAAAGATAAAATCATTTTGATCCGTAAGAAATAACAGTAATTACCGGAATGATCTGGAATGATATAATTATCGAAATGTCCTCGAATGATGATGGAAGTATACTATATTGAAATACATAATGATACCACATGGCTCAATGATACGCGATGATGCTTAATATTAGAACATCAATGTTGTTATGAAAGTTTTCGCACTTTCATATGTTGGAATGAAGATGATAGATGATTGATTATTAGAGTATCTCGAACGATAATGCAATCAATATAACTTTTATTAGCATCAACTATAATAAAGTATAATAAAAGATATATCGTTAATATAATTTAACACAAAATCAGAAATTAAAATATCGTTGGAGGAATTGCTCATGAAAAATCACGATAAAGAAAACAATCTTTCAACCAATAAAGGCTATTTTTATAATCATGATATTTCTTTAAAAAAAAAAAAAAACATTCCCATCATGGAAATATTTCTTAAAAAAACATTCACACGCTGTATTTATTAGTTATAGGTTTGATGGGAAAATATTTGTTATAATATCGAAAATATTTATATTTATTAATCGTAGTTTACGGTATTTTATAATTGTTTGAAGATAAGTTTGATAATAATTGAGAAGCAAAAATTAGATAAATAATTCATTTATATTAAATAATAATGAGTCATGAAAATTATAAAATATTTTGATTATTTCGATAAAATCAATATCACATATTTATCATTTATGGTTTGATAAATTGTATAGCTCCAATCTAAATCCAATTCTCAGTGTGTTTGCTTTCCTTTGAAATTAGGAAAAGATCATTTAAATTTAAAAAATGATTTGGTAATTTTTAAAATAAATTCCAGACACATATAGTTGAAGTATTCGAAAAGTTTGAACAAGATGATCTAGGTGATAAAATAAATATGGGATAAAATTATTTTGATTGAAACGATCAATCAGTTTTCTGCTAATCTTTTCGCTAGCATATACGCTAATTTTATCTCTATCTTTTCTCTTGAACTTTGAACTTTTTTTTTTATTTTAAATTGCAAACTTTCTCGAATAAATTCGATTATTTAGCAAAACTTTAATTTCTATGCGACAATAAGATGTTTTCGTTTGTGATATTTTTAATTTCCTGTTCAAAACTCATTGAAAAATTCCGTTTCCAATATTCAATTGTATTTTAGTATTATGAATAGATAATTTTGATAATCGATGTATATTTATTTCAAGAATTCTGATGATCACGATGATAATGAGTATAGCAGTGATATTCGGCATAAAATTGACAATGTTTGTTATTTAATTTCGAATCATTTTGTTCGTTTATTTTTGATTATCAAGAACTTTTCCGACTTATCTTTCTATGATAAATACACGATAATATCATAATATGATGTTTAGGTAATTTCAATTACTTAGTAATCACTTATGTATTAATTAGTTAACTAGTGATATTTAGCATGTGATAATAAAGATAGATGAAAATGGAAATAGTAAAGTTTTTAATTTCGGAATACAATTTTCCATTTGTTTGGATATTTATTTATTTATCATATTGGGAAAATGTTGGCACCGATAATAAAAATTATAGCCTTTTCAATTCGTTGGTACGAGATTTAGCTCCGGTAATTGTACAAGGATAGAATGACCGGACGTCGAAATGCATACCTGAGAAATTGATAATCCAAAAATGTCGTTTAAAGATCATAAAAGATCGTTGTAAAGGTATCACTGATCAACAACGAATTGAAAAGGCTATTATTTTTATTATTGGTGCCAACATTTTCCCTAATATGATAAATATCCATTTGATAAATATGCAAATATGTAACAAATAGAAAATTGTATTCCGAAATTAAATAAATTATAACAATTTATATTTTCAAAGAAACTTTTAAAAAATTCAAAAAAGATGAAATTATTGGAAAAAAATTTAAACAATTACAATCAATTGATCAATCAATTAGTTGATTGCTTTGTTTCTATTGATTGAGTGATTAATTGATAGATTGATTGGAAAAATTACTGAACAACTGATATTATAAATCTTTTTGAAATATTTTAGTCAAAAAGCTTTACCGTTGATTGATTTATTTAACAAAATTGGATCAATAAAATAACAAATATTTGTAAAAGATCAAATAAAATTAACGAAATAATTGGTCCGGACTTTATTTGAACATTTAATTGATCAATAAAAATTATTTATAAAAATAATTAAGACTGCATTTTAAGTAATTCAGTTTTAATTGCTTTTCTCGATAAAAACTATTAATTGCTTTTCTCTCTTTTCTCGATCCATAAAACTAGTAGTAAGATTCTATTTTATTTCAATAGGTATTTGATATCCGTTTAATTCGGTAATCGATCGAGAGTTACAACGATCCAAATCGAATATTTCTGCTGAAAACTTGCATTCGAATAAAGCATTGGTAACAGATATGGAAAAAATGAGTTAAAACCACTTTGATGGTTTATGATTATTAATTTAGTGGAATTGTATGTATTACATAACAAATTACGCATCCTACGCAATAAACGTAAGTAATCGCTTCTTCTCACAAATTACACATCCTACGTAATAAGCGTGAGTTATCGCTTCGTCTTCTAATTTTTTATTAATCCATTCTTTTTTAATTTCATGAAAATATGCCATATAAAATAAAACAGAAGGAATAAATTATCATGAAGAGATATGAATTTAAATAAAAAAACTTAAAAATTCATCTTTTATCCAAGCTTAAGCTTGGGCCTGGACTTAGACTTAGGCTTAGGCTTAGGCTCAGACTTAGATTTAGGCTACTTACTCATTTCTTAAAATTTACTTTAGCAACTTTATTTCTAGATTCCACAACTGGTTTACAGTATCTTCCTTCTCGAAATGATAGTACTATATTTCCTGTGGTATTGAAAATTCAGTCTAATGCAACTTTAAATAAAATATTTTCTTTATTCACAAAACAGTAAGTTGAATTTTTATTCAACTTACTGTTCCATCGATAAAATCTTATAAAAATCAATTTTAGAGTTTCGAAACAATTTAATTGTTTTAAATAATTTGTTTTGTCTAATTTAAACTAAACGCTGAATGATTTGAGAAATCGGCCGGAAATCGTTATCAGCATTTGATCAAGTTTTCTGATAATTGATGCAATCTGCTAAGAAATCTTTGATATTACAAAATTTCGTATAATTACAACGATGATGACGGTAAATTTCTAAAATATAAAAATCAAAACTTAGCATCGTTTTAGTTAAATCTTATTTAAAGTTTAGAAAAAAAATAATATTTCGAAGAAAAATAAAATTAATACAATAAAATATTTCGGAATATTTTTTTTGAAATAAAACTTTTTTGCTATTATTTATTATCGTATCATTTCTTCCTAATTCTAAATATTTTTTATATTCACTTATTAGCTTAATTATTTTAAACTTATTGGTGAAATTGTTAATTCTTGAAATCAAACTTTTCTTAGATCACTATCACGTAGTGATTGCCGGGAACAGATCAATAAAAATTCTGCATAAAGCAAAATATAGTAAATAAAAGCATTCAGAATCCAGAAACTTATCATTTTTATCATCGATGTCTTCTAGTGATTTTAGCAATATGAATTTGTTGAAAATTTTCAAAAAAAAAGTTAAAAGTTTATTCATTTTAATTTACGCAAATAGAATTTGGCAAAAATTAAAATCAAATTTTTCGAATAGATTTTAAAAACTTTTTTCAATCATTATCAAAAATATCTTGATTGAGATTTCAACATATGATTTGATTATTTTTAATTGAATATATATCATATAGTTAAATTTGCATAAATGTTATAGTTCGAACAAGAAGTTACTGAAATTTTCGGATGAACCCAACGAAGATGAGATTCTGATGGATGAAGAAATGAGTTAATATCCAAACAAAAATTACACTTCCTGGATTGATTACGGATTATAAGCATCTGAATCAGCATTTCAAATATCCGGAAAATGGATGCACGTGAACAACAGTATAAACAGCATAAGTCATGGATACGGCAAGTTAGGATATTGGTATGATGGAAAATTTGATAATAAATAATCACAGATTGATTTATCAAAAGTGAATTACGCACATGAAGAAGTTAAGTTAAACGCTAATATAGCGGCAAAAAATATATCATTATGATTACATAAATACAAAAAGAAAGTTGATAATATTTTTGATTAATGGTTATCAGGAAAATTATTAGGAAGATTCTTCGAAAGAAAATTAAACGATTCTATGAAAGAAACAACACATCTCGATTATCAAAGAAGTATCATATCTCAATCACATAATATATCCTTTTAACATTCGACGATAAAGAAGAGTTATCTAAAAAATATGCTAATTTTCTCAGGCGAAAAATTCTTGAGAAATATAGCCAATAGTTCAAGTTCAAAATTGAATTCACGAAAACCGATCAAAAATTCGAACTATTCAAACATGCATGGATTAAAAACTGAAAAGGTCAAGTCAATAGTACAGTATCTGTAACTTTCGATGATAAAATCTATCGTACAATTGGTATCAGCTATCAGAATGAAGAAATAGGAAACGATGAATTCGCTACAACAAAAAATGATACTGAAAAAATTTGCTGAAACAGAAGCGAATTATACACGAAAAATTTTATGAATCCAGTTTATCGTGATGTAAGAACAAGAATTATTCTATCTGATGAATGTAAAGAACATGAGAATCACGTTATCATAACATGAAGCTTCTGCTTTGTATAATGAATCTCGAGATAAGAGGAAAATTCTTCTGCTTTGTATAATGAATCTCGAGATAAGAGGAAAAAGTTTTATTTGAATATATCATTTTAGTTCCATTTTATCTACCTTATTCAGATAACAACAATCAATCAAGAAACATATTAAGATTTATTTAATAAGTATCAATTAGTTTAATTAAATTACAATCACATTTATGGTGATATGAAAATTATCATATCGAAGGTTTCCGAATAGCTGAAAATCTTGAAGTTAATAACAGTATTCTCGAAAATATAATTTAATGAAAGTCATTTGCTATGGCTTAACATTTATAAAAATTATAATCTAAATAATTAATTAATTATTTAGCTAAATTTGCTTAATTTCCAAATAAATGATTTGATATGTTATCTAAATCTATTTATATGTGATAAGCTAATGAATGATAAGAAAATTAATTAGTTATTTTGCATTGTGATAATATTCTTTTGTTTTGCATTGTGATAATATTCCTTTATTTTGCATTGTGATAATATTCTTCATTGATAAATCCGTTGTTTTCTGATAATAAGTTAATTAATTTATAAGTTAATTAATTTATCTTACATTATCTGTCATGTTATCAGTTTTATCATTGTCATATTGTGATAAACGTTTTATAATATTTTAACACATTCGATATAAGAATATTTTTTAATTAAGGAAAATATTTCAAAATTTTTTTATCTTTTGAAAAAACATTAATCAGTTTATTAAAAAAAAAAAATAAAGTTTAGAGAATTGATAAAGCAAGAATTAATGGCTTATATTTTCCTCTCTTAATCATACTGTTAATAATATTCAAGATTTATCATAATCATTATCTAGCAATTGTTAAGAAATGAAGAGAAATTAAATACATGAATTTAGTTATTGAAATTATTAATTAATTTACATATATTTATTGTCTAACATTTCAAGAAATGAAATATATACTTATATTTATGAAAATTTTTTCTGATAAAAATCATATCAGTAAGTAATATATACTTATTGGAATCATTTTTTATCCACTGGAACGATGAATAAACAAATCGATCCCCTATTTAAGCATAGATATTATACGGATTGTTTGTTGTTTACAATCATCTTTGGCATTTTATAAGCGTTGTTTGTTGTTTACATCATTCATTCAGCGTTAATGTTTGATCATTGATCCTATCCTACTTATTTATCATCGGCATTCGTAATATTCTGTGAATCTTGCAGCTGTCCAATTGAGCATAGAAAACTTTTATCAGAAGTTATTATCATTTAGCATACAAATCTTGACAAACATTCCAATTCAATACTTTTCCAAAAGAGCAATATATTTCAATTATATAAATTCGTTGAATATATAGATACAGATATGATTACTGATAAGTTGAATTTTAGAACAAAAATTTTTAACTTTAATCAAATGGTATTTTTGTTTATAATTAGCTTGCAATTTTAAAAGGAATGCAAATAAAATATTTAAATGATAAAGATAGAAGTATATATTCGATTGCAGAACTTTTATGAGAAGATGATGGATGACCTATGACCTTTATCATCTTCTAAAATTCTGATAAATAGAACTATATTTGTGAGAATCAAAGAATGAAAGAAACATTTCGTATTACAATTGATGGCGATATTAGTTAAAAAAAATTTTATGGATAAAATTTCTCATTTAATTTTTATTTTAATATTATTTTTATGAGAAGATGATGATGACCCATGACCTTTGTCATTTTTCAAAATTTTGATTAATATTATTCATTCTTATAGCAAATTTAATATCATCGAGTAGCGGCATTTGTGTGTATATAATATCTCTTTAATTTATTTAATCAAAAAAATTAGAAATAATTAATCTCACTAAATTACTATGAATTGAATTAATAATTTGAATACTAGAATATAATTTGCGGTTCAATCGTTTAAGATTGTAATTGATTCCTGATTCTTAAATAATATCGTATGATTCTTGAATAATATCGCATGATTCTTAAATAATATCGTATGATTCTTGCATAATTGCAAAAGTAAGATCAGTAATATCGAAGAGTATTATTACCTTAATATATTTTATAAAATATTATCTTTTTTCAAATTTTTACCTATCATTTTTTCTTGTCTTTTCTAAGCTATTTCTGGTTTTGTTCATATTGTATTTGCCCTTTGACCTCATTTTAATCTCACCTTTAAGTAATATTTCTCTTTAAAATAATAAATTTTATTCACTAATTAATGTAAATCATTTTGTTTACATAATCTATCTTATAAATTTTATAGTAAAATTTATTTTGCATAATTTGAATTTTGTTTATTTATTTATTTATTTTTAGAGGATATTAACTTTGCTTTCAGGAAGGAATAACACTCTATGATGATTGACATATGTATCGATAACATATGACAATTTAACAATAATGATAACAAACAATAAACAATCATCCAATGGATGATTTAATTAAGGTCAGCCTAATATGAAAGAGCTATCCGATGGATAATTCAGTTAAGGTCAGTTTAATATGAAAGAACTATCCAATATATGATTGAATTAAGGTTAGCCTAATATGAAAATATTATCCAGTGGATGATTCAATTAAAGTCAGCCTAATATGAAAACGAAAGTGTGAGAGAGCAATCCTAGAATTGATAAATATTTACTCTTTTTCTCTCGTACCACATATTAAATGACCTCTGCATATTTCGCTATCCACTAGAATTACTGGCCATTATATTGACCTTTCCTCACACTCATTCAAAATTGTTCACATTCTTTAGTATATAAATGACCTTATGCAATCATTCGCTATGATATTGCTTAAACTTTGATTTTACTATCTTTCATTTGTTCTTATTTCTAATTTGCAAAATGTATTAATTGCTAAAATTAAACTTCAAATAATCTTTTTTCTTTTTTCTTTGCGATTATATTTCTTTGCGACAATTTCTATCAAAGTTCGTTTTACATTTCTTTCCTAAAATTATTTCATTAAAATGGTATGAAATTTTAGCATATATTATGTCATATTGAAATTAGTCAGATGATGTAAACTTTGAAAAAATGAAAAATTCTTTTATCAATTATATTCAAACTTTAAAAGAAAAAAATAAACTTTTTTTTTCTTTTTGTTGATATATTCGATCATCATAGATGAATGGGATATATGATATTTGTAGAAGCCTGAAAATAATAATAATCCTTAGAGGATATTGCAAATTTATTCATTTTTAAATTTTTTTTTTTTCTTTGCCGACAAAAGAACAAATATCGTTTGCATTAAATGATGAAATGAGATAAAAAAGAAATGAAAAATAACTAAAATCATTTGAAATTTTTTAATCGAGTACTTAAATTCAAGTATTTGAGTTTTTTAATTGAGTACTTAAATTTAAGTATTTGAGTTTTTTAATTGAGTACTTAAATTTAAGTATTTGAAATTTTTTAATTGAGTACTTAAATTCAAGTATTTGAAATTTCTTAATTGAATACTTAAATTTAAGTATTTGAAACTTCTTAATTGAATACTTAAATTTAAGTATTTGAAATTTTTAATTGAGTACTTAAATTCAAGTATTTGAAATTTCTTAATTGAATAATTTAAGTATTTGAAACTTCTTAATTGAATACTTAAATTTAAGTATTTGAAATTTTTAATTGAGTACTTAAATTTAAGTATTTGAGTTTTTTTAATTGAGTACTTAAATTTAAGTATTTGAAATTTTTAATTGAATACTTAAATTTAAGTATTTGAAATTTTTTAATTGAGTACTTAAATTTAAGTATTTGAGTTTTTTAATTGAGTACTTAAATTCAAGTATTTGAAATTTTTAATTAAATATTTAAATTTAAATATTTGAGTTTTTTTAATTGAGTACTTAAATTTAAGTATCTTCGTTGTTTTTCTTTGAAATAATTTATTAATTTGTTTATTTATTTAATTTAAGTATTTAATAATCAAATGCAAATATTACAATTCATTGATTATTTGGGGCCAATAGCTGCATCGATATGTTTTATTGTTATCATATTTCTATTGTCGCTAATTATTAATTTCATTTTAATTACCGAAAATGATGAACGTACAGTTTTCGAGAAGGTTATTTTATTATATAACTCATTTTATCAATTTTATCAAATCTTTTTTTTCATAATAGATTTTTTAAAATTAATCTATAAGAACAAAAAAAAAAAAATGATAAGAAATTTATCATTTCGTTTTTTTGCAGTTTGGCTCAAAGTATGATATTCGATTTGGCATTCATCAAATGCGACATCAATTGGAAAAAGTTTTTTTTTATTTTTCGTATTTCATAAATAATCTTTTATTTTGTTTTTATTTTTTATTTTTATCAAACTATCTTATCATTTATAATATCAGCAAGAAATAAGGAATGATTAAATTATCAATAAGCGTATTTTTTTAATGCCAATTTTATGTAAAATTAAAATATTTTAATTACAAATAACTTTTTTTTGAATTTAAATAAATGAAAAATGTTGGTAGAAAAAGGAAGAAATGAAATTTTTTTTTTGATATTTAATTCAAATATGTTGCCATAAATTTTATCAAATTTTATCTTTCCCAATCATTTAATTGATTAGAAAAAGACTAATAAAAAATATAATTATTTCTTTCTTAAAAAAAAAAAAAAAAAAGAAAATTATAGAATGGAAAAATGAAGAAGCAACTAATCAATGATTTACATCAACTGAAGGATGCTAATTCGATCATCTGAATTTGAGATCATAACAAAAATTTATTATCATTCCGATCTCGAAAATTTTCTTATTACTTCTTTTTATCACTTATATATATATATATTTTTTTAAATTCTTTGCTTCCCATTTGTTGAATATTTTTTTTCATCGATTTTAATTTTTAATTTTAATAATTTTTTTATTTTATATTTTGACATTTTATTAATTTTAATTTATGTTAGATTTCATTTGAAAATTTAATATTTAAAATTTTTTAATTTATCAAAAGTTTTTTCTTTTATTTTTCGAAGGATTTTTGCTTTCTTTTATTTTTATTTGTCTTTTGTTTTTTAAAAAAATATTTTTGATAGAATTTGAAAAAATTTTTAAATTTTTCTAAATAAAATTTTAACAATTTATCCAATTATTAGTTGCTAATTAGAAATTTTAATTAATTGCTATTTTTGTAATTTAATTTTTTCTTTTATATTTAAATATAAATATGATTTGATAGATTTAGTATTTATCAGATTTAATATTTATCAATAATTGTATATCATAAAATATCAATTATTTTTGATGACTTCTTTAAATATATCTTTTCCTTTTTTTTAGTATATCATATCTGATGAATAGATTAGAAGAAGATGAATATCGAGAATTCCCGAAATCTTAGTAACGATCAGTTTTAAATTCATCAAAATATGTAAGCATACAAATCTTATATTTGATTAATTGAAGATTGATAGAGAGAACTTTGGAATGAACTTATATGTTATAAATCTTATTCCTCCTCTTTGTTTACATCTCTTATCTATTCTTATTGTTTACATTTCTATCTCTTATGTTCAGGATGAAATGAATTGTTATTTTCTTTCTATCAATAAATTTCATAGCCCAATTATATATATATATATTCTATATATATATATTCATGTATTAATTATCATAATGATATGATAAAAATTAATAATATAAAATAAAAAGAAAGAAATTGCTAAAGCGGAAATTTGAAAGTTGGGAAACGCATATGATATTTGCGTAATGCCAAATGTGAAACCATAAAAAGTAAACGTTTGTCGAGACGTTTCCTAAAATTGATCCTTCGATGTATTATCCGTAAATCGAACAATTTATCGGATTGAATTGAAATTTGAAATAGTGTAACATTTTGATTAATTATGCTAATAAATGATAATGATTTGATAAAAAAAATTAAATCAATTCATTATATTCAATAAATAATGAAACAAAAATTGATAAGCAAATATTTAAAATAGCTGATAAATCTATCGGTTATCATTGATTAAAAGATAATTATATTATACAGTTGGTGAAAGTATGAACATCATTAACAGTAATATTTTTCTTCCCTTCTATTAATCGTACATGATCATCATAAGTCATGTCACGTTTGATTGTGATCAATAATGATCTTACGTTGTATAGCAAATATGACATCAAAAAGTTATGTATAAATTGATCTATTACATATATCATTTAAAAGATGCTTTTGAATGTTAAATAAATGCGCCTTCTTATCAATCAACTTTTATTTTACCGCAATTTCATTTCAGAGGGATTTAAAAGTAACTTATCTTTTAATGTTGTTGTTTATCGAGAATAATAGAAATAGCAATATAATTCTTTTTACAACGATAACAAATCTTCACCAAAATTTCCCATAATTCCATGAAGTTTGTGTTTTAGTTTTGTTAAACGAAAAAAAAACACCAAGAAAGTTATGAGAATGATGTCGAGAATATTTCAATCAACTTAATGATGGCTATTTTAAGAATAAAAATTATTTGATATATTATACTTTTTTTTGATTCGGCTTTTTCTTTTGTTTCCTTCAAAAATGTATCAAACATTTTTTTATCATTTATAAATGGTTGCTTCTTATCACAAAAATTTTAAATTACTTTTTTTTTCTCGAATTTCAATTGTATTTTAAATGCTTTTGTGGAATAATAAATTGTTGCAAAAATATATTAAAATTGAAGTAAAAATTGAATTGTAATTCGCATATTTTAAAATAATTTGAATATTTCTCGAATTAATTACAAACCAATATTTGAATATTTCTCGAATTAATTACAAACCAATATTTGAATATTTCTCGGATTAATTACAAACCAATATTTGAATATTTCTCGAATTAATTACAAACCAATATTTGAATATTTCTCGGATTAATTACAAACCAATATTTGAATATTTCTCGAATTAATTACAAACTAATATTTAAATATTTCTCGAATTAATTACAAACCAATATTTGAATATTTCTCGAGTTAATTACGAACTAATGTTTGAGCATTTCTCGCATCAATTACAAACTAACATTTGATTATTTCTCGAATTAGTACAAACTAATATTTGAATATTTCTCGAATTAATACAAATTAATATTTGAATATATTACTTATCAAATTTATAAATACTTGAAAAATTCCTCGTTGAGATAAGGACAAAAAGAATTTTGTAATTTTTAAAATTAAAATTTAAAAAAATAACTGAATTTTCTTATTTTTTTAGAATCATTTCGTTACTTTTTGCTTTAATTTTTTCCTTAAGAAACAAAAAAGTAAATATTAATATATTTTTGATTATATGACGTCACAAAAGAAATAAAAAGAAAAGAAGTAATTCGAGAATTCGAGAAGAAGTGAGAGTATTGAGTATCCTGTAGGTATTACTAATTTCGATTAATTCAAACTTCAATTATATTACTGATGAAGGATAAGATATGTGATAAAAGTTCAAAAATTGCAAAATGTCATATTTCATTTTTTCTAAGAGAGAACGAATATGATTGCATGCAGTTTTAGTACTTGCATTGCATTACTTGCCCTTGCTTGCATTATTTGCCCTTGTTTGCATTACTTACTTTAACATTGCATTACTTGCCCTTGCTTGCATTGCTTGCTTTTGTATTTTATTATTTGCCCTTGCTTGCATTATTTACCCTCGCTTGCATTACTTGCTTTTACATTGCATTATTTGCCTTTGCTTGCATTATTTGCCCTTGCTCGCATTATTTGCTTTTGCTTGTTTGCATGTGTATCACATCACATTACATCATACACAATTTACAAGTCATCGAAACTTCCCTCAAATTCAACCCATTAGCGATCAAACATATACATATATATATATATATCACATACATACATACATACATACATACATACATACATACATACATACATACATACATACATACATACATACATACATAACATACATATATACATACACATACACATACACACATACACCTACAATCACCGATCGCTTCAACTTTTATTTCCTTTTGAGAGAGAATAAAAATTAGTGATCAAAGATCATTTGAAATGATCACAAATCAAAAGGAACTTACTTTCTCTGTTATCCATTATTATTTATTCATATTACATAAAGTATATCAATATTTATAAAAAAAAAAAAAAAAAAAAGAAATTCTGTTATCTCTTTGCTTTCCTTTTATTTATGATTGTTATCACTGATTTTCTTATCAGTGATTGCACGAATGGATGATATATAATTCATCGTTTTGCTTATATCACTGTTTACATAGAGGAATAAAATTCATCGATTTTATTTATCACTGATTACGTAAATGAATAAAATATTATTTGAAATTGTTTTTTTTTTTTTTTTCATTTTAATTTAATCTCAATTGATCAATGATCAGTTTATGTTTTGCTTATTCAAATATTAAAATATTAAATGTTGAATAAATGCTCTATTCCGAAATTATTTATTTCTAATTAAAACAAAAAAAAAAAAAATAATAATTATAAAAAATATTATATTAAAGAAATTTGCTCTTTTTTTTCTTTTATTATTTATAAATAATTAAGCATTCTCGAGAATTCGAGAAAGAAATTTTTCAATTAAATGAAATGTCGTTTATTTGATGAATTAAATGGAAGGATTATTTTATTACTATAAATGTCATATTATTAATAAGCTAGAAAGTAGCATATAAGCTAAGAAAGTATTTAATCATATTTTTTTTTATAGAAAATTGAAATATAAATATGGCTCTCGAATTCCAACAATTAAATTTAGCAATTGACGAATTTTTTTCCGTTTATGGAATTTAGATAATTCACATAGGGAATAAAGAGAGATCAGAATGATAATTATTATTCTATTCTGTGATCTATTCTGATAACAAATATTTTGGATTATAATTTGATAAAAACTTTTTACTTACTAATTTAATCCTTTTTTTTTAATTCGAGAATTGCTAAAACTTTTTTATTTAGCGATTATATTTTTAAGCTGATATTCGACCGGATGCAATGATTCATTTTGAAAATCAATGATCACAAATATTTCGATAGTTTATTCATATTATTATCAGCAAAATGATATTTAAAAGATTGAATGAAAATACATCATTGATAATTTTTCTTGTTCATAAATCATGCGATATTTATGATAAAATATTTGTAATGGTTTGAAATGTTTACTGATAATCGTATTTTTTTTTTTTTTAATTCGAGAATTTAAAAAATAATTATTGATTTGAATTAGAAAATATAACAAAATTATCATGATCATTGTAGAAAATTATTGTGATCTAGGAAAAGGAAGCAAAAATCATTTAGGGAATGATTGATGAAAGATATAAAATTTTTTTGAAAATATCACATTTGATTTTTAATTCGATTCATTTTGCTCATTGATCGATGAATATCGAAAATTATCGAGAGACGAGAATTTGTTGCAGATGAAAAAACATATCAGTGCAGCTATCGTTGCATCGATCTTTTTAATTTGCTTTTTTCTCTTTTTTTTTTTTATCATAACAACTTTTTTTTTTTTATTAGTAAATTCAATTAAGCAAACAGAGAAGTAAAGAAAAAAAAAGTTTGAATTAAATATGGGCAAATAAATGATAAGAGCTTTAAATGAGAATAACTTTTTATTCATATTACGAATTATTTTTTATTTTCCTATTACATTTATCATATCATTTATCTTTATCATTTATCTTTATCTTTTTTTTTTTTTTCTATTACAAACTTTTTAATTTCTAAATATTTGTAATTCAATTTATCGATTGGATAAATTAATTTGATACATTTGATATGATACATGTGTGTGTTTAGATAGTTTCAAAGAGAAATTTAAACTTTTATAAATTTCATAAAAAATATCATTGATTACTATTAAATGATAAAATAGCAAAAATAACACTGATTATCATTATTAGTGGTAAATAGCAAAAATATTTACTATTATTACTAGTGATAAATAGCAAAAATATTATTGAATATTATTATTAGTGATAAATAGCAAAAATATCATTGATTATTACTATTAGTGATAAGATAATATTATGAATGATTTTAATAATTTGAAAAAAAATAACTAAATAAATAATATGAAAGTAGATTAAAAAATTAAGCCTAAAAATGATGAAAATAATATATGATTATGTAGTCGAGAAAATCGATTAATGATATCTTCAATAAGATTTATGATCGGACAATTCCGATATCAGAATGATTAATTAATCATTTTTCCTTTTTTTGTTTTATTTTTTTGCTTGCTTTAATCATTTTTTTTCAAAAATATATTCCATTTTTATCGATTCTTCTAAAAGAAGAGATAATACAAAATCTTTTTCTAATATATGTAAATATTTTCTGACTTTTTTTATAACCTTTAACCTTTGTTAAATATTTATTTTTTATATGAGTTAATATACCTTTTTTTTGCGTTTAAATTAAAAATTTAACTAATTAAACAAATATATGTTATGTTAATGAGAAAAGAAAAATAAATATTATATTATTTAATTAAATTCGAATTTAATATACGATAATTTTCATTCCTATCCAATATTTAATATAGGTTAAAGGTTAAAGGTTATAATTATGCAAATTGTTTATATTTGCTATTTTAAATTCTTTTAATTTTTGAATTAGAAATTTGAATTAATTTGAATTAATTAATTAATTAATTAATTAATCAGTGATATTTAAAATTATTAACGATGATAACTATTGCAAATATATTCAGTTATTATCAATTTTATTTAAAATTTTAACAACAGTAATAATAATAATAATTGAAATTAAGTACTTATTTTCATGATATATATATATATCATTTTCTGTAGCATCTTAAGTTGATAACAATTTATGATAAAAGTTGTTGATTCATTTAATCTTATCTTAACATTTGAAAATAATGAATAATAGTTTACCTTCCTCTCTTTTTTTTCTCTTTCCTTTCTCTCCATTTCTCTTTCTTCATTCCTTTCCCTCTATCCATTCATTGATTCATTCCTCTCTCTGTTCATTTGATAATAAAATATTTCATCTGACATTTAATCTATTTTGAAGTTCATTTTATTTTTGGAAAAGCAATAAATGTTTTTCTTTTTTTTCATTTTATTTTTATTTTTGATGGAGCTTTTTGTTCTTTTGTTATTTCTAATGAAATGAATTAAAATGAAATGAATTGAAATGAAATGAATTGAAATGAAATGAATTGAAATGAAATGAATTGAAATGAAATGAATTGAAATGAAATGAATTGAAATGAAATTGGAGTGAAATGAACTGGAATGAAATGAATTGAATTGAAATGAACTGAAATGAATTGAAATGAAATGAAATGAATTGAAATGAATTGAAATGAAATGAATTGAAATGAAATGAAATGAATCGAAATGAAATTGGAGTGAAATGAAATGAAATTGAAATTGAAATTGAAATAGCATTGAGAATTAAAAATCAGACATCATTTTAATCGATCATTATTTCATCCATTTAATAAAAGCATCGAAGACCAATGCCGAAAAACTCATCAATCATTTTCAACGAAGAAAAAAAAAAAATAAATAAATAAATAATGCCCATCAAGTAGTTCTCTCTTTCTTTCTCTCTCTCTCTCTCTCTCTTTCAAATAAATAATTCATTGAAACTTTTTTTTCTCAAGTTTCCTTCCTTCTTGTTATTGTTGTTTTTTTTTTTTTTTCTCGATATTCCTGCTTTAACATAAATGGTCAAAAAAAAAAAACATTTTCCTCATTTTCATACAAATAAAATAAATAAATTTTATTTGTATGAAAGATATCAGCATTTTTAAAATTATCATCAAAGCTCATTTTTCACTTTTTTTTTTTCTTACAAAATTATATTTGCAAATGTTTTTTTATTAAATTGTCTTCCTTTCTTTTCAATACTAAACTACCTGTTTGATGCAGCAAAAAAAAAATAAAAATAAAAATAAAACGAGACATTTCAATATTTCAGGTTTACGATCTTTTATCTGAAAAAATGTACTCAAAAAATTAATTCGAATATTTTTAGCTCTCTCTCTCTCTCCCTCTCTCTCTCTCTTTTTCCCTTTCTTTCTCCATCTTTCATTCTATCTTCCATCCTTTGTTTGTTAGTAACAATTAGATAAAGTTTATGAGTATTTGAAAAAATTTTTTCAATTTTTTTTCCTAACAAAAACAAACTTAAATATCATTTTGATTTTACTATTTACAACATAACCGACGAATCCATTCTTTCATTTCATTCACTTATTTACTTCTTTAATTACCATTCTAATTCTCGACGATTTTTGTTTATAATTTTCGAGAAATTAATGATATTAAATTGTTAAGAAGAGCTATTGTTATAAAAACTTATTTTATAACAAAAACAAAAACAAAAACATTTACAAATGTTTTTTTTCCTTCTTTGCATTATTGTTTATCAATAAATAGATTGGATTTATTGAATTTCTTAAAAATCAATAAAGATCATAGGATTAATTTATATAATCTTATTGTATTAATAATTTTTAATTAAAACTTAAAATTGCTTATTAATTGAAAGAGAAAGGGAGAAAGAGAGAGAGAGAGAGAGAGAAAGAGAGAAAGAGAAATGTAGTTGTTTTTTTCTAATTTTCAAAAAAAAAAGTCAACCAGTTTTTTTTTGTCTGTTATTCGTTTTACCTTTTTTTTTCTATTTCAGGTGCTCTTTCGATCATCAAAACTTCTTTAACAACAATACATTTTTTATTATGAAAATAAATATGCTTAGATATTTATATTTCAATTATTATATTAATAATTGTAATATGCAAATTTCTTTCATTAATATATTATTATTATTATTATTATTATTATTATTATTATTATTATCATTATTATTATTATTATTATTATTATTATTATTTATTAGCACTAACATTATCTATGATATTTTGCAATGTTATATGATATTGGAATAAATTAAAAGATACTATTATTGATTAGTAATAATTGATTGATTTATCGATTTATTTTATTATCACATATCACATTTCAGATATGAATTATTAATCTGAAATAGAAACAAGTATGCTACAAAAAAAAAAAAATCATTAATTAAAATTTATAGTAATCATTTGATACGATTGAATTAACGGTGATTTATTGATTTATTTTATTATCACATATCATAATATCAGATATGAATTATTAATCTGATCATTGATTAAATTTACAGTAATCAATTGACAGATACGATTGATTTGATTATTATTGATCAGAGATGATAGATTGATTGATTTACTAATTTATTTTATCATACCAAATATCATAATTTTCTTATATATTTAGATATGAATTACTAATCTGAAATAGGAAAAGGATTAGGAAAAAAAAATTAGAAAAGATTAAATTTACAGTAATCAATTTTTTTTTTTTTTTTATTCTATATTACGATGATAATAAATATAAATGATTTTATTCGATCTTTTTTTTTTTTATTTTTGTTTACTTATCAAATATATGATATTGAAATTATGCATTATGCATAGTTTTATTTAGTTGGAAAAAGGATGATCATTGAAAGCGAAGAAATAAAGAGAAATTGCATTTCAAAAATTTTCCGAATTAATCAATCGGAATTGAAATCTCGACCGATTGATATCAATTGATATTTTCATTTATTACTACCAATAATATTTGCATATCATTTTTTTGCTATTTGATTCGTCAAAAAATTTGTGTCATTTATCATTTATATCAATTCATATCACTTCATATCAGTTCAAAATTCCTTTTCATTTATTTTCGAATAGTTTTTTTTTGTTTTTTTCTGATGAAATTTTTTTTTCCATCACTTCTTTTGATATTATTTGAATTGACAATTTTTGTTGAAAATATTTTACGATAAAAGAAAAAAAAAAGCGAAACAAATGATGCAAAGATTATAATCATATCTGTCTTATTTGATAAGTGATAAAAATAATTTATCGAAGGTATAATCTTTCAATTTTACATTTCATTTTTTATATTTAAAAAAGAAAAATTTTACTTTTCTATTAATTTTACATTTCAATCTATTGCACATTACCCTTTTTTTTTAAATTCATAACTTTTTGCTAAAGATTTCTAAAGTTTGATGATAATGATGATAATAATGATGATGATTGTGATGATGATGATGATGATGATCAGAAGTGATTGATCATTTGCAAATGTGTAATGATGCATTATTCGTATTTTGCGAAATGGGAAATTTGCGAATGATCATGAAAATATCACATACCTTGATCGACAACATTGTAATTTCCTCTCTTGATAGAATTCTTTTGCAAATTTTCTTACGCAAAACATCTATTCTCGAGATTGAAATAGCTTCAAAGCAATTTTAAGCATGATTCATACATATAGACATACATATGTATGAGGTTAGATCAAAAATAAATAATTTAAAAATATTGAAAAGTATTGAAATTAATATAAATGAGATAGGAATAGATGAGATCAAATTTTTATGTTAGTTTTGCTCAAATTACACACTTTTTCACTTTTTTTTCTTTCATCCATTCTCGAACAATCGATTTAACAATAAATTGACTCTTTTCTAAGACATCAAAGATGCAAAAATTTGTTAGGACCAGATTTTTTCTTTTGTTTTGCCCTACTCCATTTTAAATAAACTGCAAAAATGATAGTTGAAAATTATAGAGTATATTCATTGAGCAAAAGCATTTTGAGCCTATCAAAAATCAATCCATTTTAATCTATTTCATAATTGCGTTTTGCCGATTGCTTGGCTCTTTAAATAGAATATGATCTTGGCTTATTTAAATTATCGCTAACACTTGTAATTTTTATTCATCATCGCCTACATCTACTAATATATTTTTAATCAAATATTTTACTGAAATATTTGATTAAATTATCAAAAAAAAAAAAATATTTCTACCATTTAATTTGATAATATCTTATATCATTCACTTACTTATCATATCAATGATTAAAATTATATATCAACGGTATTTTTCTTCTTCAAACATCATCATTCATCTAACAAATCAAAGATTCTTGTAACATCAAATTAAACTTTTTCATCATAAATATCATCAAATACTCGTTCTCTCTCTTTCTTTCTCTCTCTCTCTCTCTCTCTCTATTATAATAATTATTTAGAAAAGAATTCAAGTTACCCACTTCCTATTATTTCGGGTAAAATTATATAAAAATACAAATATCGTAATTTAAAATCTTCCCTCCCTAAGCAATGATATTTTGATAATATAACATAACATTCCGAAATAGAAGTTAATGTCTGCAAATTTCTAGCAAATTGCAAAAATTTTGAAATGATTAAAAACCAGTTTATCATCACATTTTCATTATGCAAGTTTTCTCTTGTTATTGCTGTTCGACCGCCAAACTGATTACATCGTTATTCCTTGTCAAAAAGTGGAATTTTTGACAAGAATACCCTTTGAAAAATAATAATAATAATAATGATGATAATGATGATAATAATAATAATAACAATGATAATAATAGTAATAACGATAATAATAATAATAATAATAATAATAATAATAATAACCCTGTAGAAGAGATAGATGATTATTGGTTATTGCATCTTTCTATACCTCCATTTTTTTCCCTTTTTATTTTTATTTTTACTATTTCAACTAATCTCTTTTCATTTTACAGCTTTACTATTTTTACTTCCATAATATTTAGTAATTTAAAAAAAAAAAAAAGAAAAAAACGAAGTTTATAGCTAAGTTTTATTTATCTTCGCACATATTATATAAAACTTTATGATACATATAGTTTTGTTTGGGAAATTTACTATAATTTTTGTTTACTTTTTTTTTTTATTTATTTCTTCTTTCATTCTCGAAAGATTGAGGGAATTAGGCTAAATTTGCCAGGAAAACTATATGTAGTTTGATAATAATTAGCTAAGAAGTGATATCGATGATTAAATTAATGATAAGTATTAGTCATTAAGATATTTATAAATTTTTTTAATTAAAAAGTAATATGAAATTAGAATTAGCGTTTTTTTTTTTTCGAAAGATTTAATCATCTAGCATTATTAGAAATTTTTATCGATTATGATAATAATCTCAAACATATAAATCCATGATTATTGATACTTAAATGACCTTGATAAATTTTGTTGTAATCTTTTGATCATTGAACTCTTTCCAATCATCCAATGTCATTATGAAAAATAAAATTTATTTCTATCGTTTATTTATTACAACAAATAAAAAAAAATGAATATTTAATAGAAATAATAATTTATTGATTGATTTGTTTATTGATCGATTTGTATCGGTGTATTTGATCAATTTGTTACATGCTAATCATATCTTATGTTATTGTCTATTTTGATCAAATTAATTTTATTTATTAATTAAAATAATTTAATTATTTTTAGTTCAACAACAAAATAAAAACTTATCAGTATATTTTTACGATATCACTACTGAATGTTGCTATCATTTGATTTTTTAAACAATGGCATTTAAACAGTTCGAAAAGGATCATGTTGACAAATTATCGCCAGGTAAAATTTATTCACTAATATATTATTAGTATATCTTACTTATCAGTTTATCAATATATTTTTTACGATATCACTACTAAATGATGCCATCATTTGTTTTTTTTTTTTAAATAATTTGAAAGCATTTAAATAGTTCGAAAAGGTTAATGATAAATTATCGTTAGGTAAAATTTAATCATTTTTAATCATTTAACATATCAGTATATATCGTTTTCACACATATATATATATTTTTTTCTTTTCTAAAATTTTTCTACGAAAACTTTTGTTGCATTTGAAATGAACGTTTGAAAAGAGTGCATAATATTAGATAAAATAACAATGTTTACTTTTGACAATTTTTGTTTTGTTTTCTGTTTTTAAATAAGAAATTTGAGAAAAATGAAGAGATTAAAGATTAGAAAATTAGATGAGCAATTGTTAGTCTGATAAAAAATAAAATTTGTGATTTGTTGTTGTTTCGTTTTTTTTTTTTTTTTGAAAAATTCAATAACTATAAAAAAAAAATAAATAAATAATAATGATAACGATAATGATATACGAATTAATTCGTTGATATTGATTGATATGTTTTAATAATTTAAATTGAATTAAAATTAAATTAGAAATGATTGAATGGAATGAATGGGAAGAATTAGTCAATTAATTAATTAATCGTATAAAATGAAAATTTAATTTTTATTAAAAATTAATTCTTATATTTTTTATATTAATTTCAATATCGTAATTTCCTAAAATAACATCCAACATATCCCTTCTTCTTCTTCTTTTTTCTCTTTTTAATTTTCTTACTTAAAATAAGATTTCTTTTTAAAAAAAAAAAAAAAAGAAAACGAAAAATTCATTTATAATTTTCGAGAAAAAGGTGCATATAACTTTTATAAATAAATTAATCGGTAAAATGATTTTAAATGAAATTATATTTTCAAAAAAGAAATGTGATAAAATATTGATAAATAAGAATCAAAGATTATTTTTCCATAAAATTTGATAACCGCAAAAACAAATTTAAATGAGATGAGCGAAAATAGAAGAAGAAGAGGAAGAAGAAGAAGAACTGGTCTCGATAATTGTTAATTGCTATCGGTATTTTATTTGAAATATTAAATTTAAGATTGGAAAAAAAAGCTTTTCAAATATCATCATCCTCTTCAAATTATCTTATCTTTTTCCGCGCAATAATTATCATTTCAATCAATTGATATCCTTTCCTTTTTTCTTTTTTTTTTTTTATTTTTATTCAGATATATTTTTATGAAAAATAATTTTAATCTTTGTCATCTCGATCTATTATAAATAGAAAATTTTCAATTTTTTTTCTTTGCTGATTTTTTAAATTATTTCTCGATGATATGATATAGTGATAGCATTTCATAAATTTGCATAATATAATAATCTGACGTTACTTATACGCTTGATATTTATATAATACGCTTAATTTTAATATAAAAATTAAATTGCTTATACTAAAATTTTGTGATACATGAAAATAATCGCTAAATAAAAGAGAACATAGCGATTTCAATTTATAATTTGCTCGATTTGCGAATTTCTTTTAGCGATTTCAATTTTTAATTTGCTCGATTTGCGAATTTCTTTTAGCGATTTCAATTTTTAATTTGCTCGACTTATTAGTTTTTGTTGTTTTTTTTTTTTTTTTTTTTTAGCAACTACTCGAAATAAGGCAAAAATTTTTGCAAATAATATACGAATATACGATTGAATTGATAATGCTTATCTCGAGAATGCAATATTTTAATCTATGCCAACAATATTTGCATTGTGTAAACGGAAATAAGAAAATAATAGTTATCTAAATAGTATTTTGGATTGAAATAAAATATTAGCATTTAAGAAAAATTTATAAATATTTACAAAAATTTTTCCACATTTTTCAATCATTTTAAAATGTTAGTAAACAAATTAATTTTTACGCTTTATTCGTTTATCATTTTATCATTTTAAATGATAAACGAATTGAAATAACTGATTTTTTTGCTTTAAATAATATTATTTTGCTAAAAACTTTTTCATTTATTATTTTTAATTTTGACCGTTGTTTGATTCATTGATATGTATCTATCTATCTATGTGTGTGTGTATGTGTGTATGTGTGTATGTGTGTGTGTGTGTGTGTGTATGTGTGTATGTATATAATGGGCATAAAGTTTATTTTAAAATAGACGAAAAGTGATAATAGATTGAAATTAAAATAATTTTTTTTTTTGATACTTTATTAACATATCCTTTATTTATCTCTTTTACTTCTCTCTCTCTCTCTCTCTCTCTCTCTCTCTCTCTCTCTGTCTCGCCCTCTTCTTCCTCTTCCTCTTCCTCTTTGTTCATTTTTTTTTCTTTCAAATATTATTTATACATTGATAAAGTACTTTTCAATTTTATTCTCACCTGTTTAATTTTCACCTTTTATAATCTCATATTTAATATTATTTTTTTTTTTTATTCTCATTGTAATATGAATAATTCATATAACAATTATTGTTTTTCTAAAATAAACAATTTTTTATTTATCAAAAACTTTCTCATAAAACATATTTGAATAAATCGTATAATTTATATAATATATTAGAGAAGGAGAAGGAGGAAGAGGAGAGAGAGAGAGAGGAGAAAGAGAGGTAATAAAGAGAGAAAGAGATATGATCGCAAATGAACGGAAGTTTTATGCGTCGTCGTTGTTGTCGTTGTCATCAACATCATCAACATCATTATCATCATCATCATCATCATCATCGTCATTATCATCATCATCGTCATCGTCATCATTCGTTACAAAGTGTCTTCTTAGTACGTTTTCTCTTCTACGCTATTTATGTTTATTGATTTTGGATTAGCTATTAAAAATCATTTTCATATGCAATTTCCTTATTCCCGATAACAATATAGCAGTAGTACTAGTAGTGGTAGCAGTCGTAGTGGTAGTAGTAGTAGTAGTAGTTGTTGTTGTTGTTGTTTTGTTTATTGTCGCAATAGTAGTTGTAGTAGTACTAATAGTAGTAGTAGTAGTAGTAGTAGTAGTAGTAGTAGTAATCGTAGTAATCGTAGTAATCGTAGTAATCGTAGTAATCGTAGTAATAATCGTAGTAATCGTACTGATAGCATTCATCGCATTTCTCAAGTTGTTGTTGTCAGTTGAACTTTGTTAATTGTTCCATTTGTAAAGATGTAAACATCAACACACAGACACACAGACACACACACACACACACACACATACACACACTCCCACACTTACATACAAATACATATACATACATACACATACACACACACACACACACACACACACACACACACACACATACAAATCTATATATATATATATATGATATAATAATATTCAAAGCATTATATTTATTTAGAGAAGGTGTAAGAAGAGAATTTCTTCTATTCATGCAATGTCCACCTATTTATTATTATTATTAATTCAACTATCATCATTCATCATCTATCTGCCCTCATTTATTTCACACGAAAATTCCAGCAATTGAACTTCCAGCAGTTGAAGAATTATTCCTCTCTCTCTCTCTCTCTCTCTACCTTTCTCTGTCTCTCTTTCTCTCTCTCTTCATTTAACAATTTCATATTATTATTTAATCATTTCATATGATTTATTTATAATTGATAATCAACAAAATGATGATAATAACTATAAGTCAGAGGAGTAGAATAGAAATGATATATGATAATATATATATATATATATATATATATATATATATATATATATATATATATATATATATATATATATATATATATATATATATATATATATAGAGAGAGAGAGAGAGAAAAGATTAAATTATATAGGAGAAGGTGTTAAAAATAAATTGTATGAAAAAAGATGAGCATATATCAAGGTTGTTGTAATGAAACATTCTCGATCATATTTATCAATTGCTATCATTTTAATTTGTTTAAATTTAACTAATCACAATTTTAATTTAAATAAACAACCAGATCTTGAATATTTATCCGTTTTGAAGTTTATCAGTAGTAAGAGTGAGAAAAGATGATGATAAGAATATATACTAAAGTGTTGCTAATATAAATAAATTTTAACAATGAACATTTTAATGGAAACATTGAGCAAACTTTTACAAAATGAAACTTATCATTCTTATCATTATCGCTTATTTGATATGATAATGGAAAATATATTTTAGAAATAACAACCAAAACGATTGAACGTTGTGCTGTTTGTGGTGATTTAGCAACTGGTTTTCATTATCAAGTTGCCAGTTGCAATGGATGGTTAGCACTTTTTTTTTTTTATTTTCAATCATTTTATCAGCTCTATCTAAATAATAATATAATAGTAACTTTGTCTTATCATATCAGAAATTTTATCAATCAAAGAAAATGTTTTTTTTTTTAAATTATCCCTCTCAGTAAGTGATTAATACTTTTTTTTATGATTAAGTATTAAATAAATTTTTAATGAATTATAAATTTTCCTTAAGCTTCAATAGGAATAATAGTAAGTTTAATTTATTCAATAATTTGGCTTTTATTTTGTTATTTATTTTTATTCGAGCACATCTTAGATTTTATCAATTTTAAATTCTTATCACTCTTCATTATCATAAGAAGACATAACATAAATATATACAAAACATCATGAGAAAATGCTATCAATATGTTATCATTAAAAAATGAATTGTTAATTTATTAGTGTAATTTGATAATATTTTTTTCCATCTCGTAGTATGTACTTTTTTTTACAAATTTAATAAACAAACATTGGATAAACAAATATTCGAATTTGATAAACAAACCGAAATAAGTTAAATAATAAATAATTAGTTGTTGAATTTTTCATTGAATTGATTTTTCATTGCAGTAAGACATTCTTTCGACGTACTTTGGTTTCGAATCGAATTTATAAATGTCACAAAAATGGTAATTGCATATTTGATAAAGGTATGTTTTATGATTTCTATTCTATTTAAAGTACATCAAAATGATAAATAATTGAAATTATTACTTCCGTAATTATTTCTGACAATTATTTTTAATAATTTCTAATTCATTTCATTGATAAAATAAAATTATTATCATTTATATAAATTGATTTTTACCGTAAAATTTTTAATTGAAAGAATTTATTAATCAGAAATGATTTGAATATATATATTTGAAATTAATTTTTATAATTTATTCAGAATATTTAAAATTAATCAACAAATGAATAAAACAAATATTTGATGATAACGTAAAATTGATTAAGCTTATTTTGTTCTTACTATCACATTAATTATCTAATCATTCTCTCTTTTGTTTTTTCAGTCATCTTGCACTCTAAAACTTTTATTTCATTTTTTTTTTTTTTTTTGAAAGTATTTTTTTTCTTCTAAAGAAAAAAAAAAGAGAAAACATTTGTTTTTTTGAATTGATATTTTTTAATTTTCAAAATTTGGCAGAGAAAAAAATTGATAAAAAAGATAAAAAAAAATCATTGCAATGATAAATATGTGCTATTATTTTTTAGTGATTAATTTCAAATTTAATCATATCATAAATTTAGATATGAGATGTGCTTGTCGAGCATGCAGATTTGATAAATGTGTCGCAGTTGGTATGAATCCAAAAGGTTGATTTTTTTAATTTTTCAATATAATTTTTAAAAAAAAAAAATGAGTATTAAATATTTTTAAAGCATTGATAATCAATGATTGATTATTTTTAAATATTTTTTTGAATTGAAATTTTTAGCAATTCAATGTAATCGTACCGGGCGTTTATCATCACCACAAGAAGCAACTACATCATCTACCTCATCATGTCCATCCTATGAATCTGATATACCTCAACAACAACAACAACAACAACTTTCAACTTCAAGTAGTATGGAGAAAGAGCTATATTGTTTACTTCCTCAAACTACTACAGATTCCAATCGTAAACGTTCATCAACAAGTCCTGATAGTGAATCAGTATCTAAACGAGCTTATACTATTTCTGCACTTCTTGATTTTCCTAAATCTAAAAGCATGTCTACTACAGATGAAAATTCTAGGTGAATATATTTTCTGGAAGTTTAAAAAATTCGAAAATATAAAACTATGGAAATATTAATAGCTATAATGTCCTTTATTCGGATTTCATGAATTATCACATTTTATTTCATTTTCTGAATCCGCCTATAGAAAAGAATTGATAGATGATGCGATACAAAGGTACCTTCTGATAGACTCAAAAAATGTCTGATTATGATAGCAGTAAGAATACACTACTGAATGAATACTTCTTACTAAAATATCCGTTGATAAAATTGATAATATAGAATGATAAATGCAGCTGATGACAAAGGATGCAAACAGAAGAAGAAGCTAAAAATAGAAGAAGAAGCATCTTATATAACTTCTAACTTTCAAATATCAATTGAAAAGATAATTTATTTTTTTTTTTTTGTTAATTTATGGATTCAGATGTTCAAAAACAAATGGAGCATCATCAACGACCAATAGTGAAATTCATGATAACATCGGAAAACATTGTTCCATTTCAGAAAGACATGAAAGAGTTAGTCATCAAAATTCTTTTACCTCTAAAATTGACGATAGTTTGAATTTAAAAAAAAAAATTTTTTCAAAACATTAATAAATAAATTTTAAATTAAATTTTAAATATTTGTTATTTAAAAATTTATTCATCGAATTTTTTTTTTTAATATTTCAATTTGTAAAGTTTTGAATTTTTTTTTCAAATAAAAATAATTTGCTTTTATAGCTAATTTCGCATCTTATTCGTGCACAAGAGATTATCAATGAAGTGGTAGATTTGGAAAAATGCGATACATCTATCTCGATTCTCGACTTATTAACACGACCATCCATTGTAACAGCTACATTACCGATTAATAATAATGATGATAAAGTAAATACAAATTGATTTGATTTTAGATTAACTATAGATATACATTAATATATTAACTATAGATATATATTTAATTATACAGTTTACCACCTTAGTTTTTTTGTATCAGTATACGGTATTTAATATTTCAGAAGCAATACAATAATGGTCCAGGAGCGATGTTAAATCAAAAATTAGAGATTACTGTAGAATATGCTAAAACATTCGAATCTTTCCAATGGATGCCAATTCAAGATAAGGTTGTTTTATTTAATTATAAATTAGAAGAGATGACGAATCCATTCCGTATAATTATTTGAATATACTTTTCATTATAGGTATTATTACTACGTGATGTTGCATTTGTATTAATTCTACTAGAAACCGCTTATAAAAGGTCAATTTCGAAAAGTGCATCTGTCCTAAATCATAGAAATCAACGAGAAAGACAGTAAGATTTTTTTTTAATCTTAATTTTTATTAAAATTAAAATTTGAGAAAATATTTGAGATAAATTCTCATTCTCATAATTATCATTATCATCATCATCATCATCATCATCATCATCATCATCATCATCATCATCATCATCATCATCATCGTCATCATCATCGTCATCATCATCATCATCATCATCATCATCATCATCATCATCATCATCATTTGAACAATTTCATTTGATTAATTTTATTAGATCGATCAAAGAGAATATAGGCATGTCGATGATCGTTGAAAGTTTTAATCGAGCAAAATTGGATAAGAAAGAATTTCTATTGCTCAAAGCAATCGCTTTTATGCATTCTGGTAAATTTTAATTATTCATTAAAAAAAGAAAATAAAAATAACTTAAATTTTGATTTAATTTTTTAATTAAAATTTTATTAACTAATTTGTTAAAATATATATTAATAATATCAAATTTATATTTATTCAGTTTTCTTTTTTTTGAAAAAAGAAAATTATCTCAAATATTATTTGAAAATTAAAAAGAATTTTGATAATTTCAATTAACACAAATTGATTTTGTTAATAATAAAATTTTCATATTTATTTATTTCTTATTTTAATATATTTGATTTGTTAGAAAAAATTTTTTAACTTTTCTTAAAATATCAAAATATTTTTTTATGCTTTTTCCAAACTTTTATTTTAATTAATCTCGAGAAAAAATTCTTTCAGAATGTTCCGGTTTATCATCGAACAGCTATAGGCAATTATCATGTCAACGACAATTAATTTTGGATACCTTATTTAATTATATGATGTCTAAGTATGATTTTTATTTTTGATTAAATTTGAAATTTATGATAATCCAAAATTTAAATTTAGCTTTATCATTTATTTTGATTTATTTTTATAGACATGATAAACATGGCCCGGTACGTTTTGGTCATGCATTATCGGTGCTATGGTCGGTTTATGAAGCAACAAATTCCTATGTGGAAAGTTTAATGGATATGGATTTAAAGCCACTTGCTACCGAATTATTAGCTAATAAATTACCAGAACTTTTAACATAAATTTTTGTATATATTTTTTTGTATATGATAAATCTATCTCTTCTTCTTCCTCTTCTTCTTCTTCTTCTTCCTTCATTTAATTATCTTTTTTTTTTTTTTTTTTAATTTTACTAATTCTTATCATGGTATTGTTAATTGATTAGTGATAATTTTAAAATCATTATATATATATATAGAGAGATAGATAGGTAGATAGATGATTGATTGATAGATAAATTAGCATATTTTGAACTTTTCTTTTTAAACTTTGAAACAATAAAACAAATCATCAATCTATTATTAAGAATAAGAATAGTAGGAAAAAAAAGAAAAGAAATGTTTAAATAAGAAAGATTTGATTAAATCTTTTTTCTCTTTTCTAACAAAGTACATCTAATGATAAGTTGGAAGGAAAAATAATTTGAATTATTTAAGACAAATTATCATATCAAAAAAAAGAAATCTTTCATCTCATTCTCGATATAAAATTTCAAAAAAAAAAACTCTTGGGATTTGAAAATATTTCTTTCATTCATCTACATTTTTATCATACTTTATTGGAGATAATCTTTCAAAACTCTCTCATTTCATACTTTCATAATTACTTAGTTTTTTTTTTTTTTTTCATAAATTGCCGCGTCTAACTAATAGCTCTCATCAATCTTTGGAGATAATTTTCTCACAATCTGATAAGCTCAAAATAAATGATACAATCATAAACTAGGCAACAAGTTTTTCGTTTTCGTTTTCTTTTTTTTTTTTATAATTTAGCGATATTTTTACATTTGTGTAAAAATCATTCTATTTAAAAATCATTCTATTTTATGTTATGATATAACATAAAATGGTCATTTGTATTACAATATAAAATGGTTCGTTTATATGGTTCAATTTTACATAATGCATCTCAATCAAATTTTTGCATATTCTTTCGGTGAAATAAAACTTCTGCTATTTGATTGACATATCAATCGTACATTTGGGCAAATAATTGTGGGATAAACGGATGAGGTTAACAACTGTTTTTACTATTCGAATTTTAATTCCCAACTACGATAATGTAACGACTGATAGTTTTTTTTCCATTAAATATATTTCAAAAAAAATCTTTCCCTCATAATTCTTTATTCTTCTCCTTACACTCCACAATATAATGAGAAAAATAAATTTCTTAAAAAACATCCAGCAGGAAAAATCAATATCCAACCCAACAAAAAAATATTTGTATAAGCCAAAACGATGAAAAAATTTTGATAGAGCAACAGGACCAAATAACAAAAGAAAAGTACAAAAATAATGGATCACAATGTGTACTGAATCGATCAAACATGATTGCAATAATTATTCATTTTAATCAAATTAAGGTCCTCTTAAAATTTCCGCTTACATATTCACAGAAATCTACTTCAAAAATAACCTAAATTACCAATGAAACAATAAGCGCAAGAAAAAACAAAAATTTCATTACCAATATCACTGGAATTCAAAACCTTACGAAAAAAGATGGTATATTTGATAATTGAACTATGTTTACACCGATTAATGACAAAAAGTTTTATTCAAGTCGATCACACTCGAGAGAATGTTCTATGCTTTAAATCTAATAATTCAAAAATAGTCTACTGAATAAAATCTTTCATAACATCATTAAAAGTAATTTAATGGTTTTGTGAAACTTAAATCTAATTTAAATTTCATGTGTTGAAATGTCTTAAAAGGAAGAAAGATCTTGCGTAATTTAAGCAATAAGCTAAATTATCTAAATCGAAAGGAAAAAAATGAGGTGAATAAAACTCCGATAGACATCAGCACCTATGCATCATTATCTTGTACTAAAACAACCACTGACTTTTCGAAACCACAATCCTGGAACGTCGGGATATTAGTTGGATCCTGCACTATTCCAAATTCACGATACCATTCAGGTGCACAATTGAGCTGTTTTCTGGGATAACTTGACAGCAGCGTAAGATTTGGTGGACAATTTTCATGGGCCAAAGTTGCGTTGAACAATAACTACAAATAAATATATCATAAAATAGGTGAAATTGGGAATCATTTAAAAAAGTTTCCTCATAGGTGAGAAATAAATTAATATAAATCCCGACAGGAAACATAAATCATGACCAATGAAGAAAATCAATGATTATAATTTGCTTGTTACTGGTAAGTGCTATATTTCGAAAAGGATGATAACATTCAAAAAAGCCTGAAATGTAATAAGAAAGAATTAAAAGAAAGCTAACCTCGAGACTATTTGTAATATCAAACCGCCTTTCAAAACGTTCGCCATTAGGAAATCGTACACTTACCCGGATACAATCAGGAGCTTGCGACTCCGGTGGTAATTCGCTCGCCAGTTTCATTCTTATAGCATCTAATTTCTGAACAATAGCAACGGCATGAAATTTACGAATATACTACGATAAAAATAAACCTAAGACTATATTAGATAAATTGCTGCCAATAGAATAATTATTATTTAGAATTAAATTAAATCGAAAAAACTATTAAACAATAGTTTAATTTTTCAATTATTTTGCTGTCATTCTCATTTTCGTTTGTATCATATTCATTAATATTCATTTTGAAAACCGAAGATTTCTTTAGATGACTAAATAAATTTCTTAATAACTGGCAGTCGAAAGATTATTTTCGATAAATACTTCAGAATAGCAACTATTGCCTCATAACTAATCCTTCGCTGTTTCAGAATGTACGACCGATTATAATAAATCAAGCTGAAAAGTCCACAAAGTAATCGTCTTTCAATTATTCTTTTCTTTGCCTTAACCGTTATGGTAAACTGAATATTAGATGAATATTAAACAACAGCAATGTAAAAATCATCACTGTTGTAAAAAGTTCTACAAATAACAATATATTGAAAATGAAATAAAATCACTTCTTTTTTTCTTGTTTCTTCTTTTTTCTTCTGCTTTCTTCATTTCAGCCATTTTTCGCTCATTCTCAGCTTTCTTTCTCTCACTTAGACGTGCTCGATCGGCCGCCAAACTACGCTGATAATCCGATTCTTGCTCACGCAGAATGCGATTGTTCACTTCACGTTGATGTCTAATGATAATGCAACTTAACTCTTCATGCTTGGAAATTTTTCAGGTAAAAATTTACTACAAATCTACGTATTATACCTCTCATTCCTTATAGCATCCAAATAACTACGATTTTCATCAACTGCTGTTTGAATTGTATAAAGCATTGGTTCGAGTTCATATTCACCTTCTAATCGCAACACCTGTAGTTAAGTCATAAATTTTGAAAACAAAAATTTAATAAAAATAATAGAATAAAACTAATTTCAGCACAATCTTCAATCATTATCCAAACATTGTCGGCATAGAATAATTGTAAACACGGACTATGTAATTAAACTGCTAGAAATAAAGAAAAGAAAGAGAGATTTGGAAATACAAATATTAATATTAGATACATATTATTTGGTTCATAAAGTATTTTCCACGAAATACTAAACAATATTAATAAAAACAGATTTCAACTATCTTTAAAACTTACTAAAACCATTCGCGTTTCGCGCATACAAAGTAACCCGAGAAATGGATATGTGTTTTCCCGAAGAGCCATAGAAACTGCAAAATTAAATTTGATCATAATGGAAGTAGGAAAAAATTGATAAGCATGATACACGCGATGAAACATTATTGAAATATCGTAAACTACTTACTAAGTAAGAATAATGGGATAAAAAATCTTTCTCAAAAATAATTTAAGAGCCATAGTTTGCGCATGAATGCACCACACCATTCAGAATGAAACATCAGATTGAAAAAATTTAATGATCATTAAGGAAGTATTTTGGTATATCAAAAGAAAACGGTTTTATATTACCTTTATAACCTTCTTGACTACGTACAGATACACCCCACAGAAGAATCTCATTCCGATCTAGAAACTGTTTCATTTGATAACTAAGTAATGTCTCGCGGACAAAACGTTCACAAGATTCATGTGACGGGTTATGCAAATAAACAATCATGAAACGTAATGAACTTTTACATTCGTTTATGGCCTGAAACGAAATAAAATATGTTAATCATTGATGTGAATTCCGGAAATCACCTGCTCTATAAGAAAATTGAATGAAGTAAATGAATTACTTATATAGAATCTTATTTTCTAGCAGTTGATTTAAGAATTTTTATTTAAAAATTCTACCGACATTAAATAGTCTTAAACATTAACAAATAAAACTGACATCTTCGTATGATCCACTAAAGAAACGTATTCCATTATTATTAGAATTTGCAAAACGAGTATTGAATTCATCGATAAAGTGTCGCATCACCTCGCGAATCAGCAACTGCTAGTGGCCGTGCTCGGAATAATGACCCTTAGTTGAAATAATTGAAAAGTTACATTACATTTCTTATTGCTGAATAGCTAAATAATACGTGTCTTTCAATGTTCACTTATGAAAAAAAATTACGGCATAAAATTATGATTGGAAAAAAACAGAAACAT